>BPLQ01015067.1:520077-853281 GCA_021605075.1 Caerostris darwini | reverse complement strand
ATTATATTAATAAAAGTAAAATATTATATTAATAAAAGTAAAATATTCACGAAAGCATGACTGTAATATGTTAGATAAGAAGAAATTTTCTTTTTAATAAAACTTATCGACTGTAAGTTTCGCTTTTTCACCGCAGACACATAACATGGAATTTTACTTTCGTCATGAGTACCTTTTACACACTAATTTGTTTTTCATTTTAATTCCTTACGCTTCCCTCATTATAAATAATATAACAAAAGGCAGATGAATTATTAACTTTTTACGAGAAACATATATGTGTATATATATTATTTATATTATAAAAATTATTATATAATCTTCAAAAGACCTTGTTAAAAATTAATTTTCTTTTAATCTTGTAAAAATCTTTGCTAAAAATTAACTTCCTTCTGTACCTGTTTTTAATTTTTCATTTAAAAGTATATCTAAATAGTTTTCCAGAATGCAGCAGTAGGAATAAAATATTCCTTCACATTCTAAAAATATATAAAATTTTACTTGTTAAAGGCACAAAATATTTTATCTAAATAGAAAATCGTGACAGTAAAATTAGAATTTGAAATAAATTAAAACACACAACAAATAAAAATGGCAAAAAAAAAAATTTACAAGAAACAAAACAGAAAAAAATTTCGGTCAGGAAACATTAAAACAACGAATGGCAAGTAAGAGTCTGTATCTTCAGTGAAAAAAGAATTAAATGATCAATTTTGTAAATATTTAAAATATTTACTGCAAGGAATTAAAATGATAGAAAAAAATTAACATTACTAAGGCTAAGTGGTACAAGATGCATACTTTAAATAGAAAATTCAAGTATGTCATCTCCCAAAATTGCCACTACGCAGTGAAACCACTTGACTATGAAGGGCTTTAATGATATAACAGCACTTACATTTTAGGAGGTTCTCGAAAATTATTAAGAGGTTTGTTATACTACTTTGGCCAATTAACATCTTTGTCATAACCTATACAGGGTATGAACATCAATCAAATTAATGGTGAACAGTCCTTTACACCCCCTTTTTAATTTGATCACTTACACTTATCAAAAGGCGTGTTTTCATTGAATACTAAAATTTCATGTAGGACATCATCCAGTTAAAAGCCTCAGAAGGCAGAAGTTTATTCTTCTGATAATATAATGCTTTTTCTGAGGCTTATATATATATATTTTACTCAAGCAAATTAATTATTATATTATCTATTCTTATTAATTTCTATATTTTTGTTATCTACATCTCTTACTCTACTTAACCTATTTTTTTTTTTAATAAAAGGCAAAATTTCTATATTATACTGGGGACTAATGCTTAAAAGGAAACTTTCATACAGTTTTGAAGATTGCCTTATACATCATGATGTTGTAACTTTTTTAACCATTATAAAGCCAAGGATGTAGCAATTGAGTTTTACAAAAGACATATTATGAGGTACCTGCGACACGGCGTTCACATATCACTACCACAGCTATGGACGGACACTCCTAAGATGATGTCTATTTGCCCGCATTTTGCTCTCTTCAACTTCCTCCAAGCCTGCGGCTTAATTTGAATCCTCATCTGCATATATGTAGCAGTTTTCGATTCAATTTTGCTTATAGAACTTTCAATTTGCATCATCAAGTTTAGAAATCTCAACGCGATATCCACAAATCCTTTTAAAGAAAGTAAGGGTACATTGAATCTATAATATTATGGTGAACCTAATAAATTCGTAGACTAGACATTCTGAAAAAATTTTTTATCGTAATAAAATGTTATCGTCTTAAGTATATTTTTTGTTAAAAACAATAAAAATTAGCAATATAGAATAATAATGAATATCATCCCAAGAATCGCAAATAAAAATCACCACATTCTGAGTTACATTATCATCATAATTTTATTAGTTAGATTCGCCTAAAAGCAAATCTGTTTTCGGATACTGAAATCTCACGTTGCAGAACTTTATGAAAACTTTATTAAATATGATTGAGCAGAACATTCTTCCTATTGATTGTAGTTCTGTGACGTCTGATTTTAGTATCCGGCGTTAAATTTCTTTAACTATTATAAATATATGAGGCCAATACATAAGTTGTGTATTAAACACAAGTGACTCAACAAAATTAAAAATAAGATTTGCTTAATTACTAAAGAAAAATACATTTAACAATTCATTAGATAGCACAGAATTTGCAATATCACAAAATTATATTTGTTGTTAGTTCTTGTCCCACTCGGTAGATAGCAACATACAAACCAAGTTCAAAAACCCTTTTGGTCTCATGAAAGAGGGTAAAGGGAGGGCACAGCTTCTGTTGTGATGGGATACTCGTAGGTAGAAGGATCAGGGTGGAAGAAGGAGGGCAGTGCCTACCGGTAGTACTTTAAAGAGGAACTACCCCGTATTTGCGTATTGTAGGGGATAAAACCCAGAAACCTCCCACCTAGTAGCCAGACTAATGAGAAAAGATAGTGAACATCTACAAACGCCAACGAATCTCCTAGTTTTCATTATGATATTATATGATTGATTTTTTCTTAATCCACTTGATAGACAACAACATCTAGATCAATTCCAAGAACCCGTGTGGTCTCCTGAAAGAGGGAAAAGGGATGGGGCAGCTCCTGTTGTGATGCATCACCCGTAGATAGAAGTCTGACTTGGCTCAGTGACGCTGAAAAAGGAGGGCAATGCATTTCGAAAGAACTTTTAAGAGGAACTACCTTGCATTTGCATATTGTATTTGAGAAAACCCAGAAAACTCCCACCAGGTAGTCCAACTAACGAGTCAAGATGCTGAACATCGAAAACGCTCTGGAAGTCACCTCGTGTTTTGAAATAGTGTCTACAGAAAAGCTGCCAACTGATTGAACTGCCCTAATGCTCACCAGCGGTCTACGTTGCCACTGAACCACGAGTCGGGCTAAAAGTTATGTTTAATAATACTTAAAACATATACTTGAGAAATTGTCTATTTAAAACCACTAAATCATGACAGTAAAAAAATCTTAATTACTTTCACAAATAATGTGAAAGTTCATTTTACAAATATGAGAGTATTAATAAAAGGAGACATGAGTTTGAAAATAAAAAATGTAACGAAAAGAAATGAAGGACAAAAATGACAATAAAAAACAACAGAACAGTCAACAGACAACAGAAACATGACAACAGTACAAACATTACAAAAATGAGACTATTATTATCTGGTATAAAGTACAGCACTTAAAATTTATATAAAAGATAATTACATTTTTTCTTCATTTCATGTCAATATGTAAAAGAAAATATTATATTTTTAATTTCAAGTATTTTATTGATTTTTTACTGATCTTTTAAAAAAATTATTTTTCATTCAAAGACAGCATTTAATAATATACAGAATATTTATTCCTTTATTATTTTATCAAATTATCGCAATTTAAAAAATAATATTTTACGATGAATCAGAAAGCATATAAGAAATATAAGTGCTAAAAGTGAAATCCTTATATGTTTTCCCTTTTGTGATTTTGTATTTTGGCAGAAATAGTCCTTTCTCACAAATATGTTAATCATGACATTAATCCGAAAGTAAGAATATTGAAGTTTTGACAAAAACCGAGGAAAATGTGAAGTTTCTTCTTCATGGGCCTAAATGGCCGAGTGGCTAGCGCTCTGACACTCGATACCACAGGTTTCGGATTCGAGTCCCGGCGGTGCCATGGATGTTTGTAGTGGTTCGGAATCCACTTTAAACAGTAGGTGCCGGTCTAATAGGATCGTAGAGCGTTGCGGGGGCATTGTTACTTCACTTCCGTGGCTTATCTTCAAGTTACATGCGCCTCAATTTGGGTCACCTCACTTTGGTACTCACTTTGGGTAATGCAAAGTGAGTAACGTCTGTGCAGCGCTTGCCTTAAGGCATCCACTATAAGCTGTCTAAGTGCCAGCTGCATTAGAAAGAAAAAAAAAGTTTCTTTTTCATTTCCTTCGTTAGAAAACAACTTGTTTACTTTCTTACAACATTACATGTTAAAAAAAACCAGAAGTTTGTCCTCAGAATATAATTTTTAAAATAAATGTTTGATTTGTTTCGATTACAAATAGAAATTATGTTTATAAAATATTAATTATATATGAATAAATAATTCATATAAAATTAAACGTTAGATAAAAATTAGTATTCATTTAGTTAACAATTAGTTATTTATATTTAACGGATATTTATTAAAAATAATTAATAAAATTAGTTATTTTCAATAACTAATTTGTTTTTTCATCTGCTTAATAATTTTAAATAGAATTATACACAGAAGTAGATTTAAAATTACTGCGGAATTCTATTTTTTCATTTTTTTTCATGGTAAAATAATTAGATTACTAATTATTCACTATTCTTTCTAATTAATAAATGATTTAAAATATGATTACATTTTTGTAATTTTTAAAATGATTTATTTCTTCCATGAATCTTACAGGTTAAGCAATCCTGAATTATAATAGCAGTAATAGTAATAATAATAATAATAACATATATTTGAGAAAATGTCCATTAAAAACACCTCTTACTCATGATACTAAAAAATTCTTATTTTCATTAACAATGTGAGATTCCCTTTTACAAAAATTATAGCATTGCTATCTGGTATAAAGTATAGCACTTAGATTTAGTATAAACTCAAGAGCCAAAACATTATGACCACCCCTACATTTTGCAATGAACTCGCCTGGATAACGTGGAAGGCACGTGATCAGGTGGAAGTGGTATTTAACCATGCCAAGGCGGGTTGAAGCTGTGTTGCGCACCAAAGGCTCTTGATTGTAAAGGAGAATAAAATTTTTTTCTTCACTTCACACCAATATGTTAAATATGTATTATTTATTTTTAATTTAATGATATTTATTGACTTTTACTGATCTTTTAAAAAAATGATTTTTCATTCAAAGACAGCATACAGAATATTTATTCTTTTGTTATTTTATTCATTTATCCCAATTTAAAAAATAATATTTTACAATGAATAAGAAAGCATACAAGAAGTGTAAGAGCTAAAAATGAAATCCTTATATGTTTTCCCTTTGGTGCTTTTGTATTTTGGCAGAAATAGTCGATCCTTAAAAAAATGCTGCGATAAAAAAAAACAAAAAACCGAAGAAAGGTTGAAGTTTCTTTTTCATTTCCTTCGCTGGAAAACAACTTGTTTAAGTTCTTACGGCACTACATGTTAAAAAACAGGATGTTTTGTGAAAATAATGTAAGTTTAGTTTGTTCTACTACATTATTGTTGTTTCGAAACCGCCAGAGGCGAAGATTTTAGCTAGAGGTGATTCGCGATTTTTTATCACAACACTAGATAGGCAGCGAATTTAGTTTTATTGAGAATACACATATTGTTATTAAGAAAAAAATAACTGCAGTCACTTTTGTAGCGAAAGCAAATTAAAATATCCATCCAAGAACTGTAGCAAGAAGGCTAACGAAGAACTTCGTATGGGTCCGATGGCAAAGCAATCAAACCTATAAATTTATAAACGTCCTCTTCGGGATTGGCGTGATAGTTTTTGAACTTTGTTATCAAGATTTCAGGTTTAACTCAATTAATTTAGAAATCTCACCACCAGACTCGTGGCTCAGTAGTAACGTGCGCCACTGTCGGACATTAGGGCTGAGGTTCAATAGGCTGGTGACATTGTTGTAGACTCTGTTTCAAAAACGGGGAGATTCTAGGGCATCTGTGATGTTCAGCATTTGTCTCGTTAGCCAGGCTATCTGATGGGAGTTTTTCAGTTTTCTCAAAAATATAAGCAAATTCGGTGTACTTCCCTTAAAAGTCTTCTAACTTCTGCAACTCGGGATCGGCCTGGTGGCCAAGTGGTTAGTGATCTGGTCTTTGATATCACAGGCTTCAGGTTCCAATCCTGTCAGGGGTTTGTTAGTGATTCAAAATCCACTTTAGGATTGTAGGGCCTACAGTAGGTACGATTACTGTAGGCCCCGGTCGGTTTAGTCCTTGTGTTCACAAGATGACCGTTGCGCTCTATGGTCAATTTGTGCACAAAACAAAACAAAATGCGACTCGGAAGTAAGTCAAACTACTATTTACGGGTATTCCCTCACAATAGAAGCAGCCTCTTTACCACCATCTATGTAAACTACTCATGTGGTGTTATTTCCTAGTTCCCGAACACTGAGTATTAGTCAAAAGAACAGAAATCTCACTATTCCAGACAATATCTTTAATGCATAATTTAGTTTCATAAAAAGTAAATATTTAAACAGAAAAATATTTTATATATAACCATGTAACATATAAAAATATATATTATATGATGCTACGTAGTTTACAAGTCTGTAAATCGTTGATGTAGTCTGATATAAAAATGTCCTCAAAATATAATTTTTTAAATAAATGTTTAATTTCTTTTGGAAAGTCGATTACAAATAAAAATAATGTTTATAAAGTTTTAATTTTATATGACTAAATAATTCATATAAAATTAAAACTTTAGTTAAAAACTAATATTTATATAGTTAACAATTAGTTATTTATATTTAATTATTAGTTATTGAAAATAATTAATAAAATTATTTATTTTCAATAACTGATTTTTATTTTTCAGCTTCTTAATGTTTTTAAACAAAAACATGTACAGAAATAGACTTAAAATTTTTGAAGAACCCTATTTTTGCATTTTTTTTCATGGTAAAATAATTAGATTGCATATTAATCACTATTTTTTTTTATTAATATATGTCTTAAAATAAGTTTAGTTTCTTAAATCTTTAGAGTTATATATTTCTACCATACATATTACAAGTTTAGAATAATAATAATAATATATTTTTTAGTTGTAAAACAGATTATAGTACTTTATTAAATAGATAATATGAAACAGCAGTAACACACTGATACATTTTTATAAGCATTTTTGTAACAATAATTGCTAATATACAATTTAAAAAATTCGAAGAATAACAATAAGTTGTTAAGTTATTCAATGAAATTATCCTGACTCGTTAATTTAAACAATAATATTAATTGTTATAATCACTATTCGTACATAATATAACTTTACCGATTTATTTATTAAATAGATTGTTAAACTATTTATTGATAAATGTTATCTATCCAATTAATAAATGTGCAATTGCTATTAAACAGATTATTTAACAAGTTAATATTGATACAATAAATTAGTATTGGAATATTTAATAACAGTATTCAAGAAATATTAAGACGCAGATATTTGAGGAAAATACCGAAATTTTATAAATACATGTCAAATTTTCAGAAATTGTGCATAAATAACATTAAATCCCTCCTCTCTTTTCAAACTTTCTAGCAATATTGCAACATAAAATCTGAGAGGAAATGTCATATGGTTCGCTAAATATGATGATTCGTACCACTCACTACATACGAACGTCTTATGAACCTTTAAAGCATATTTATTTCAGAGATGTAGAGGTAAATATTTTTGTAAAAGCTTACATATTTTCTAATATTTAACAAGACGTTTTTAGAACTAGAAGCACCAAAATTTCTGTATTTTCAGAAAATTTAACTCATTATAGCTCATCCCTAAATCAATTCACTACATATTTTCTTTAAAAAGTTATTTTAAATAAATTTGGGAAATTACATTTAACCAAAAAGACAAACTTTCCAATGGGCACAATTTTATTGTCATGAATTTTAAAACTCATAACAATTATAGGTAAATATCTATTAATGCAAATTTCTTTATTTGAATAAGGTTAAAAGAAATAATTTTATTTTCCACTGTGCATTAATTTTCACACAAACCCCCCCTGCAATTTAAGGAATATTTGAGAAAATTAAACTAATTTTCACCATGATGAATTTCTTCCACTTATGAATACCACGCATGGTACAGCCGAACGATGGGTGATTACAGGAGGATATTGCTTTCCTTTGTTTTTTATGGGCAACTAACTGCCTTGTATTTTGTGTCGTATGTGAGCAACTTTGAAATTCTTACACCATGCAGTCTGATTATCACGGCGAGATGTTTTACATACTTTGTCATAATCGACATCGAGAAAGCATTAGTGACTTCATCGAGTGTTGCCAATGGATTTAAAACTGCACCCCTTAGAATCTGAAGTCGGCAACAATTCCGGTGGTTCATAATTTAAGAAATTATTTTGCCTGGCATGATCCAAATGAAAAATGCGCTTGGAATATTTCATATATATATATATATATATATATATATATATTAAGCCTTATTTTCATAGTTTCTAAAATTGATCTATCATTTGAAAATATGTGTAGATGTGCTCTGTAGTTGACAAACAATAAAAATATTAAATATAATCACGATCATGAATTCGATCACAACAATATACCTAACAATAGGATTTTTTTTATTGGATGTTATAAGTCACAAATTGAAGCTTAATATTCTTAATAATGATTCTAAGAAAACTTTTCATGATACCTCATATTTTTGGAAAGCAAGTATTCAAATGCAGATCTGCAGTCCTGCAGACAAATGTATTCAAAAGAATATAATATTTAGCGATATTTGTATTTATAAATAAATATTTACTAATTTGCTATCATTATATTTCAATACATATATTGGCTATTTGTAATGATTAATAATTTTGATAAGGTTAATATTTTATTTGCTTTAATATCAAGTAAAAATATATTCGCTATACGTATATTTCTATTTCAAAATAAACCGAAATATATGATAATGATTAACAAAACTAGTTTGGAATTGCAAACAGGATACTTGTCAAAGGGATGAAGGAATCTTTTTTTTTATGAATATTTTAACAAAATATTATCCTATAGTCAATTAGTAAACTGTTGGTAATGCATACAAGAGGAGGGGAAATTTAAAAACTAACACTAACTTAAATAATTTTTATAATTAAGTTTGAATCCGCTTCCGCAAAAGTAAGTCACTACATTCAGAAAATGTGAGACGCAGAAATAGATTCATGAGAAAGCCTGTGTAGGCGTAAGTGTCTAAAGCAGGTGTAACTGTCAAACTACCTTCCAGCTCATTACATACAAGACGATAATGTGAAGCAGTCAGCTCCAAAATTCTTCAACTTCTTTTCATCATACTTGGCTGGATAGAAATACAAATCCCATCTAAGTACAAAAAAAGGGCCGAACCAAAACTGAGTATCCTTATTTTAGGAACAACGTTAATCGTGCTACTAATACATTAAAAAAAAATTTTTAAGAAATGTAAGAATAAAATGCATTTAGGATTTAAATTTTATCTCTATAAAATACGTATTCTAACCAATTTCATTTTCGCATTTGGACCATTGACATAGAAAAAAAAATTATGCACTTAAAAAATGCAACAAATATTCATTGTTAAAGCAGTTCTATAACACTCCTCTAACTGAGACTAATTTTTAAAAAAACACTTCGTAGCATATCCAGTGAACATCAAAGACATTTTTATTACCTTATTTTAATATTCGATCGTAGACAGAGATTGATTATTGCACACGTTTTCAGAAATCAATTAACCTCAACAATAGCAATTCTTTTTTTTCTTGAAAATAATTTTCTGGAAAATTTTGAACACCAAATATTTAAACAAATTAATTTACATTAAGCCAGACTCGTGTGTCAGTGGCGACGCTCGCCGTTGGTAGGCATTAAGGTAGAGTTCAATCTACTGGTGGTTTTGTTGTAGATTGTTTCAAAAAACAAAGAGTCTCGATATCATTAGTGATGTTCTGCATCTTGCCTCATGAGTAAGAGACCTAAACGGAAGTCTCCCACACACTATACAAATGTGGGGCAGTTTTCCCTGAAAAGTCCTCCTGGAAGGAACTGCTCTCCTTCTTCAGCGACACAGAGCCAAGCCAAACTTCTCCCTATAGGTGTTACACTTGGCTTACTGTATAGTTACACTTGGCTTTGTGAGACGCTAAAACAGATTCCGGCGATATTTGAATTGTCTGAATTAATTGTTTGCAGAAATGTATAGAATGTTGCAAAAGGCATTCGGTGAGCATTCCTATATCGCAGAGAAATGTTTAGAAGTATCAAAACAGTTCAAAGAAGGTAGAAAACGCGTTGAAGACGTAGAGCCCTTTGGTCGACCCTCAACCTCAAGCGACGAAGCTCACGTCCAAAAAATAAAATATTTGGCTCTTGCAAACCGTCGATTTACAATTAGAGACCTTGTTGAGGATGTTGGAATTTCAAAAGGATCGGTCAATTCCATTTTGTGCTTCAAACGCGTCAAATCTCGATTGGTACAGAAAACGCTAGATGCGCCAACACCACAGCCACCGTATTCCAACTGTGCGACTGCTGGCTATTCGCTAAAATCAAAAGACCACTCCGGGGACTGAAGAGATTCAACGTGAATCGCCCCGCGCTCGAACACCAAACCTGTGGAATCGAGAGCTAGTCATTCAGCTATTAGGCCCTAATTGTTAGATGTCCAGGGATAAAATAATTCAGCTTACATAAAGTAATTTTTGTGTGATTAAGACTAAATAATTTCACTCAACTTTATTTATTATATCTTCAAACCTGCTCGTATTAGAACTGCATTTTATGTTTTATGAAAATAAACAGTCAGTCACTGATTTAGAACAAAATATTTTATAATTAACTTTTGAAAATATTAATGGTATTGTGGAAAACATTAAAAACACACTGCTATTCATTGGAGTAGAATGTATTACTGCAAATTTTAAATTAAATCCTGAAGTAAATTCAACTGTAGAATCCCGTAAGGATCTTTTTATTTCTAAGTTTAATTTTAGAATTATCAGAGGATGATATTTCTCATAAATTTATCGTTTTGAATTCCATGTTTTTATTTTAATAAAACTAATTCTTTCATCGTGCGTGAATTTTTCTAAAAGATACATTTTTACGTAGTTTATAAAAACAATGACAAAAATTTATTTTATCTCTAGGCAGGTTTTTGTTATTCATACTATAAACTATTAAATAAAATTATAATTGTTGAATTTAGATACAATTTAATATCATTGTATAGATTTGAAACGCAACGACGTTAATATCCCATGAGGCGAAAACACATTAAATTATTTCAAAATATTTCAGCGATTTCATAAAGATTAATAGTACAGTTTATAATAAGTATTAAATGCAAATATTTGAATAAGAGATAACATAAATTGTATTACAGTAAGTTTAGCACATTTTTTTTTCTATAAATTTATTTCTATATTTGTTAATTTATCATGTTGATCTTTTTCAAGAAAATGCTTTGTAAGTTAGAATAATGCGTTCCTTTTCTTCTGGCTAAGAACTTTACACTGCTTGAGATTTTACGATAAACGTTACGTTTTTCATGTATACATATCTGTTTGAATAATATTTAAACAGAATGAAATCTACATTTATTTAAAGTTACTTATAGTATATCAATTGTTTTATAAAATATATATTCTTTATTTCTTTTTACATACACACACAATATATATATATATATATATTGTGTGTGTCCGCCTTCTCATAAATAAGATTATATATATATATTATATATATATATATATATTATTTATGAGAAGGCGGATTCTCTTGTCAAAAAAGGAACAACCAACACCCAAACCTTTTGTAAAGACATCTTTTTTCACTCAATGAAACTGATAATCCGAGACTTCTTTCGGAATACTCTATCTGATAATCTACTTGAAGGCAACTCATCTATAACCTGGTTTAACTTTATTCTGAACGTCCCTGATCAGCCCAAGTTTAAAGCTGTTGCCTTACGGGCCATGATTGTATGGCCAATCATCTTTTTCGTATGAAAATATTTGCAAGCCCAAAATGCATGCTCTGCAGTCTTGGAGGGGACATGGATTCATCTCACCTTCCTGTCTGCCCTGCACTTGTTTTCTCTACTGTGTATGGTCGTTACTGGGAGACTAGGGCCCTTATGGGCTAAACATGTCACTATGTGATTTCTTTCGATGTATATATATATATATACATATATGCAACATGAAATATCTAGGCAAAACAAAAATCCCTTTATTATTGCAATTAATCAGCTCATATATGATGTAGTATGACCAACATTCCTCCATTTGCAATGTCTAATTCCACCATTTTCGTTAGCATGTCGTTAATCAGTTCTTAACCATTTTTACCCGATTTACTAGGTGGTGAAATTTCAAAATGTTTGTTGTGAGTATCTGGGAAATTCAAAATATTTTGTATTCTTCCTTACTTTATGGAAATAATATATGAAATATCTAGAATCAAAATTAGTCATGAAATAAAACTGCAATCTTTAGATTTATATCGTTTTCGTAACCTCGTCTGCATCTTACTGCCTTTGATAATAATGTTGTCCAGCAAATATAAAATCGATTAATTGTATCACATATGGAATAAATAACTAGCATGCTATCTGATTTCAAATGTCTGGAGAATCTCTGCACAGGAACATAAATATATTTTTTTTTTACTTTTTGTTTTAAAGAAATAATTATTTGCTCCATTTCTTGGAAAAATTGCAAAAATAAATAAAAAAAGTCGTGTCCAGAAATTTAACCTTAATGACTTGTACGGTTTAAATAGAGAAATAAAATTCTTATCTCATGAGAGAGCTTCCTTTTTCCTTGCTTGTTTCTTTCGCGCTAATGGGGAATGGCCACTTTTTCCTCTTAAAAAAAGTCTTATCTTTAGCTCATGAATTATTTTCAGTTGAACAGAAAAAAAAAATGTTCTTAAAGGTGAGTAGAAAGAAATTTTGGGTCACAAGTATGGGAAAATAAATTATTGGTTATGATAAAAAATAAATATTAGTATTATTAATGAAACAGTCTAATTTCTAGTACAGTGGCAGTGGAAGACTAAGCCTCGAATCCGATGAAGACGTTCGTTATTGTTTCTTCAAAAAGAAATTTGGATTGGGTTTGTTATTTTCAGCACACTTTAGGCTAATTATAAGGGAACCTACAGTTTAACGTGGATTTCAGACAACTAGGAAAACATCCGTGCCACTGCTAGGATTGAACCTGAAGTCTGAAGTACCAAATTCAAGAAGCAGAAGAATTGTTATCGATGATGAACATATCAGTGTGTGTATAGTATCTTGGTTTGGTACTTAGCCTACCTGGGGGAAGATTACCTGTTTTTTCTCATATGTTACACAAATGAGGGCCAACCATCCCTACAAGTGCCGCCGAGAATCAGATTCATCCTTTTATCATACATCTATATACTTTGCATATACAAGAGGGACACTAGGTGCAAATAATGTACTGGGACAATAATGGACACTGCAAATAATAAACGAATGCGATTTATAAGAAAATTCCAACGAGGTCCAATTATTCAAAGTATGGGATTATAGTTAAATATCAATTATGAAAATGCATTATAAAAATGTATATTATAATGCATCAATTGTATATTTTTATTAAATTCAAAATGTCTCTTGTGGGTATCTAGGAAATCCAAGATATTTTGTAGTGTCCTTATTTGATGGAAATAAATCTCAAAAATTAAAATTATTCATAAAACAAAACCGCAATCTTTGACTTTACACCACATGGTAGCCTCCTAGTCTCTTGTCTACATCTCTCCACACTCGCTATATTTGACAATAAAGTTATCCCAGCAAATACAAAATCGTTTAGTTGTATCACACATGAAATAAATAACTAACATGTTATCTGATTTCAAATGTCTGGAGAACGTCTACTGATATTAGATAGATATTTTTAATAATAGATATTTTTTTTTCCTTTTAGTTTTAAAGAAATAATTATTTGCTGCATTTCTTGGAAAGATTGCAAAAAAAAAAAAAAAAAGTCGTGTCCAGAAATTTAACCTTAATGACTTGTTCGGTTTAAATAGGGAAATAAAATTCTTATCTCAAGAAGAGAGCTTCCTTTTCCTTGCTTGTTTCTTTAGCGCTAATGGGAAATGGCCATTTTTTCCTCTAAAAAAAGTCTTATCTTTAGCTCATGAATTATTTTCAGTTGAACAAGAAAAAAAAGGTCCTTAAAGATGAGTATGAAAAAATGTTACTCACAAGTATTAGAAGAATGATGTGGAAATAAATTACTGGTTATGATAAAAAATAAATGTTAGTATCATTAATAAAACAGTCTAATTTGCAGTACAGTGGCAGCGTGTCAAAGGACTAGTACTCGAATCCGATGAAGGCGTTCGTTGTTGTTTCTGCAAAAAGAAAGTTTGGTTGGTTTGGGTTTGTCGCTCTACAGTCATTTTTTTGCGCACTTTAGGCTAACTTGACCGTAACCTACAGTAGTAGATTTCGTTTAAAGTAGATTAAACCACTAGCCAACATCCATACAACCGCCAACTTTCCAACCTGAAGCATGTGGTACCAAAGGCCAGAACACAGACCAATTGGTCAATAGGACGCTGAAAAATGAAGAGATTCGTTATCGATAAGGGGCATATCAGTGTGTGTGTGTGTGTGTGTACAGTGTCTCGCTTTTGTACTTATACTACCAGAATGGAGTTTTCCATTTTTTTTCTCATATGTTTCATAAATGAGCCACAACCATTCTACATCTGCTCCGGAAATAAAATATATTCCTTTATTATACATCGACATACTTTGCATGCATAAGAGTTACACTGGGTGTACCGATGTACTGCAAATAATAAATGAATTTGATTTATAAAAAATTCTGACTAGGTCCAATTATTCATGATATGCGATTTTAATTCAATATCAATTATGAAAAAGCATTATAAAAATTTATATTATAATGCATTATAAATAATCTATTATAAATGTATATTATATATGTATGCATTATAAAAAATGTATATTGCTATGCAAGCAAAAAAAAATTTTTTTGATCAAGGTTCTTTAAAAAAATCCAGCATTTAATTCATGTATTAGAGTATAAGTTCTAATGTAATAAAAAATTACAAAAAATATAGTGATAAATCGTCAAATATTAGAGAGTTTTTGCATACCGTAAGTTAGTTACCGTAGGACGTCCGTTAGCTTTTTCTTCCTAGCGAGCATGCTCGTAGGAAACTGAGCATACGCGCTAGGGAGAAAAAGCTAACGGACGTCCTACGGTAACTAACGTACGGTATGCAAAAACTCTCCATTGTCAAATAAAGCACTTTATAATTTCTTTAGTTCATCTTTCTTAAATTTATGGAAATAAAACTTAAATGAAATGAATTATTTGTTTTATGAAAAGTTTTTGTTTATTTTCGAAATTGTGTATATTGATGTTGTGTTGCATTGCCGCCAAAATGAAAAATATGATCTAACAGAAAAATGCCAACATTTACACCAATGGTAAATAATGAACGCTACAGGAATATGTTGTCATTATTAAAATACAAGGTTTGAATTTTTGGTAAATTTTAAGAAAAAATGTACTCTTGGCATATATTCTGAAATGTAGGGTAAGTAATAAATTATAATGTTCAGTGGTTTGGGGTTAAAGTTGGATTAATGGATAGTTAGTTCATTGGTCATTAGAACGGAGATAATTCGATTCCTCTATTCGAAAAATCAATTCCGAAGTTAAACAAAACCATTCAACGTGCATCGAACAAACAAATGTCGATCCTTCTACGACTTTGGTATCGAACGGAGCTGTAATTTTCTAGGCTAAAGAATCCTTCTGTTGATCTCGCCCATTTTTCTACCCATTGTTGTATTCCCTCCAAATTTTATGTGAAGTGTACCAGGTCCCTAAGGGGGCTATTTTAATGTGGCATGTTTCATGTACCACTTTATACCGCGAATGGCACATAATGGTTGATGAGGGAAGCAAAGTACATTCTGGGATGACTTTATAGGTAAGTGGCCTTCATTTAAGTTACGTATTTGAAGAAATCCAAAAAAATTCCTCCATACAGCCTGATTATCGTTACCATCTCCATTGAGCATTCTCCTTTCACGGACTTCAGGTTTGAATTCTGGCGGTGCCATGGATGTGTGTTGGTGGGTCAAATCAATGTTAAACTGTAAGTTCCGGTCTAATTAGCCTAAAGTGTTCAAAAATGACCGTAGAGCGACAAACCAAACCAATTCTGAAAGCAGTGACTTTAAAAATGCTGCCAACGACAACATTGGTCGATCTGTACGTTAGTTGCTCACGTTACCAGTAGGTACTTGTTGATCTAAATTTGCTGTATATCAGAGATTGCAATTATTGTTAACTGTTAAGTTGAAAATAACAGCAAAAAAAGCTTTTTGTGAATAAATTTTAATAAAAACCTTAACACCTAATTTATATTATTTCTTTTGTCTCGTATGTTGACAAATATATTTCTTTTGCATACTTTTTCTTAAGAAATATTCAAATTTTAAGGAACCTTGCATTTTATTTCATTATAAACGACGTGCATTTAATAAATTCAGCATTAGCTATATTAAACTTTTAGGTGTCATTAAAATCTTTTCTAAAAGATAATTAAAGAAGCCATAACTTCATGTCTCATTTTTGTAATTTTCATCCGCTGATCTTGATTGGATTAAAAAGTTTTGTTAAAGATTTTTTTTCTTTGATTACCTTTTCTTAATTTATATCTAGCAAAAAATTAAGATGAGTTTAATAAATTGATTTAAAAACAATTAAGCCAATTTTATTGAAACGCCTATCAATAAAACTCAGGGAATAGATGTCTAGATAAATTTATATCGTTTAATTATTTTCGTTACGTTCTACCAGTCAGAGAGTAAAAAGTTAATTGATAAAAATTAAAAAGTTAATTGATGAAAATGTACTTATGACTAATATTGCGTCTTATAAAAGCCTTAAACTGCGTTTTGTTTATTTTTAAATCCTAATATAAAATATATTTCAAAGACATTTATTTATGGTAAGATTTTATAAATCATTTTAATTCAACTTTTTTTTTATTTCAAAAGATTTTTAGCTAATTATCGAATAACACAAAGTAAACTAATTTTTGTTGAAAACTATTTAATCTTGATATTTCTCAAAATTATTTTGAACAATAAATTGTATGCATTTTTTTGCTGAAATTACGATTTATTTTCCCATTAACCATAATGCAATTCCTGGATATGGCGATAGAACTCAAAATACTGTGACACGGGTAAAGTACAAATAAAGGAATGTCTTTGAAAGAAAGAACTGTCAATATCTATAAATTTAATAACGGTTTAATTATTTATAGGAAACCTGCGTATAAGTTTTAATAATAAATTGAACAGAATAAATACAAATTCGCTAATATACATATCTCTAAAATATTGAAGTACACTTTGCTATGGTATACACACATGAGAGAAAAAAATATAAAACAAGGCTTTCAAACATTACCTCGTGATGTTTTCCCATGTATAATCTTCCTTTTTACAATGCGTTAACATACGACAATATTCAATACAGTACTTATTGTATAATGAGTTACACTTGCAATGTATTAAATCTTATATAAATTAAGCAGAAAAAATAACTTCCTACTTTCTTTAAGTACTACTGTGTCCAAAAAAGTAAGACCAGTTTTCAATTTAAATTTCCCGGGCATATGGTATTTCAATTTTTTATTCTTTTTAGGTTGCTGGCACTGTCCTTGACATCTGTGTGAATTTTACGTCAAAATATTCATTAGCGTTTGAGTTACGCTTGGCTTTGTGAGACGCTAAAACTGATTCCGGCGATTTTTGAAATGTGTCTCGACTCAAAACGGTGTTCCTGGAGTGCTCTTTTGAGTTTAGGGAATAGCCAGAAATAGCAATATGCTAAATCAGATGAATACGGTGGTTGTGGAACGATATGTTTTTTCATTTTTGGTGAAAAAGTCACGAAGAATCAATGCAGTGAGAGCTGGCGCAATCAGTGTTTTCGGTACTAATCGATATTTGACGCGTTTCAGCCCCAAAACATCTCTTAAAATGGAATCCTTTTGAAATTCCAACATCATTAGCAAGGTCTCTAATTGTAAATCGAGGGTCTACAAGCACCAAATCTTTAATTTTTTGGACATGAGCTTCGTCGGTTGAGGTTGATGATCGACCAGAGTGCTCTTCAACTTCAACGCGTTCTCTGCCTTCTTTGAACTGTTTTTGCTACTTCTAAACATTTCTCTCCGATATAGGAATGCCCACCGAATGCCTTCTGCAACATTCTATACGTTTCCGCAAACAAAGTTGAATGCAAGTGCTTGCTCAATTAATTCAGACACTTCAAAAATTGCCGGAATGAGTTTTAGCGTCTCACAAAGCCAAGCGTAACTCAAACACTAATGAATATTTTGATATAAAATTCCACATATGAGTGAAAGACAGTACCAACAACCTAAGAAAGAAAAAAAAATTGAAATACCATACGTCCGGGAAATTTACATTGAAAACTGGTTTTACTTTTTGGACACATTAATATGGGGATATACCACGCACAGGTGCATTTATGTACCGTGATATGCCATGTACAGGTACATTTATGTTATAGGCTAAAATGTTCTTATGTTCGGTTCGGGAAGGAGGGTGCAAAATCTTAGCTGTTATCCTTGCAAGAAGTGCCATAGATAGATAGATAGATAGATAGATAGATAGATAGATAGATAGATAGATAAAGAACCACTCGTCACAATGAGTTCAAATTATGCCGCTTATGTTATTTTTGCCGCTTACAGGCATAAGGAAAGTGAATCGCTTTCGCCATCTATTAATACAGTTTGGAACTTTTTTGATGCCGTACCGTTTCCACTTTCTTGAAGTATCTTTAGTTTAAATTTGAACTCATTGTGACGAGTGGTCTTTTTTTACAGCATTTTGAAAGTGTTTATTTAATTACAATCACCCTCTATATAGCGCATGACTATATATCATAAAATATTGTATTTAATGAAGTTGCCTATTTAAGTAAATGTACCTTATGCTATTTCGAATCAATCTACATTGGCAAATAGTAAGTCATTCTTGTAAAAACACTTACAAAAATAAAATATTCAATAATTGTTCCGATAAGGCAGAGATGCACAAATTGTGTTACATATGTCCGCTTACAGTACATATTAATTTAAAATTAATAAAAATGTTGTAAGTTTAATAAAATGTTTAATTGATAAACAAGAATAACACCAAGTAATTAAATATCGCCCCCTATTTTAAAATCTTCTTTAAAGTACTACAAGTGCGATTTTGTCAACTAAATCATATTAACATTCTAAGTAAACTGAAATAATTACATGCATACTTTAATGAATGGACTGTCTTACAACTAACTATTAATTTATAAACATCTAAATGTGTTAATGTAGTAACGCGTTTTAATAAAGTAGAACCCTATAATAATTTACGGCACCTTGAATTCAAATTAAATATTACAGTAATGTAATTTAAACTGGGCAAATGTGGATAAGTACTTCTCACAATGTACAATTACAGAAGTTTATAGTTGCGCATATAAAGTTCAGCTGCAAAAGTGGAAGCACAATCCGTATTCAGAACAGCATTTATATTTTTCCACATTCTTTATTTTTAAAATTCTTTTTTTCGACTGACATTCCATAATATTTTAATGTATTATATATTTTATATGTGTTATTTTGTACTTCTCGTATATTTTCAATATTGGATGCACATACACTAGATGGCCACATTCACAAACAAAAATCTTGAACGTCAGGCTGACATACAAGAAAACCTCCAGAAATCTGAATAAATAAATAAATAAATATACGTAAGGGGCCTGATGGCTGAGCGACTAGCTCCAGGTGCCACATGTTCCGTATTCAAGTCCCGGCGGTGACATGGATGCCTGTAGTTTTTCGGAATCCACTTTAAACCGTAGGTTCCGGTCTAATATGATTACTGCGCGTAGGGCCGTCAAACCTTCCATGCTCCTGCCTTGAAACCTTCTAGTAATCAGACGGTCTTGACCCATTATGGTGCGATTACGGTGATGAAGAAGAAATGTATGTATACGTATAAACTAAATATTTTTTTTATATGCTGGTGCATTTTTATCCGTTAAAAATGTTGATATTTGCGTTTTAATTCTCAGTTTCGTAGGAGCAGCTTATGCATATCAGGGGGCGAATTCTATATATGCTATTGCATAGTAAAACCGATGTATGCGAATGTTATGGTAGTTTTACTATGCAATTTGCGTGTTGTGAATACTGATATGGATTTTGTTCAAAATGGCTGTGTTTTTAGAACACACCTTGTTAATTCCCGTTATATTCAATTTATGTAATGTATGCATATTATATGCATACATTGCCTAAATTGATTAATTATTATCGCAACCAAGAACAAAAGTGGTGAATCAAGTAAGTGAGTAGATTTTATATCTACTATACTTCACAATGTTTATTCACAAATTTGGTCCAAATAGGCTTAAAATTATTAAAAAAAACCGCATCTAAAATTGCTCTAAAGCAATTTTAGATTGAAACTCAATTTTGTAATATATATCATAGCGTCAAAAAGCAATTACCTAGGTAAGCATCCTTCAACAAACATACATACATAGCACAATATTTGAATGGATTTGATCACTTGGTTTGAGTGAAATTTAAAAAAAAAGATGTATACGTAATTTAGCAATATTGATAGGTTTACTTTTTTAAACTATAATAAGTTAAAACTAAAAGAAAATAAAGTTCCATCAAAAATCTGAAAAAGAAAAAAAAATTCCAATATATATTTAATATACATTATTGGCCAGGGTGTTGTTTTATAGGGATCAAGTATCGCTGGTGAATTATGCCGTATTTTATGAGTAAATATTGATATAGAATTTTGCAATCATAAAATGTTTTATTATCTAATATTTCACTATAAAATGTGTTTCATCAAACTGATGTTTAATTTTTAAACCAGGCACATTAGGCTTAATGGAGTTTTCGAACATGGTGAGCAAAGTAAATAAAGCATAACCAAAAATGAGAAGAGTCGAATGTTCTCGAGATACATCAGGGATGAACAAAATACATCTGTACGTTAGAGCATTCTTCTGTTGGATTCGATGAGGAAATGCCGTAGGAATTCATCAAAAATTGTGCTGTCAAAAGGAGCTTGCAGAGATTGAATGCAAAACGAGATTGCAGAGATTGAATACAAACCGAGATTGCAGAGAATTTAATACAAACCGAGATTGCAGAGATTGAATGCAAAAACGAGATTGCAGAGATTGAATGCAAAAGAAGATTGCAGTTACATTGAATCAGTCACACAATACCATATGTTGGAAAATGTCAAGTGAAAATGACCAAAATTGCAAGGCAACTAATTTCCGAATTACGAAAGAGGTACTTTCAAAACCCGACAGGCTAAGCCAAAACAGATAATCTTGTAAAAAAGAAAGAAACTTTGAAAAGTTTGTAGTTCTCAATGAATATGTTTATTCAAATCGAGGGGCTAAGTGGATGCAAAATGCAGTAATGCCCTAGTTAAAGTTGAACTTGTCATAGATTCGCTTTAGGAGGGAATGATTTCAGGTCAATTTATAGAATTTGGAAATAACAATAACAAAAAAAAAACATTTTCTATTCAATATTTCGTATTGAAAACATTCATTTTGATGAATAAAATTAATTACAATAAAATATTGTATTACTCCCTATTATTCAGAAAACAAGTAATTCGTAATTCAGTGAAATATATATATTTTACATTTTGAAACTCACTTATTCCCAATATTTTATTAATAAGTTGTCAAAATCCAACTAAATCCATCTTTACAATCTTCTAATTTAACAATATCATCATACATGATAAGAACATGAATTTTTCCCATATATTTTGTCGAAAAAAATAATGTATGCTCTTAAATATATATTATTAAACATTTTGTAATATTACTTAATTATAAATTCTAATAATTGTAATATTATTATTGTTTAACAAAAAGGAAAATTATAGCGTTTATTATCAAAAAAATGCTAACGAACTACTTTATATTTAAAGTATAATCCTTAGCAAACAACTGAAAGAAATATGCTTTTTTTTAAATAATAAAACTCATTTTATGGAGTTGTTGACCTTGGAACCAAAATTTTTTCTACAATTTATGGAATTAATATTATCTCCTTTGCTATTTTTACATATTGCTTTATATTGATATATTTTTTAATAGTTTTTACTATTTTTTTTTGTTGATATTTTCCGGTACATACAGATAAGAGCTCATATGATCTATATACAGCCTACCTGATCATATGTTAGTTTTTCTACATTATTTTCTATATATGACCGTTTTTCTATAGTTTTTATTAGTATTTTAATAAGCAACTTTAAACATGGAACATGATATTGCTTAAAAAAAACTAGGCAAATATTTTTTCAATGTTTTCGATCCATTGCAAATAACAAAAAAAAAAAAAAAATTGTATTATTCTCGAAGAAGCAACTCTATATACATCATATATATATGTATATATTTTTTTAATTTTTACCCTAAAACAATAATCTCGCTTCTGTAAGTTGTTTGTTTAAGGAACTCATTTTATGAGATTACTAAAACATATTAAAATTATGCCTGTTGAGATGTTGTAAACAAACATTTTCATGCATGAATAGTAAATGGGATTAATCAAAAATTTTCTTCTTATTGATTAAGAAAATTTTTGATTGTTTGATTGTTTACTACCAAATTCAAGCACACTCAAGTAAATATGATTTTATAGATAACGAATCAAACATGTATTTTAATTTTAAAAAATCGATTTTGAAATAAATATAAAAATAAATCAAAATAAAATATAAAAATTAAATATATATATATATATAACAATGAAATAAATATAAAGAAAATAAATATGCATTATACAACTAAATAACTTAGCATATTTTGAGTACGGCCTATGAACTTATATGTCTGCCTATTTTACGCGAATTCTTTTAACCCTTAATTTTCGGTGTTTACATATAATGTAAAAAAACGAAGTTTGCATACTACCAGACTGGATACAATATTGATATATATTTGGTGTATCCACCGTATAAACACGTATATATTGTGTATTTTTCACCAATTATATGTGTAAAAGAAACCATATATATATATATATATATATATATATACAAGCAAACGTTCAAATTTTTCGTTCAAATCATTGACTGTATTAAATTTGCCTCATTTACAAGTTTAAGGTACGTTTCCAAAGCATAAAAGAACATTTAATTGTGTATATACTTTTTAGATGCATATAATGCAGCTTTCTGGGCGTATTATACATGCATTTAACATATATAAATAGTATATATATATATAAAGTTCACTTTCATAGTTTTTTTTTTCAGTAATTTGGGCATCCATTTTACGCCAATTCTCTTTAATTGTAATTCTTAGAATTTCATCTATCTCTTAAAAAAGACGATGTATTACTGCAGGTGTCATTAAAAATAATTTTAAAAAATTTATTCAAACTTCATTAGATAAATCGATCAAAAGGGTTTATCCGTTTCATTTTGATACCAATGTATTTTAAACCAATGGATTTAAAATATGGACCAATGTATTTTAAATTAATTTCGAAAAGCTGTACTAGTTTTGGTTAACCTAAATATATATATTCAGATATACATATATACATATTCAGAACGCTGTATTACATAGTTGGTATATGCATATAATAAAAACCAGTTTTATACACAATTAAACGTTATTGTATGCTATGCAAACGTACCTTAAACTAGTGTGTATTTCATACAGAAATTCGGATTGAACACAAAATGGAAAATTTGCTTATATATATTTATATATATACAATGCTGTTTTATTTATTTTTTATATTTTTATTATACAAATTATAAATTTTTAAGCAAATTCTAACAGTTTTGTACCAAAACATGAACTGCAACAATTAAAATTGTTTGAGCACAATGCCACAAATATCAATAAATTGTATGCTATTTATTCCAAGAGGATTAATATCTCTAAAAATTAATATAATAAATATTATTAGATATAATAAATAAAAGAACCTGAAGAAAATATAAATAGAAGTACTATGAATATGGATGTTTCAATTAAATTTAAAAAATTGAAATCTAGAAATTTAAAATAATTTTAAAAAATGAAATTTGAAATTTAGTATCATTCCACAATTAAAAGTATCTGTAAATAAATTTATTTAAATACATCAAAGTAAAGTAGTTGCTAATAACATTTGAAGAAAACACTGAAAATTTTCCGAAATATCAGTGATTGTTTCTTGATGATAATTTTAAGCTTATGTGAAAAATCATGTTTAAAAAAATTAAATAAAAAAAAAAAATTTAACTAGAAAATGTTATTTTTGGGGGAAAAGTCGCATTCATTTTCGAATAACTTTTTTAAGGTATTGTCGTACAGTAAAAAATAGGATTTCAGAAACAAAAATGTTTTATTATGCATTTGAGTTGTCAAAATTGCCATTTTCAGTATTGTTCTTACATTAATGTAATAAAAGTACTGTGAATATAGATGCTTCATTTAAATTTAAAAAAAAAATTTAAATTTAGGAATTTAAATTTATTTTAAAAAATGAAATTTGAAATTTCACATTTGAAAGTATCTATAAACAAAGTTCTTCATCTACATCAAAACGTTTAAGTAACGAATTGCTAATGGCATTTGAAGAAAACATTGAAAATTTCCCAAAAAATATAGTGATTATTTTCTGATGATCGTTTTAAGTTTATGCGAAAAATCATGTTTGCATTCATTAGAAAATCCATAATAATCCACCAATAAATTGGATGGATTCATCAAGTTAACTTAAGATAACTACTGTAAGAGTAAGAGTAATATTGAAAATTAAAATTAAAAAAATAATAATTAAAAAAATTAAATTAAAATTAATTATAAAAAATTTTTAACTACAAAAATATAATTTAAAAATGAATACTACTGCTCCGCATAAACTAACTTTTTTGCCTAATATTCGTATAGCAGAAATCAGAGTTTCAGAAACAATAACATGCGAGTAGTCAAAACTAGATTTTTCAATATTGCCCTTACAGTAGTGTAATAACATATCTTGGATTAAATTAAGAATGGATTACCTTATCTTATTACAACCTATAAATGGTGGTAGTAAATTTTATAGGTGGATAATTATTACGAATTTCTAATGAATGTAAATTTATTAAGAATCCATTTATGGATGCATAATAATCGTGGATCCATTCCTGGAATAATTTTTTTCCTCCCCATGGTAGAGAAATAGCACATATGAATACTTACATTGAAAGTAGAGGACTGTGCCCGATATGACAGCCACTGCTACCAGCAGGGCTGCAATGGCCAGCAAAGTCAACAAAAGCTGATTGTGCCTCCAGCGCACAAATCTGGTGGACAGGGGCTCATCCTCCACTTTTTCAGATGCCCACTCCACATCAGGAGCCATCGCAACAAAATGACAGGTTCCGGTCTTTTTATTCCTGCTTGCGAAAACAACAGTTGATCGTTATTTGCCAAAGTTCCAGCCTTCTATAATCATAATCCTCACAGGAACGCTGGACATGTTGACACTGCTCATGGTAAGCATTCCTTCTTCGTCAAGGACCACTGAATCCGCGGCGGAAGATTGGATTGGACTGTTTACTCCAATAATGTCCGCGAGGATTGGGTATTTATCTTAATATTGGTTGGATCCTCATGATGGTATTTGCTTAATAGATTTGAACATCCGCATATAACAGCAATATAAGTGAAAGCAATATTTCTTTCTGTATAGGATGCTTACTTTGCCATTATTAGCTTTTTGTCGATTCTTTTAGCATGGTATGTACATTACAGATAAAAATATAAGGAAATAGTAATAAAAAAGTTCTCCAACTAAAGTATTGGAGCAAGGTAGTAGTTGATTATATCCACAGGTAACGGCCAAAATGAATATACTTTAATATAATTCACTGTTTCTGTAACCATGAAATATTTTTGAAATTGTTATTTATTTTTAAAAATAAACTTGATAAACAAAAGTAAAGAAAGCCTTCACGTTTTTAATATTTTGAAAACTATTAATTAGTTTCAGTTTATTCTGAGCAGATAAAAATATTAATTTTTAAAAATAGAAAGTAGCAAACCTTTTCGTTTGTTTTAAATTTATGTGACTCGTAACAATATCCATACACGACGGTTTCAAATAAATGGCACTTTTTTTTTAGTTTAGTTTTTTTGACGACGACAACAAAAGAAGTCAAGCGGAATTCCGGAAGGAAAACAGGAGCTAATTTATTTTGTCACCAAGCCGGATAACTCCGAGAGAACTGAATGTTGTTTTCTCCCAAAGACCACGCACATCTTGATGAAATGAAAACCGGGCGCATGTCAGTTGAATTTCCATCGGTTAGAAGTTTCATCACGTTTCCAATACGCGTGCTGCCATCTATTAATCTCCTCTCGCACTATTTAAAGAAAAGGAAAAAAAAAACTGAAGTTGAGAGAGAGAAAGCCGTGTTACGAATTCTAATGAAAATTTAATGTTTTCTATGTACTGAAGTCATTTTTTTTTTGCTTGATTGAATAAAAGTGTATCTGCTGTTTCGCGAACACTTTGTTAACTAGCTGCAGAAAATGGATGAATTAATTCATTTGTAATGCACTGGATTTAGTACCTAGGAACGCCTACGCACGTCAAAGAAAGGGAGATAGAAAGGAAATGTTTCCGAATTCAGATATGAATATCTTATGAGCTCTACTAAGTTAGAGAGAGAGAGAGTGAAAAGTTTTAATTATAAATAAAGGATGAAGATAAGCGCGGGGTTGATGTGAAAAGCGTATGAAATTAATGCCGAATTCTCGGAATTTAATGCAGAATGTTTAATAAATTCAATATAGTGTCCATATAAATAAAGATCAATGCATCTGAGTTTTAAAAGAAAAACGATGCGAAATTAAAGAGATGAGTAAAATAGTTATTATATAAAAACAAATATAAAATTTTTATTTGAACGTCGAACGAAGAACAAATATTTTAGTTAAGTATTCATGAAATTAATTATAATAAAATCGAAAAAAAAATTTCGCTAAATTTTAATAAAAATTTATTTAAAATCCCTTTTTAAAGAAATTCTCTTTATAATATAGAAGTTCTTTATTCAGTTTATAGAAATTCAGTATTGAATTTTATTTAAGTTTATTACTTGAATTATTGTACGTTAATTATATGATAAATTTAAGTGTTTGGAAATATTTTTCGTACCTGTTGGGGAAAATGAATTACTAACCTACATACTGCACATAATAAATATATCTAAGCAGGTTTCACTTGTGTTGTTAAAATAACAATTGGGGGAGATTGATGAATTAAAACAGTAACTATGGAAAAATTATAAATGAAGTAAAGATTAATAGAAATTATATTTATGAAAAAGAAATAAAATGATAATAAATTAAAATTTCCAATTAAAAAAGAGTTCTATAAAGTGGAAAATTACATTGATTAAGTAACAGCCATCACTAAAAATTATTTGCAGTATTAATTTCTTAGATGTTTATTTTTCCATCTGTCTTACAGTACATTGTGATGATCAGAATTAGCAATAATAATTTGCTTTCTTGCATAATTATAATAACATTAATTAACCCTTAAAATTTTTTTTTAGAGTCGGGACATAATTGTTTGCTAAACATCAAGCCGATCCTTTACTTCCTCAGTTCTTTATATGCAAAGATAATTTTGTCTTGAAGCACCTTTTAATGAGTTTTGAATAGCTAGTTAAAAATTAATAGTTAAAATTTTTTTTTTTAGAGTCAAGACATAATTGTTTGGTAAACATCACACCGATCCTTTACTTCCTCAGTTATGTATATGCAAAGATAATTTTGACTTGAAGCACCTTTTAATGAGTTTTGAATAGCCGGTGACAATTCAAAGATATTAAACTGTCCAGAAACTCTAGACTTATGATGCAAGAGTTTCAAACAACATGATTTAATTAATAGAATATATTCCATGCGAATTTAACTATTTCTTAAGTGCAGTTTGGGGCATTTCAAATTCGAAATGAAACTATATGAAATAATCTGATTATTTTAGAATCATAATGACCTGTAAACAATAATTTGAAGGTACATGCAAGACACATATATTAAGCCCATTTGAAGGCCAGCTTAAAACATTTTTGAGAAAAATGAGCATGTATGTTTACATAAATTTGGAATATATTTCTTAAGCTTTGTTACTGGGCAAAGCAATTCTTCTATTAACTAGTATGATATTTCTTTAGCTGCACATTGATGTTTCCAATACCACGTAATGGTATGGTCACGATCATCTAACGTAAGGAGTGGAAGAACAGCCAACCTACGGTTTGGAAGACATTTTAACTGGTGAGAATTTCGTAATTCCTAATTCGTAACCTCTGTTGCCTGCCAAAGTTATCTAGGTAAGTTATAGGTGTGTGTGTGTGTGTATATGAAATTACTGCAAACATGAATTTACTGTAAACTGTAGCTGTAAACACCCCCTGGAATTACTATAAACTCTAGACAAATTCCAGATGGAGTTTACCGGTGTTTAAAAAAGAACTGATGGACAAAGACAATTTTTTACGCATAGAGCTTCAACAATTTAAACTGACTTCGTTATAAAAGACTAAACGCGCATAGAGCTGAAATAGAAAATCAGACAATTTTTCGCATTTAACATGTATCCAAATTTTTGTGTTTTATATTCAAACTTAAATATAAATAAATTAAAAGATACTAAATAACTAAGATATGAAGAAAAAAAATTTTCAGTACAAAAATTATTAAAATCATTTGTTTTTTATTGTAATGAAAATACGTATAAATTCAATCAAATGGATTTGAATATATTAGATTTTAATAACGATCATTCAACAGTATTTCTTATAATGACATTAGGAGAAATAGTAGGAATGTATTAAACTTCCACAAACAAATGGATAGTGATGTCAGAAAACTTGGTTAAACGTGGCCTTTTAAGCTAAACACGATATGTTAAAACTATCAAAGTATCAGAAGTGGTTATTAACATGTGAATCACTCCACAGAAGAATAAGTTTTTGTTAGACAATGTCCATTCTTGACAGAGACGTGTTTTTACTTGTTCGAATGGATAGACAGTGGTAATCATTATTAATGAATTCATTATAATTTCTGCCTGAAGATGAAGTAGCCCACAATTAATCGTATATTGTTCTCCGTTCAGCCGTTGAATTCATTTACTTATGTTAATGGTCACTTGTGTACTTATGCTAATATGCTAATAGGTTTATCCATATGCCTTTTTTAACATAGTTCTGTATATTGGTTTACGGAATAACGAACGTGGCTGATGGATACACATTGTTTAGTGTTTCCTTATGAGAGTGGGAAAGTTAGACAGAAAAATATGAAAAAGAATACCGACATGAACATCACAACAAAAAATTTTTTTTTGTTGGAATCATGAGGTGGTTTATCACGGGTAATTGTCTGTATAAAGAGAAAGACTTGTCTTCATACAGACATTGAAAATTGCTCGTGATAAAATGTTAAAAGGGTTTAAAGGTTATTTTTTATACCTTAAATGTTGAACTGTCAAATTCAGTTCTCTTACATTCCTTATAGCCCAAGATAGAATATGCAATTCTACGATTTTAACGAACTACTCTTTTACGTAGACATAAAACTTTAAAAACTCCCGGTTTAGCTTTGCTTTTGGATGTTCAATCTGGCTCTTCTAGTTTTGAAACTCTGTCTGAAGCCATCTATTGGATAGAACATAGCGTTTATAAGCTAACGATGCTTGTTTCAAAACTTGACATGTGATGTCACGTGCTTATGTCTGATATGGGAACGACAAACCCAGACATCCCACAAACCATCCTGGGGGTGTTTATTGAAATTCGTAGTGGCATAATGTTGGTTCTGCGTAGTAGTAACTCTGGGTAATATTGAATCTGACTTCCTAATGGTAAATGCCCGTGGTTCAAATGTTCAACAGTTGAAAGCATAAGCGACACACAATCTTTTTTGTGAGCAATTAGAATTTTTGCTCATCATTGCATAAAATATAACGTATTTAACCAGAAAACACTATAATTTAAAAAAAGAGAATTTATCTTTTTATTTATTTATATAACACATCCCCTTTTTTATTAAATGCATGTCAAATTGCTAAATACGAATGATAGCTGCATTTTTAAAAGAAATTATTACATCTACGCATACAAATATCTATACATGTTAAATTTGATTAACTACAGATGTCATAAATAAAATCACTTAAAGCAACTCGTACAGATGTCATAAATAAAATCACTTAAAGTAACTCGAGATAAATTTTTATTATTCTTACGTGTAATTGCCGAAGTTTTATGTGCAAGTATTTAATAAACACCTAATAACATCGCTTAAAATATAGAATAACAATTTTTTTTTAAATTAACGAGGTAAATTATAAATTGCCGGCATTTGTAAGCATATTTTGTGTAAAATTCAATGTTCTATCTTTCTTTTAAATAAAGGGCATTCCCTTTTATGACAATTTGTACTATTTTCAATTCTAGTTGTTCTATTATCCATGTAAGTTTAATTAAATTTGTAAAAGAAGAATAAAGAGTTAAAACTGACTGAAAATTAGTATTTAATGCTATATTCACAAATGAAGGAAAATATATCACTCTAAATAGACATTTAAATTGTTATAAAAAGCTTATAAAATGAATGAAGATTATTTATGTTACAATGCTGAATTTATGTTCCCCGGACATTGTTAGACGAAGAAGGAAAGGCTTATAGAAGCTGTTCCAATTCATTTATGTGTTGGAGGGGGAAATAACCGAAAACATTCAACAGGCATTTTATAAATATAATAAATTTTTTTTTAAATTAACTTTCTGTTTGTTTACTTTAAGGATCATATTGCAAATTATTTATAAATTATATTTATACTGACATAAGACGGAAATAGCATTTAAAATAGTACTTCATTTTTCTATACTATGGGTTCATGATTAAGATTGAACAAGAAATTCTGAACCAAAAATTTACTTGTCTATTCCAGAAATGGTTACGATAAATCAGTAGAAAAAAATTTCTTTCCGTTAGGCTGGAGGAAAAAGAGGTGGTTGAGAAATCTCCATCGTTTGGGATGTTCATTTATAATTAAGGCGACAAAACTTTATCTACACCATTTCCCAAAACTTTTAAAGCCCCCACCCCGTCAGCTCTAGGCCAGAATTATGATGTGCTTTATTAATAATAATAGACACGACTTTCATAAACGTGAAAATTCGATTATGATTTTCCAAAATTTCTTTCATGCAAATATGAAATAGTCACGTATGGAAGGCACTGCCATCTTACAGTTGGATTATTTTTGACATAAGTAAATACAACATGTGACGCACCGATCTACAAAAAAATGTTAATAATAAATATAAATTGTACATCATGTTCATTTGTAAAATTAAGCGAAACTTTTCTCCATGACTAACTATCCATTCGGGTTTTTTTTTATCATTTAAAATTATTTATAAGTTACATTTGCTGATGTTATTACACCGAAAAATACTATATGATGATAATGAATATAAGTCAGAATCAGATCCATCATACAGCAATTACTATCATTGTTTATTCGGGGTTTTTTTTATTGTTAACACAATATGAAACGAGTTCATCCACGAAGATTGCATCAGGGAAGTTTGCATTTCCTCTATCCCAACTGAAATACTCCCAGTCTACAAATTTATCATTATTCCCTGCACAAAATTCTCAATGCCTTATTGCAGGATTTTTTTCTTGTTACTTCAATTTTAAATAAAAAAACTTATCATAGTGGCACCAAGGAGGATCTTGGCGACTCCCTTCTTTCTCAAACCCAACCTGAAACGAACATGAAACCAACTATGAACCTTCATCAAACCACTTATCAGAGTAGCATCAAAGAGGATCATGGCTACACCTTTCTAGCACAAAACCAACCTGAAACCAACATAAAACGAACCATGAACCTTCATAAAGTAACTAAATTACTACTAGTCTACTAATAATTGGTTATTCCTTGCACAAAATTCTTATTGGAGTATGTTTTCTTGTTTCTTCAGTTTCAAACGAAACCACTTATCATAGTGGCATCAAGGATGATCCTGATAACTCCCTTCTTCCTCAAAGCCAACCGAAATATTTATGATACGCAGATTTTAAATGCTTATTATAGGTATATATATGAAAAAAATTTTGCTCATCAAATTTCAAACTTAGTTTGTACAAAACAGAAAGCCATCGCTCTGACAATCTTTGTTTAAAAAATATTAAATTTTTATATTACATTTAGCGAATATTTATTTAAGCAGCTAATGTTTTCTAACAACTTCTGAAACCTGTTCTAGTAGACAACACTTTCATTTAAGAAATTTCAGAAGACTGATGTACACATCAATCATATTATTATTATTTCTTCAACCAAACATGTTTAAGTAATTAATTATATGAGAACTCCAAAATATAGTAATTATAAATCAGAGGAAAACTTTTAAAAGTTTAAAACTCCGGGTTAACATTTTCAGGATTCATTTTCAACTAATTATTTAAAAATGTATAGCAATCTTAATGAAAGGTTTACATAATTAAATTATAATATGATAAATTTTAAAATATCGTCCCGAATTTCCATAAGCAGAGTTTATTACTACTTATTTAAATCAGCGATATTCAGACCACTGGCGCATGAGGTTAGCTTCACCATATTAATGCTCCTTTTAAAAACTGTATAATAAATATTTTATGTAAAAAATTATTGATATTATTAAAAATTAAACACAGATAATAGGATTCGGTTGTTATGTATTAAAAATGTTAATACAATAAAAACGTTTTTAATGCGGATACAGTTACAAAACGAGTGGGAGCACATTCATCCGCACAAGCTAACATCAAATATTAAAAAAAAAATCTACATCCATTAGGTATATTACAGCAGGTTTCAGATTAGAATACATTTTTAGTAAAAACAATAAATTGAAATAATAATTGAACAGCATAAATACATAAAATACGTAAATGCTCAGTTACAGTAACTTCTTGAAATTACAGGACAAAAAGGTAATAACATAACATTAAATATTCATGTTGATTAAATACTTCCATTTATCTGCCTTTGAAAATTGTTATGAAATGTATTTGCTTAATACAGTACATATTTTAGAATTCGTTATATAGGTAAAGCGTTTGATTGTACATGGAAAATAAGGAAATCTAAGCAAATAAAAATAAACTTCATAATTTTTATAATAGCTGCCTTAAATTTAAGTGTTAAATTATAAACAATCAAATGCATTACTACAATAATGAATGTTAATGATGATTACTTTATGGTGTCTTGAATTCAAATTCTTTATTACAGCTATATTTCCAACTAGACTTTAAGAATAAGTGTTCGTCAATTGATTAACATTCTAAAACTCACAACACAAATTTAAAATTCACATACAAAAATCAAATATATTAAATGTTTAGCACATTGTTTTTTTTTATTTTTCTACGATTAAGCATCTACGATTTATCCATTAATATTTTTACTTTTAACTAGAGCATTTATCAATATTTTAAATGAGTTACAATATTGCCTAAATAGGCATTATTTTTCGTTTATCTACTTAACTTCGAAGTAATGTGATTTCCTATAAAGCTGAAGCATCATTCGTTTGCAGATGATCGAGTTATACCGAAATTCTTCTGTATTAAAAGAATTTATTGTCTGCTGTAACCGTTTGCAAAACTTAAAAATTTATTGTCAACAATGCGTTAGTGTGAACACTGCGTCTCGATCTACGATTTGAATGTTTCTTCTTATGTTTATTTCGTAATTTCGCATAAAAATCACGATTCTTTTAACTATCAAAACTCTGAATATAAACAAATTTTTATTGCATAATTGGTGCACATATCTTATGGGATTATCGAAAACATGCCTTATTTTAAAATTATACTCCATAAAATATCGCTGATACATATTATACAATGCATTAGATGTGTATACCTATTTGGGTCAGCACCTATTGTGGAATAGAAAATACAGACATGAATATTAAAAATGTAAAACTTTTGACTACTCATTCTTTCAGATTGCTTCGTACTAAAAATATGAATTAAATACTCATTTCCAGTTAAAAGCCCCCACCCCGTATCTCATCAAATTTCTGAATCATTATTTGGAATTTTGTATATTTTATTTATATTTTATATTTTAATTATATACGAGTGTGCGTGCGTGTTTGTATGATGTGTGTGTGTGTGTGCGTGTGTATGTATGCATGCAATGAAATAGATTGCTGAAAAATACACTCATGTCCATAAATTAAGGATAATTCAGAATCACACAGAAATTGAACTCTAAAATAAAAATTTCACCTGTAGAATTATCACACACATCTTGAAGAAGAATATGCAAATTGCAGGAAATCACCAGATGGCGCGGATAGTACGTCACAATGACGAGAGTGTAAGAGAGGGGTATATAAGGAATGGTGGTAAAGAAGTAAAATTGTTCACAAGCGCTTTAAAAACCTTTCAGTGCATTAACCGCATAGTTATGGCACAAAGGAAGCATTTGGATGATTTTTTACGTGGTAGAATTATCGGACGACTGGAATGTGGACGTACCCAGCTGGAAGTATCCGAGGAACTTGGAATCGCCCAGAGTGTCATCTCCAGGCTTTGGCAATGATTCCAAGATGATGGTAATGTGAGTAGATGTTACAGCACAGGTCGCCCCCGAGTTACAACGCTGAATGAGGACCGGTATTTAGCAGTTACTGCCAAAAGAAACAGACGCAGCACAGCATCAGACCTGTCTCGTCAGCTCTCTTCACCTACCTGTACGACAGTTTCAAGGCAGACCGTGTACAGACGTTTAGGGCACATTGGTCTATATGCTCGTAGGCCTGTCAGATGTGTTCCACTTACCGCAACTCACTGTCGCCTGCGATTAACCTGGAGTAGAGAGCATGCATTGTGGACACCGCAAGAGTGGTCTTGTGTGATGTTTTTCGACGAGTCCAGGTTTAGTTTGCAGTCTGATTCTCGCCGGACTTTCATATGGAGAGCGCCAGGTACCCGTTACCACCAAGAAAACACCATTGGACGACACCGTTACGGTGGTGTAGGATGGCTCGTTTGGGGAGGAATTATTCTTGGTTCCAGAACTGACCTGCATGTTCAGAGTGTAACGATGACAGGCCACATGTATCGGGATGTCATTCTGGAACAACATGTACGTTCCATGGGTGCTGAATTTCTGTTTATGGATGACAACGCCCGTCCTCACCGTGCAAACATTGTAGACGAATGCCTTCAATTGGAGGTTATCACCCGTATGGATTGGCCATTATACTCACTGGACTTGAATCCAATAGAGCATGTGTGGGATATGCTTGGCCGACAAATTGCAGCCCGTCAACCCCCTCCCACCTGTCAACCGGAACTTCGGAGGGCATTGCGTGACGAGTTGTGTAATATTCCCCAAGATCAGATTGATAATTTGATACTCAGCATGCCTAGGCGTTGTAAGGCCTGTATTGCATCATCCGGGAGACATACTCCATATTAACCATCATACTAATACTATCATGTTATTAACCATCATGTTATACTGTTTTTTGTAAATAGGTTCTTTTTTAAAATCTGCTCCAGGGAGTAAAAATCAAACATATAGCATCTTTTTTGCTCTTTACCTTTTGTTTAATAAATAGACTTTACAAATAAGTCAAATTTGTTTTGCTTCTGTCTCTTTCTTTGCCTGAACTTTATTATCCTTAATTTATGGACATGTGTGTAATTGAATAACTTTGGGATTTTTTCGTCCAACGTTATTTAACGATAAATCTATGACTCTCTTAGTGTTTGGAAATCTATGTATCCTTTGTGGGTGCTAATTAATTGCAGCGAGGACAGTCGCAAAGTTTATTGCACTACATTATCAATCCGCCATTGTGGAAGAAAACCTTCTTTTATTAAAAGGGAGATAATTTTATCATTTTTATCAATTCTTTCTTTACTAGCACCAGTCAAGGCGCAAATTTTGTTATAAACGTTTTGCTATCCATATATATTCCTGTAATGTGAGTTTTGTTTGTATGTGAATACGTGTACATCTGCTCGCGTATGAAGATATAATTACACGTATCCTTTGAAATATGCATGGTTATATGAGCACTCCAACGTGTTTATGAATAACGATGTATGTTAAATATATATGATGAGTGCAGTCACGATTAGGTTTACGAGTGCAAACACATGCTTATGGCTGCTTATCGCTTAGGGGCACAACAGAGGTTTCAAAATAATGTGTAAAAAACTCTTTTATGTTTAAGATGTAATATTGCAGTATTGTAGGTTCTTATAAGCCTGGATACATACTCCCACAAATACACACACACACACACGCATATATATATATAAAGATAAAGCTAATGAATAAACTGAAAAGACGAAAGAAAAACTACAATCCTCAAATTTCATATACAGAATGAGAAAACATTGAGAGGTGAATACCTCAAGAAAAGAAAAAAATAGCACCAAAAGTTTCAAAGAAAAAAAGTGTGTCACTTACGCAACTAGGAAAATTGAACAATATATTGTTCAATTTCCCTAGAATTAAAAAAGATTATTTAGGGGATTTTTTCGTTCAAAGTTAAATAACGATGAATATATAGTTCTCATAGTGTTCAGAAATCTGTTTATCCTTTGTGCCTGCTAATTAATTGAAGCGAGGACATTTGCAAAGTTTATTGTACCACTTTATCAATCCACCATTGTTGCAGAAAATGTTTTCTTGAACGTGAAAACGTGCTCTTCCTTTTTTAATTTCCAGAATTAAAAAAGGAGGAGCTTATATTCAAGTAGCAATTGCATAATTGACTTCATTTGTGCTTAATATGCATTTTCCTCAACTTTGTGGTAAGGAGTGAGTTATCAGCTAATATTTTCAGATGGAATGGGCGAATAAGTTCTTGGACATCACCCAATATGATTTCTTGTTGTGATAACTTAAATCGGGGGCTTATGCTTGTAGATTTACAGACTTGGGGGAGACTGTTATAGAAATCCAAAGGGACATTTTACCTACAGCAACAAAGAATGTTCTACAATCTACAGAATAAAGAATGTTCTACATAATTCTGGTTCCTTATCGTTTGGACAGGAAAAGTTATCACATTGAAAATTTTTCAAGTGGTCAATGGCATCCAGATGTTGATTAATAAAAGTTCTTTTCTGTGATTTTTATATTGCATATCCTCCATTTAAGTATATTTGCATAATCAGTATTCCTTGCAATTATCATTATTATTGACCCGTTTCCGGTTCCTACAGCTCCAAACACTCTCTTTTCAGTGATTAGCATTTTTTCAGAATTACCCTCCCCATGAATTTGGTTTCATTCCATTAATTTGCTTTAGCTGTAAATGCATGAAACAGGAAAATTATCTTATTGCCACCTTGTACATATAAAGAGAGAGAAAGAAAGAGATCCATTTGTTATTTTGAATCAAATTTCACGTGGAGTTTATAATTGATATGGATGATACTATACGACAACGTTTTTTTTTCAGAAAAAAGACAAAAATATCATTTCTGCATCTTCTCAGACGTCAAACGTAAAACTTTCCGTCTTTATGATTTTCAGATCGTGCCTGTGTTTTTGTTTCTACAGTAAGTAATTATATACCATAGAGTTTTTATTATTTTTCTTTAGACATTTTGGATTTATTTTTCAACGCCTTAAATTATGAAATGACTCCAAAAACGCTAATTATTATTGAAAAATGAAGAGGACCTTTCAACGATAATTAGTAATCATCCAGCATTCAAAGATAACTTTCTTCAGTCCTAAACAACAATGAAGGTTTAATTTATTTAGATGCATATATATGTTTAGATTTGTCATAATGAATGTGAAGTCAAATCTACTGAGATATATACTGTACTATCTGAAAAAAGAGAGAACTTAACGCTTAATGTTTAATGTCAACCAACCACATAACATAAGCTTAATGCTTAATGTAATGTGGTTGGTTGAAGACTTCGAAAATAATGTCACACTCACAGTAGGAATACTAAGAATATTGAAAATAGATTCCAATGACACAAACTTATGCAGATTCTAATCTCTTGATTTTATTAATTCCTCCATAGTTTGACCACCATCAAAGTGTGTATAAATTCAGCTATATCTTCCCAAATCGTAAAGGGACATCTCAGTTCTAGACACAATAATGAGTTGTGGTGTAGTAATAATATTAGTCCCTTCTCAGTAAAATACTCATACATAAAGTAATGTTGTTATATCTATCACTAAGAAATTGGTGTATTTAATCATTTTTATTTTATTGTTATCAGTAATTATTTTAAATCGAGAATTTCTTTAATTTCAAGAATTTCTTTAAAAAATCGCATAAAATATTAAATTGAAATAACTGCCCATGCATAAAATAATTCTTCATAAACGGAATTTAAGTTTAAATTGATTTGTGCAAGAAGTTTAATGGCTTTCGTGTAAGTCTCATAATACTTATTCATTCTTTCATTTAGTTTGTTGATGTTCAATACTTCTCGAACAAGTTCATTATTTTTGATCGGCACTTTAATTGCAGTCATTTACAAGAACGATTACGATTATTATTATGATGTGGCAATGACAGTTCGAATAATGACTACTGGGTGGAGGGACTACAACTATTTTTATTACTTTCTAGGCAGTAAAGTTATTTTCTTTGAAATTGCTTTACTTTGAACTTATTTCAAGCTGCTGATGAATTTATCTGATTCGATTAAATGAAATGTATTTATTTTCTGAACATATTGAGAAAATGATTTATGACGATAAAGATGCATATATATGTTTGTATTATTTGTTTCTTTGTAATAATGCGAGGAATAAAATATGAAATATTTGTGTAAATATTGCGTTTGCTAATAAAACTTTAAATTTAATTGTTAATAAATATTTAGTAACTGAATGAAGATAATTATTTTGAATTCAATTACCTGCAATAAACATACCTTAAATCAAACTTCAATAGCTCAAAGACCTTCAATTAACCTTCAAAAACTGAATGACCTTCAATAAACATACCTGCAATTAGTTTTCACTAACTCAATATCCTTCAATAAATATACCTTCAATGAACCTTCAATGTGCATTTCTTCCAAGTCTGTTCGTAGGTGCCTGCCTAATTAGCCCAACGTGTGCACAAAATGTCCGTAGAGCGACAAACCAAACGAAGTATGCTCATTACTGGCCATAAACTTCTTAATGCGTTCGTAGAACACATGATACATAATAAAATGTAATTTATTTATTAATTTTTCTAAGATTACATCAATCGAAGCTATTAGATTAATGATCTTTTAGATGATAATGAGATATTAGAATACAGAACATAATCCTCAGGTGCCAAATCTGAAAACAATGTCAATAGGATTATAGAAAAATTGCATTCTTCTTTGATGCAAAATACTTGATAAGATTGGAATTATGGGAAGTTACAGGAACTTATAATGCGATTGTGCCTTTCTTATCTGTTATGATTCTCTTCAGAAATCTGGCATTTCTACATCACACAAGCCTCTTAGAAAGATGTCCAACTACGCGATAACAATAAAGAGATTAATTCAAAATTTTCTATCCAGATTTATTTATGCCAGGCATATTAAATGATGCATTTCCACAACCAACATTAATCTCATTCATAGCATGCTTTAATACGGCGCAACTAATGTTTATGGCTCAACTAATTGTTATTCTGTTCTCAATTATTAAATCATTGACGGACGTTATTAATTGAATGAAAAAAATTAATGGTTTATTTTGATTCGTCAGATAATCTTTTAGAATTATCAATCCGAAAATTAATAATAATATATACTCTCCGTTATTGGTCTCAGAACTGATTTGAAGCATATTAGTCTCTTTTAATTATTAAAATTGTAGTAAATCTAACTTATTTTTATAATTAGGAAATTGAAACAAAGCATTAACTTTTTGAATGAATTCAAATGAAATGATATTCTAAGCAAGTGATAAATAAAATATGAAGCAGTACGAAAAAATACATTGCGTAAAGTAATTACAAAAGAAAGAACGGACTTTTAATAATTTGTTTCAACTTAGTAGAAATAAAATGAACAATATTACATGAAAAAGGAAATGTTTATAAGCCTTTATTACAACCACCAAATGTATTCTCAGTATATCCTTTTTTGCTTGTTATTACATGTATGTGAGAAAGCTAAAGTATATCCAAATTGTGTTGAAGCACGTATGGAAAATGATGATATTGAAGAAATTACGATATTTAAAAAAATTATGGCAATTCATTATTGATTATTCAAAGTTACTAACTAGGTAAAATAGATAAGAAAAATCGCATTCAATATTTAATATATTTTAACGCTCCGCAAAAATATATTAAACTGTAACATTATTCTCGTCGTCATTTTGCAAGTAAGAAACCGAGCCGAATTCCCTCTTTTAAATATCTAATGGGACGAGGAGATCAAAATATGGATTTCCACTGATGATATTCAGGTAGTTATTTTTAAACTTCGTCTACTAAAGACAGCTTCCAGTTGAAAGCAGTCTACGGATTTTCATCAAAATTGGTATATAGTTGTTTTAAAGGAGCACCGGATGCCCTAAAGGACTCTCCAAAAATAAAAATTAATTAAAAAATGTTCTCTAGGAAGAGATGTGCTGTACAATATGAAAACATTTACATAAGAAATGATCAACATGGAATAAAAATGGCATAAATATTTTAAGATTAAAATTTACATACAGGAATGAAAAATTCTAACGATCCGCATGCACGTACACATGTAAAAGTATGATTGAAAACAGCTGTAGATATAAAACGAGGGGACAGGTATTAAGTTTGTATTTGAATGTTTCAAGATATAACAATAACGGTCTCGTTAGCAGATCATGGGTTGTTCTTCTATGAAATCAACAAGAATAGTAATACTACAGTCCATGAGTTTTGGTGGATAAAGCGATTACGCTGTCAACTAATCTCTGTCAGATAATCCCTTCATGGTTTGTGCATGAAAGGTAAGCAAACCATGAATGTGAGTTTTAAAAAAACCTGAAAGCTATGAATTTAATTTGAAAAGGATTTAAAACCGTCATGCTTCTGGTTGTTGATATCTAGGTAGCTATTTTGCATTGCAATAGATATCTGATCTGATGCTATTAGTCCACCCACTGCATCTCTGATATTCGTTCCTTATTAAAAGTTCTCCAAAACATATGCATTAATTACAAGGTAATAGATTTTGAAATTATTTTTATTCATTGTTGGTAATTTCTTATTTTGAAGGTCTTGTATTGAGATTCACAATGTCCCCTTAGATGATTTTTTAAACTAATGTTTATTTTTGGAAATTCATTCTTTAGCGGATCTGTCATATAGTCAAAATACCAATTTTGATGTGAATCTGCTGAAAAGTTTCGGCCACAGGATGATCTAAGTAAGGAATCTTTAACTAACACCCTAACTAACACTGATTGTCATACAGTCAGCATACAAATTTTGATGTGAATCTGACTAGTTTCAGCCACAGGATGATATAAGTAAGGAATCTTTAACTAATACTGTTATAACCACCCTAAAAATTGTCAATCAATTTATAGCAAATTCTTCTGTCTTACTTTCTCCAGTCGCTCTAACTTGAATTTCACTTAACCTGCCAATGCAAATTTCTGAAGACTGCCATCGAGTACACTACTCATCTAAAAGGAAATCGAATTTTTTTTTAAGAATTTAGACTATTGCGTAAATCTATTGTAAACCTGTTTTTTCTTCTGCTCAACATAGTCTACAATTCTCAGTGGGAATCCTTCTTTAGAATGTGTGAGATAACATTCTATTTGTTAATTAGCCTTATACTTAGATCGCGAAAAAGAAAAAAATTCTAAATATCTCATACTATGACCGCAAAATTGACTAATATTTCACTGTTACGAAATTCATTTGAATCACAGAAGAAAACATGGGAAGTTACCGGATTGTCCAGAAATAAAAAGTTTGAAAGTAAAACTTCAGAAAAAAATTGTTAAGTAAATATTAGTAAAATGTCAGGGAAAAACTATAAGGTTGGGGAAATTTAAAATAATTAGTAGCAGCTAAAGAAATTAGCTCCATAAAGAGACTTAACTAGTTCAACGTATATTCTGTACTTTGAATTTTTGTAAATGCATTCATAATTTTTGAAGTTCACTTAGTAATGAGAGAATTTTCAAAAGATCTGTGTGATTGAGAATTGGAAAGAACTTAATGGGGTGAGGGAACAAAGGTTCGTTAGGTTAGGGTTTGCATAATTTACAGTAACAATTTAAGCCAAATATTTATTATTATTAATGTAACAGGGTGCAGGAAAGAGTATGTTAAATGTCTTTACCTCTTCTTGGTAGTATTTTTGGTAACTCTTTGCAACGGGGCTATGCGATCCTTGGCTTCATCAAAAGCGTCTAGACATAATAAAGCCGGTATTTTGTGAACCGCCCCTTTCATTCGCTTTTAGTTTGGACTCAACCTAACGTGGAAAAGAATACTTGGGCCATTTAGTGTCACCTTTGATAACTACAAATGGTTAGAATATGAAACTAATTTTTTCAAAGGTATCTTTCATTTTATGATTGTTTTTAGAAATACAAACAATACATTTTTGTAATTTCTTATATAAAATTTTATCATTAAATAATATTTTAACATTTGATTTTAAACATACATATTTTTCAAGAATTTTTTGTTGGGTTTTACATTCGAATTATTATTATTATTTATTATTATTATTATTTTTTTTTTTTTTTGCTTTTTTGTTTGTAATATTGAACTCGTAACTATTAAAGGACTCAAGCCAATCGGAGAACATTAAATATGCTGAGGAGAAAGTTAATTCTATGCACAAAAATTAAAAAAGTGTGGTTGATTTGTTGAAAAATTAGTCATGTCGTGTTGTTTCCCTATAAATAGTTCTGAAAAATTTTAACTATATTACATTATTTAAATAATTCTTTTATTTGACTGAATGACAAAGATTATTATGTTATTTATTCATTTTTTTAAAATTCGTTAGAAAAAAAAAGAATTCCAAAGAAACATTGTTTGACCCTTGATGAAATTCATGAAATTATTCAGCATAATAAAGTATAATTATTCCTGTAAGAAAGGACTTTAAAACTAACCCTGAGTTAATATACTTTTAATGAAGTTCAAGTAGGTAAACAATTCATTTTGCTGAAATAAAAGTATTTCTATAAGAATAATCAAAGTATCGTGGTGAGAATCTAACATAAACAAGCTAGTTAATTATAAAATTTATCTTTTTAAATCTTAGGATCTGCATTGGTCACAATGTAGAAACTAGATTAACAAATTTTTTATTTTCCATATGAAAAACATATTTGTTTTTGGATGCATATATAATTTAGCTAAAAGAAAAAAATGTAACAGATAATAAAATAAAAATTTTCGAGGTGATTTTTTCTTACTCTGTCATTTTATTAAATTAAGTAATGTTTCATTTATAAAAGAATTAATATAAGTCCTTAAACTTCAAGAAGGGTAAAAAGTTATGGAATGTGTAATGATACAAAAAAATAAATGTGTTTTTTTTCAAATAAGATTAAATATGTTTTTTAATAAAAATTGAAGCTTATTTAAATATTTATTTTAAGAACAGTCTTTCTTTGCAAATATTAAACAGCACATCTTCTATTTTAATTCACATCACCTGCAAGATACGAGTACTTTTCCGAAAAAGAAAGTCTATGCAATTCTTTTCTGCTTTAACATTTTCTTTATAATATAACATTAAAGACATATACAAAAAATATTTTAATCTAAAATTAACTTTAAAATAACATTCGAAGCGAAAGTTTTTTCTCTTGACTCATTAGTTGCTTTCATTAAAATTTGGCAAGACTTTTTTTTTTGTTTTAATGCTGAAAGAAATTTCTACATATAAATTAATTTTTTTCCAGATCGGACTATATTAAACTTTCTTCAAATATTTTAAAATAAAATTACACTTTTATTTCAAAGTATAAATTTGTTTTCTGGTAGAATTGTGTTACTTCAAATGCTGTTAGTAACATTTATCAGAGCAATATTTTTTCAGTTTTCTTTTCCGTTATAAACTTTTAAAACTAAACTTAGCACTAAGTTTGTTCATCAGTAAATGTAAGAGAAAAAATTATTTTCTCGCTAATAAGTTTAAAAAATAAATGATATGCTCTTCTAATGTGAAGATAATTGAAGTCAGCATTTCTAAATTTTTGGGACATGTAGAGGTTGTCTTGTAAGTAAACAATATTTAGTTCCACTCAGTTACTCTAAAAAAACGAGTTGATCGATAATGTGAGTGTTTCGCTTCTTCAGTTAAAAAGGCTTGATACAAGTTTTTAATGTCTTTTTTTCTTGTGTCTCATCAATATGTGGTAGATACAAATAAAATACTTACATTTGTTATCATTGAGGTAGATATTCATTATAATACAAAATTATATCTTCTTTTTTAAATGAATGTAATATCATAAATGTATTACTCATAAGTTATGAAGAGTTACACCAAAGTATATTTTTTTGAAATTAACATTAATCCATCCAAAAGTTAAATAAAAACACAAAAAATAAAAATACGACAAAGGTTTTTCAAGATATAACAGGTTTTAAATAAAATAAAGCTTCCGAGAAAGGATATTTTAAATGTTAATGTCATTTTACTATTGCAAAATTATAATTGTTGTTGCTTTCAACGGGGAAACATATAAATAACAGATTCAGCGATACTCAAGTTGCCCAATAGGCATATCTATTATTTTGACCAAGATTTTGCAATCGGAATTCGGAATGAACACCCCCAATGAAAGTTGTTCCTTTAAGATTGACCGTTCTCCATGTTTATCACCCTAGTATGCGTTTATTCCAGCATTTGAATTTTATTTTGCATTGGCAATATAATATTAATATTACCATTCAGGCTGAATATCTAAAACTAGCCTTTTAGTTCTGATATTAGAACATATTTTCATTCAAAAACATGTTCATCTAAGAATTTATTTAATGAATTATTTTATGATTCACTTCAACTTGTCAATAATGTATTAAAACTTTCTTTTCCTCTACTTTCGTTACATCCTCGTACTCACATTTTAAATTTAGTTGTTGCATTAATCCTATTAGCCTTACATAATATGTAATTGTATTATATGTAGCCTTTGTAATTTAATATATGTAGTCTTTGAATGGTAAACATGTGCTTTAAGTTTATAACAATGGTGTCGTCGATGTCTCGTTTAAGGGTTAATATATATGTTTAATAGCTTCAGAGAATCATCTTTAGTAAATGTTTAATTCTAAAGTAAAAGTAAACGTCTAAGAATTCTCAAAATCTTCTTACTTGTCACTTTATTTTCTTTCTTAAAAAATTCAACAAAAGACAACAAAATATCCAAAAAGTCTAGCGAAACCATTACTACGTTTTCTTATGCATATATCATGGATTTTTAAATTCGCTATTTTACATTTAAAACACTTTAATACACTAGCGTCAACTGAACCTCTTGTAAAATATATCTTCATCCATATTAATGCACTTTTATTTGCATCTTTATCACTTCAATCTAGCGCCTATCTTTTATAAAGTTTGAAAAAAAAAATATTAAATATCAACAGGCGAATTTACTTTTTACGTACCTTAGGAAGCGCATGCAATTAAACTTTATCGAAAAGCTTTCGTCTCGGAACTAGAAAAGAGGCTCCCTTATTTTATCCGCACGCATTTGGTCATAAAGGTGCATCCTGGGAAAAGCATGCATTTCTCAGAAAGTGCGTTAACGTCAGAGCGGAGGAATTCTGGGAGAAAAGGCGGCCTTTATTAAGCGCCGGGCTTCTGTTAGGGAAAAATCCGTTTCTTCCTTTCAGAAACGCATACTTCCTCGTTAGTTTAAGACAAGGTTATCAAATCCTTGAAGTTTACCAGACGCCATCTTTGGACACCAAATGTCTTTATTCGGGTCTATCATATACTACCTTGTGTAAAAAGGAAGAGTAATTTTCAATTTAAAATTCCCGGAGCCCATGGAATTTCAATTTTTTTTTTCTTTTTTAAGTTGCTGGATCTGTCCTTGACATGTGTGTGAAATTTGACGTCAAATTATTCATTAGTGATTGAGTTACGCTTGGCTTTGTGAGACGCTAAAACTGATTCCGGCGATTTTTGAAATGTCTGAATTAATTGAGCAAAGAACTTGCATTAAATTTTGTTTGCGGAAACGTATAGAATTTTGCAGACGGCATTCGGTGAGCATTCATATATCGGAAAGAAATGATATTCCATAGCTGAAAAAAAAATTAAAGAATATTGTTTGTGTTATCGAACATCCAAAGTCTAGCGTTTAACTCTGTATGATTAGAATCATTATCTTATTATATATAAACATAATTATGATTGAGTCACATTTTTGGAGCTTGTATATTATTATTTAGTTATTGATTGTAAATCATTTCTTTATATTTCAATGTATAGTACATATTATTATTAATGATCCTATCAAAAATTGTGCAAATTTACGACAGTAGACTTTAAAATCCCAAGTCCAGATCTCCTCCATATTTCATCCTTAGATGATTCTTATGATGTATTTCTGTGTGTTAGTCTTCCCTGCAGCTTTTCGCCGCTTCAGATGTTAAAATTTTGGACGAACTCTATTCAGAGAGTTTTTTTTTAATCAAAATTCAAAATCCCTATGGCGATTATTTTTGCAAAATTAAAATGTAATTTAAAATTTTCTTGGTCACGAATCATTCTCTTCTAGCATCTCGACTGTGGAAACAAATCTATCTGAATGCAATTCGTATTGATAAGTGTACTCCAGCATCTTAAAGCTCAACTCCTGCATTTAAAAGTATTTTTAATCATTACTCCAGCATTTTAAACTGAAATTATAGGAGTACTAATGCTCATTTTTTCTCAATCAATGAACAAGAAATCGACGTTGCATAAGAGTTGAGAAGTGATTGCTGATTGCAGCGTGTTCACTTAAACAACGTTGCAAACTGAGTGTATGGCATTATTGACTGCGAGAAAAAAGTCTACCATTCAAAATTAAAATTTGATTTACGATTTACCTTCCTTAACTTATTGTGAAATCCGTTTTATTTGGTCTCATCAAAACGTTTTCTGCTCATTCCTAAGTTTTATATTTCAAACACATATATTTGAAATAAAAAATTTTATTTCTCCATTATATACTCGAAAGCAAATAAATCAATTTTCCGAATTTAATTTTGAAAATTGTTAATCACGAAAACTAATAATTAATTAGCTAACTGGTTTAGAAAAAAATATTTAATAACATTGCTGTTTATACTTTTTATAATTTTCCACTTCTATAATACTTCACCAAAATATACCACAATTATTTTGACAGCAGTTAGTTTTTCTTACAAAATTTATTATGTTTCATTTTTATGATCATAAAAAAATTTAAAATTCGCCAGTCAAAATTCCCTACCTTCAAAACACAGTAGAATATTTGAAATTTATAAGACAAATTAAAAAAATAAACAGTAAGGAAGATTAATAAAAAAAAAAAACGTATTGATAAAAAAGAAACAATTAATTGAGAAACTGCGAATAATTTAACTGTGAATAAAAAAAAATATTTTAATGATAAATTAACCTTGCACGTAATGTTTGTAAGTTAATAATGTAGTGGAATAGTGCCCATAGTATTTGAAACTTAGTAATGTAATTGAATCGTGCACATAGTGTTCGTAATTTAGTAATATAATGGAATCGTGTACGTATTGTTCGTATCTTAGTAATGTACTAGAATCATGTACGTTGTATTCGTAACTTAATATTGTAATTAAATCGTAAACACAGTGAGTATAACTTAGTTATGTAAATGAATCATGCACCTAGTGCAAGTAAATTAGTAATTTAATGTAACAGTGTACATAATGTTTAAAACGTATTAGTATAATTGAATAGTGCACAATTAATAAGTTAGTAATTAGTAATGTAAATAAATCATGCAAGTAGTGCTCGTAACTTAATAATGTAATTGAATCGTGCTCATACGGCTCATGCTGAACGCATTCAATGCGTTTCATAGCAAGAAAAACACAGATGATAGTGGTAAAACGAAAAATAAAGAATCGCTTAAATCTGAGTTCACATAAATATCGTTATAACTATAATAAAAATAAATAAAACCTTATAAATATTACGGTATTTAATAATAAAAATGTTGGTGGGGGAGAAAGGAGGAATAACAAAAATCTCCCTTTTGAAGATGAGCGTCAACCCAAAATGGCTGACCTGCATTAATCCGGAATCTCCGTTTTTTTTGTAACTAGCACTGGTCCAGATGAATAGAGAAATACGGCCGCCATTAACCCTAACTCAGAACCACGATTCCCCGAAGGATATTTCCCCAGGAGATATCAGCCTGGGCGGTCAGCTGCGAGGAGAATGCAGCGGCGCCGTTATTGCCCAATGAAGTTCGGGATGGCAGCGGAAAGATACTTACCCAAACATAATTTGGCTAATATCATCGGTGTATGGCGGGAAGCGTTTATTAGAAAATGGCGCGAACGACAAAGGGCTTCTCTCGCCGCTAATTGTTTTCGGGCACTTTTAAAGTTTCTTCGGAACATTTCGCGGTGTACTTCGAGACGGCTCTTTTGCGAGGCAATTTGGAGCTTTTGTGTTCTCTCCGAACCGAAGAAAGGTTTGTCTAAAAGATGGAATGAGCAGATTTAGTAGCGCTTTTAATCATTTCGCAATTTTAATTCAAATTAATTATTTCTAATTCAATTAATCATTTCTAATTCAATTAATCAATTCATAAATAGTTCAAAGGATTCAATTAACCGTTTCATAATCATGTAAATGATTCTATTAATCATTCAAATGATCCAAATTAATCATTTCTCAATTTCAATTAATAATTTTTAATTCAATTAATCATTTTTAATTAAATTTCAATGTTCCTAACTTAATAATGTAATTGAATCGCGCACGTAGCATTTGCAACTTAGTATTGCAAAAGAATTCGTGCACGTGATTGTAACTTAGTAATGTGAATGAACCATGCTCATGTTGCTCATAACTTGTTGATGGAATAGTATCGTGTATGTAGTATTTGTAACTGTGTAATGGAATCGTACACGTGGTTATAACTTAGTAATGTAATTGAATCGTGCACGTGGTTATAGCTTAGTAATGTAATAGAATCGTGCACGTGGTTATAACTTAGTAATGTAATAGAATCGTGCACGTAGGGCCCGAGCTAAATGTATGAAATGCGTTTCGTAACAAGAAAAAACATACAAGATGATGGAAAATCGAAAAGTAAAGAATCGCTTACCTCCGAGTTCCCGTAAATATCGATACAACTACATAAAAAAAAAACATTACAATAACTATTACAATATTTAACATTAAAAATGCGACAAAAATCTCACTTTTGAAGATGAATCACTTTTTCACCCAAAATGGCTGACCCGTCTCAATCCGGAATCTCCGTTTTTTTGCAACTAGCATCCCCCCCTCCCGCCACTGGTCGGGGTGAATGGAGAAATAAGGCCGCCATTAACCCTAACTCAGAACCGCGATTCCCAGAACAAGAGATATCAGCCTGGGCGGTCAGCCGCGAGGAGAATGCAACGGCGCCGTTATTACCCAATGAAGTCCGGGAATGGAACGGAAAGATACTTACCCAAACATAATTTGGCTGATATCATGGCTGTACGTCGGGAGGCGTTTGTTAGAAAATGGCGACGCGACAAAGTGCTTCTCTCCCCGCTAATTGTTTTTACCCCTTTTAAAGTTTCTTCGGAACATTTCGTGGTGTGCTTCAAGATGGCTCTTTTGCGAGGCAACTTGGAGCTTTTGTGTCCTCGCCGTACCAAAGAATGGCTCGTCTAAAAGACGGAACGCGCAGATTTAGTAGCTCTTTTAAGCATTTCTCAATTTTAATTCAAATTAATCATTAGTAATTCAATTAATAATTTCTTTAATAGTTCAAATGATTCAATTAATCATTTCATAAATCATTCAAATAATTCTATTAATCATTCAAATGATTCAATTAACCATTTCCTTAATCATTTAAATGATTCTATAAATCATTGAAATGATTCTATAAATCATTGAAATGATTCTATTAATCATTCAAATGATTCAAATTAATTATTTATAAATCAATTAATAAATTCTAATTTAATTAATCATTTCTAATTCAATTTCAATGTTCGTAACTTAATAATGTAGTCGAATCGTGCACGTGACTGTAACTTTGTAATGTAAATGAATCATGCACATGTTGCCCATAACTTGGTAATGTAATAGTATCGTGCATGTAGTATTTGTAACTATCTAATGGAATCATACAGGTAACTTAGTAATGTAAGTGAATCGTGCATGTAGTAAACTATGTAATTGAATCGTGTGCGTAACTTAGCAATGTAATTTAATCGTGCTCATACGGCTCATGCTGAACGCACTCAATGCGTTTCGAGGCAAGAAAAAAAAAGAAGATAGTGGTAAAACGAAAAATAAAGAATCGCTTAACTCTGAGTTCATGTAAATATCGTTATAACTATAACAAAAATAAATAAAGCCTTCTAAATATTACAGTATTTAATAATAAAAATGTTGGTGGGGGAGGAAGGAGGAATGACGAAAATTTCCCTTTTGAAGATGAGCGTCATCCCAAAATGGCTGACCTGCATTAATCCGGAATCTCCGATTTTTTGTAACTAGCACTGGTCACCTAACTCAGAACCGCGATTACCCCAACCAAGCAGGAGATATCAGCCTGGGCGGTCAGCTGCGAGGAGAATGCAGCGGCGCCGTTATTACCTAATGAAGTCTGGGTTATTAATGTAATGAATCGTGCACATAACTTGTTAATGTAATTGAATCGTACACCTAGGGCTCGACCTGAACGCATGCAGTGCTTTTTGTAGCAAGAAAAAACAAACAAGATAGTGGAAAAACGAAAAATAAAGAATCTTTTACCTGAGTTCCCGTAAATATCGGTTTGACTACATAATAAAAAACAAATAAAGCCTTATAAATATTACAATGTTTAATAATAAAAAAATTTGCTGGGGAAAGAGGCATGACAAAAATCTCACTTTTGAAGATGAGCGTCAACCCGAAATGGCTAACCTGCATTTACCCGGAATCCCCGTTTTTTTGTAACTAGCATCGTTCCCCTATACTGGTCGAGATAAATGAAGAAATAGGGCCGCCATTAACCCCAACTCAAAACTGCGATTCCCCGAACCAAGTAGGAGATAGCAGCCTCAGCAGTCAGCTGCGGGGAGAATGCAGCGGCTCTCTTATTGTCCAATGAAGTCCATGGAGTGCGGCGGAAAGATACTTACCCAAACATAATTTGACTAATATCATCGCCTTACGTCGGGAGGCATTTATTAAAAAATGGCGCTTCTCTTCCCGCTAATTGTTTTGGGTACTTTTAAAGTTTCTACATGAACATTTCGCAGTGTTCTTCGAGACGGCACTTTTGAGATGTCAATTTGGAGCTTTTGTGTCTTCGAACCAAACAATGGTTTGTCTAAAAGACGGAATGCGCAGATTTAGTAGCTCATTTAAGCATTTCTCAATTTTAATTCAAATCAATCATTACTAATTCAATTAATCATTTCTTTAATAGTTCAAATGATTCAATTAATCATTTCATAAATCGTTCAAATGGTTCTATTTATTATTTCATTAATCATTCAAATGATTGAAATTAATCATTTCCAATTCAATTAATAAATTCTAATTCAATTAATCATTTCTAATTCAATTTCAATGTTCGTACCTTAATAGTGTAATTGAATCGTACAATTAGCATTTGCAACTTAGTAATATAATGGAACTGTAACTTAGTAGTGTAAATTAATAATGTACATGTTGCTCATAAATTAGTAATGTAATGGTATTGTGCATGTAGTATTTGTAACTGTGTAATGGAATAGCGCACGTAACATATTAATGTAATTGAATCGTGCACGTAACTTAGTAATGCAAATTAATCTTAGTAATGCAATTGTATGGAATGCGTTTCGTAACAAGAAAAAGACACAAAGTAGTGGAAAAACGAAAAATAACGAATCACTTAACTCTGAGCTCACGTAATTATGGTTATACAAAAAAAAATAAAGCCTTGTAAATAATACAATGTTTAATAATAAAAAAGTTGACGGGAACAGAGTCGGGACAAAAATCACGCTTTTGAAGATGAGCGTAAACCCAAAATGGCTGGCCTGCATTAACCCAGAATCTCCGTTTTTTTTTGTAACTAACTGGTCGAGGGGAATGGAGAAATAGGGCCGCCATTAACCCTAACTCAGAACCGCGATTCCCCCAACCAAGCAGGAGATATCAGCCTGGGCGGTCAGCTGCGAGGAGAATGCAGCAGCGCCGTTATTGTCCAATGAAGTCCATGGAGTGCGGCGGAAAGATACTTGCCCAAACATAATTTGGCTAATATCATCGCTGTACGTCGGGAAGCGTTTATTAGAAAATGGCGCCAACAACAAAAGGGCTTCTCTTCCCGCTAATTGTTTTCGGGCACTTTTAAAGTTTCTTCATGAACATTTCGCGGTGCGCTTCGAGACAGCTCTTTTGTAGGGCAATTTGGGGCTTTTGTATCGTCTCCGAACCGAAGAATAGTTTGCCTAAAAGACGGAATGCTCACATTTAGTAGCGCTTTTAATCCATAAACTCATAGGCATCATTTCTGAATCATTTAATCATCTCAATCATTTCTCAATTTTAATTCGAATTCAATCATATTTAATTAATCGTTCAATGAGAAATGAATCATTTAATCATACAATAGAAATGATGATTTAATCATTTTAAATAAATCATTTTCAATACCTTTACAAATATGTATATATACGTATACATATATGTATATATACGTACTTTACATATATGTATATATATATACACTGAAGTGACAAAAGTCATGGGATAGCAATATGCAAATTTTCAGATGGCAGTAGCATCGCGTAGAACAGGTATATATGCGCAGTGCTTTAGCAGAGCTTTAATTTCTGTTCAAGTTATTCATGTGAAGAGGTTTTGACGTGATGATGACCGCACGACGGGAATTAACAGACTTTGAACGCGGAATGTTACTTGGAGCTAGACGCATGGGTCATGCCATTTCGGAAATCGTTAGGGAATTCAACATTCCCAGATCCACTGTGTCAAGAGTGTGCCGAGAGTATGAAATTTCAGGCATAACATCCCACCATGGACAGCGCAGTGGTCGACCGCCTGCGCTTAACGACAGAGACCGGAAACGTCTCCAAAGAGTCGTAAATTCTAACAGACAAGCAACACTGGGTCAAATAACCACAGAAATCAATGTGGTACGTACAAGGGACTTGTCTGTTAGAACTGTGCGGAGAAATTTGGCTTTCTTAGGCTATTCCAGCAGCAGACCGACTCGAGTGCCTTTACTGACAGAACGACATCGCTTGCAGCGACTCTCGTGGGCACGTGAGCATATCGGTTGGTCCCTAGATGAATGGAAAACCATGGCCTGGTCCGATGAGTAACGATTTCAGTTGGTAAGAGCTGATGGTACGGTTCGAGTGTGGCGCAGACCCCACGAAGCCATGGACCCAAACTGTCAGCAAGGCACTGTTCAAGCTGGTGGTGGCTCCGTAATGGTGTGGGCTGTTTTTTCATGGCATGGACTTGGTCCTCTGGTGCGACTGGACTGAACATTGACTGGAAATGCTTATGTTCAGCTACTTGGAGATCACTTGCAGCCATTCATGGACTTCATGTACCCAAACAACGATGGGATTTTTATGGATGACAATGCGCCATGTCACCGGGCCACAACTGTTCGCGATTGGTTTGAAGAACATTCTGGACAATTCCAACGAATGATCTGGCCACCTAGATCGCCCGACATAAATCCCATCGAGCATTTATGGGACATCATCGAGAGGTCTGTTCGTGCCCAAAATCCTGCACCATCAACGCTTTCACAATTATGGACGTCTATCGAGACAGCATGGCTCAATATTCCTGCAGAAGACTTCCAACGACTTGTTGAGTCCATGCCACGTTGAGTTGCTGCACTTCGCCGGGCGAAAGGAGGACCGACACGATATTAAGAGGTATCCCATGACTTTTGTCACTTCAGTGTATATATATATATATATAGATAGATAGATAGATATACCTTTATATGTATAGATGTATATTATATATAGAATATATAGATATATGTAGTTAGAATTTCAGATTGTAGATTATAGTCTACTACGTACAATGTGATGAGGATGTTTTTCGGCCTTTCATAATTTCCATATCATAAAATTAAAAGTGCATATGTTCTGTAATGAAGAAACTGTTTTCTCTTCTGTGGGGCTTTTTTTTTGTTACAAAGTTAGAGTGTGGAATTTTATAGGTTTATATAAAGTTACCCCAATATTCGTTCTGGAGGGTAATGAAGCACATCCATCAATTTTGTAACTAGGATTTCATCTTGATTCGTGAATTATATATACATAAGGAATTTTCATCGACAAAGTATTTGAAAAATTTATTGATATTTGCACCGAAATGAGCTTCGTAGGAACTGCAATTTTTGTGATAGAAAATTAAGTTGAAATTAAAAATAAATATTTTACTGCAAACTTTATAAACATTTAATAATAAAAATATTTTTTAATGTAGTTTAGGTTATATTTTAATGCTAATATAAATTCAATTAAACGAAATACATTTCTAAAAAAATATCTAAAGCAATAATATTTCCAAGTCTCATTGAATGGAAATATTCAGATCTCATATAAGATGGAGTATTAAGATACGTTTGATTGCAATTAATTAGTTATTAATCAAGAAGATAACGTGAAAAAACTAGAATACAATAACTCCCGCTTGGTTAACATTTTAACTTTAATTTACGATTTAGCCAACAATTTTTTTCATCTTTTCAATACATTCATTTTCTATATAATTATTAATGAAAGTATATTCGTAAGTAATGTGGGTTATATTTTAATGTTAGTGTAAATTTAATCAAAGAAATACATTTCTAAATAATTATCTAAAATAATAATTTTTCCATGTCTAATTGAGTGGAAATATTAAGATCTCATATAAGATGAAAGATTAATATCTAATATAAGATGGAATATTAAGATCTAATATAAGATGGAATATCAAGACACATGTCATTGTAGTTAATTAGTTATTCAACAAATAAAGTAAAAAACGTAAAATCCAATAATACCCTGTATCGTTACGAAGTTTGTGTTACATTTTAACTTATGAAACTTAACAAACTTAACTTATTAATTTATAAATTTTAACTTTAGTTTACGATTTTATTATCAATTTTCTCATCTTTACAATATATTCATTTCCCACATAATTAAATTATTTTTAAAATTTGGATACTTGAATATCTTCTACACTTTATGCAAACTGGTATTTTTCGAAATAAAAGAATTTTTAAAATCATTGTATAAAATTGGGTAAAAGAAATTAAATTAGTTATTTATGAATAACTTGATGGTATTCTTTTGTTATAAATCTATTTAATTTTTTTACACATTGAAATTATTCAATTTGCCGTACTAATATAACTACACCAGCGGTGGTTAAACCGTGGCTCGCCTTGAATATTTTTGCGGAACGTGTGATTTATCACAATTTTACAAAATATATTTATTTTATAATGGCCAAAATAGTGAAAACCAATGTATTAAAAAATACATTATTTGTGCATCCATATATTCCAAATTACATAAAATATGCAAAAGAGATAAGAAAACTTACAACTGCTTTTGAAAGCCGTTTCAGTAATTTAGAGTTAAACAAACACAACAAAATTTTTCATGCTGAAATCGAGTCTACCCCAGAATATTTCCTAGTGGAACTGGTTGACAAACAATGAAATATTGTATCAAAACACATTTCTGAAATAGAACAAGAATAAAACACTCATCAAAAATAGATTTTATAGCTCCTACGTCACAAAAGAGAAATTTTCCAATTTGAGAAATCTGGCACAAAAAGTTGTTAGCGCTTTGGGTTCAATTTACACTTGCGAATCGTTTGTTTTCGAAAATGAAATTGATCAAACAGAAAAAAAGCTTAAGCTAACCTGCAACACCCATTACGATATGAAAATACCCAAACTAAGATCGATTTGCAAAAGCTAAGTGAAAAAGTGGAGAAACACATATCGCATTAGTAAAATAAATATTTTTTAATGATTTTGCTTTTTTTATTTCTTTTATAATAATTTTTTATATTTCATTTTTAGTATTATATATTTCTTTACCATGTGCGCTTAATATCATTATTATTATATTATCTATGTTTGCATGTAAGAATAACAGTAAACACAAAAATAATAACTCAATATGTTTCAATTTTTCACACCAAACAAATGTCTATAGTGGATCTAAATCTAATATGGAGATATATAATTTTATATGCTGCCCGTGCAGTTATAATTCAATTCTAAAGTGGCCCGCAAGATCATTTGGGTTGGCCAATCCTGAATTACACAAACCTAATAAAGACAAACCTAATAAAGACAAACCTAATAATTTTTGAAGAGATACATTCAGAGAAATGTAATTAATGTTATTAAATTAACAAAAAAATCCTTCCAAAAAAAACATAACTCAGTTGTGATGAGTTGTGTAATATCCAGCCATAATTCGATATTCTGAAACGCAGCAACTTCGGCGTCTATCCAGGTGGATCGAAGCCTTCCTCAAAAAAAGAACTTCCTTGATGTGAAGTCCGTTAATTAAATTCGTATGCGTTAATTAAACTTATTGTAATTAGCATGTTCATGAAAAAAATGTATTGGATGATAATTCAAGTGTCAATAATTGCCCACATGCAGAAAAAATGTATTTATGCAAGTAGTGAGGTGCAGTTTAGAAAGTTTGTTGAGAAATTAATTTTGCGTTAAGAATCTGACCTAATTAGATAGTCTTACACTTTTTTTTACCCACTGACTCCTGTAACATTTAATATTTTTTTTTCACTTATCACTTTTATTCAAGTTAACCATACAGAATGAAGTGTCAAGACAAAATTAAAAATATAAGGCATAAAGTGAATTTATCAGAGAGAAAACTCGTCTTTTTATGGTATAGAAGTCAAAGGCGTGAGCGTTAAATTGCATTAGCACAATGCTCTCAGCTTATGTAAGCTTCCTTTTGAAATTTTTTTTTTCTTTTCAGAACTTTTTCTATCAAAAACCTTAAAAGATATTTGATTTAAAAAATTCACTCGAATTAATTAATTTTTTTGCTTAATTTAGCTAATTAACAATTCCTTTAAAGTCGTTTAACAGATATTCTTTATTTATAAAATGACTATACATTGGCAAGTTTATTTAGACTTAATAGGAAATTACTTAAATAATAGGAAATGAAATACATACATGCTACATATTAGTGTAAAATTTTTTATATAATAATTTATGTGAGAATATTATTAAAAATAATATTATTTTATATTTTAATCTATTTAAAAATGTATTTTTTAATATTTTATTCTATTTAAAAATGTATTTTTAATATTTTAATAAAGAGTTGAAATGCACTTTTTCTAAAAGATCAGCATTTATTTCATTTTTAAAACCGATACATGCAGTAAAATGAATAACATAATTTTAAAATCAATACTGGAATATAAAAAGTTAATTTAAAAATTCTTAAACTTAATTCTTAATTAACTTCTTTGTTTAATTTAGCTAACTAATAATTACTTTAAATTCTTTAAATCTCTTTTTATTTAATAAATAACATAAAATCACTTTTATAAAATTTCAAGTTTGTTTAGACTCTAAAAAATTACGTATAAAATATAGAAATATATATATGTTACATAATATTGTATGAATAACTTGATGATATTTAATTCAATCAATCGATCAATTTAGTTTAGTTTTTTTACATCGAAATTATACAATTGCCCAAGGACTATAGTCATACAAACCATAATATTGACATTTCCGAGTAAATATAACCGTTTTCCTTCAAAGTTTTATTAATTTTTCATGAGATACATTCAGAGAAATGTAATTAATGTTATGAAATTAACAAAAAAATGCTTCCAAATAAATATAACTCAGTTGAGATGAGTTATGCAATATCCGGCCATAATTCGATATTCTGAAATGCAGCAACTTCGGCGTCTATCCAGGCGGATCGAAGCCTTCCTCAAAAAAAGACCTTCCTTGATGTGAAGTCCGTTAATTAAATTCGTGTGCGTCAATTAAACTAATTGTAATTAGCATGTTCATAAAAAAATCTATTGGATGATAATTCAAGTGTCAATAATTGAGCACATGCAGAAAAAATGTATTTATGCAAGTAGTGATGTGCAGTTTAGAAAGTTTGTTGAGAAATTAATTTTGCGTTAAGAATCTGACCTAATTAGATAGTTTTATCCTTTTTTTCCCCACTGATTCTCTGCAACATTTTTTTTACTTATCCCTCTTATTCAAGTTAACCATACAGAATGAAGTGTCAATAAAAAATAAAAAAATATAAGGCATAAAGTGAATTCATCAGAGCGAAAACTCGTCTTTTTATGGTATAAAAAATCAAAGGCGTGAGCGTTAAATTTTATTGACACAATGTTCTCAGCTTATGTAAGCTTCCTTTTGAGAAAGTTTTCTTCTTTTCAGAAATTTTTCCATCAGAAAACTTAAAAAAATATTTAATCCAAAAAATTTACTCGAATTAATTAACTTTTTTGTTTAATTTAGTTAAATATTAATTGCTTTAAATTCTTTCAATTAATTTTTTGTTTAGTAAAAAAGTAAAATAAAATTACTATTATAAAATTTCAAGTTTATTTAGACTTTATAAGGAAGAGGAAACGAAATATACAGTAGAAAATGATATATATATGTTACGTAATATTGTAAAAATTCTTATATAATATTCTATGTGAAATTATTATTAAAAATAATATTATTTTATATTTGAAACTATTCAAAAATGTTTTTTTTAACTTTTAATAAAGACTATAAATTGAATTTTTTCTTTATGATTAGCATTTATTTTATTTTTAAAACCGATAGTTGCAATAAAATGAATATCATAAATATAAAATCAATACCGGAGTATAAAAAGATAATACAAAAATTCTTAATTAACTTCTTTGTTTAATTTAGCTAAATATAAATTCCGTTAAATTCTTTAAATTTTTTTTATTTAATATATAACATAAAATGACTTTTATAAAATTTCAAGTTTATTTAAACTTTAAAAAAATTCGTATATAATAACAATGGAAATATATATAAGTTATATTTGTAAGAATAACTTGATGATATTATTTTGTTTGAAAATATATTTCATTTTTTTTTACATTAAAATTATACAGTTGTGCTTACACAAACCTTAACAATGACAATTCTGAGTAAATATTACTATTTTCCTTTAGAGTTTTATTAATTTTTGAAGAGATGCATTTAAAGAAATGCAATTAATGTTATGAAACTAACAAAAAAATGCTTCCAAATAAATCATAACTCAGTTGAGATGAGCTATGCAATATCCAGCCATAATTCGATATTCTGAAATGCAGCAATTTCGGCGTCTATCCAGGTGGATCGAAGCCTTCCGGTGGATTGAAGTCCGTTAATTAAATTCGTATGCGTTAATTAAACTAATTGTAATTAGCATGTTCATGTAAAAAATGTATTGGATGATAATTCAAGTGTCAATAATTGAGCACATGCAGAAAAAATGTATTTATGAAAGCAGTGAGGTGCAGTTTAGAAAGTTTATTGAGAAATTAATTTTGCGTTAAGAATCTGACCTAATTAGATAGTTTTATCCTTTTTTTTTACTCACTGACTCCCTGTAACATTTTTTTTTACTTATCACTTTTATTCAAGTTAACCATACAGAATGAAGTGTCAAGACAAAATAAAAAATATGGGGCATAAAGTGAATTTATCAGAGCGAAAACTCGTCTTTTTATGGTATAAAAAATCAAAGGCGTGAGCGTTAAATTTTATTGACACAATGTTCTCAGCTTATGCAAGCTTCCTTTTGAAAATGTTTTCTTCTTTTCAGAAATTTTTCTATCGGAAAATTTAAAAAAATATTTAATTTAAAAAAAATACTCAAATTAATTAACTTCTTTATTAAATTTAACTAGATAATAATACCTTTAATTTTTTTTAAATAATTTTTTATTTAGTAAAAAAATAACATAAAATGACTATTATAAAATTTTAGGTTTATTTAGACTTTTTAAGAAATAGGAAATAAAATATATGTTACATAATATTGTAAAAATTGTTATATAATATTGTTTGTGAAATTATAATTAACAGAATATTATTTTATATTAGAACTTCTTTGTTTAATTTAGCTAAACAATAATTCATTTAAATTTTTTTAATTAATTTTTTCTTTAGTAAAAAAAAGTAACATAATATTTCAAGTATATAAATTATAAGAAATAGGAAATGAAATATATAATAGAAAAGGATATATATATATAAATGTTGCATAATAATTTAAAAATCTTTCTATAATATTCTATGTGAAATTATTATTAAATAGAATATTATTTTATATATTATTATATTCAAAATGTATTCTTAATATTTTAAAAAAGATTTTAAGTGATTTATTGCCTTTGTTACATTGTAAATGTACATCATTAACATTTATTTTAGTTTTAAAACAGATAGCTGCAGTAAAATTATTATCTTAATTATAAAATTAAGAATGGAGTACAAATAGATGCTTTTCTCAGCAAATGTGTAACACAATGCAATACAATTTTTCTTTATTTGATTTCTTTTCCTTTATTTGTATTTAATCTCCTGGACTGATTTAATTTATTTTTAAATTATTCATTAATATTTCAGTGAAGAAGATTTTTTTTTAGAGTCTTTCTTCGAATTACAATGGTTTACTCTCAAAATTTGAATTACAATGTAAATTTTGTTGATTTCAAAAGTTCTATTGTTCTGTATGCTTAACTTTTAGTTGTTGCAATCTAAGTACTTTGCATTTATATTTTTATTGTACTATAAAAATATGAATTAGATATTTGGGACTGATTCTTATGTTGCCATATCGATATAACTTTTCATTTTAAATTAAATGCAACCACATTTATTTTTTAAAACTAATTTAAAAAAATAACATTTCATATACTATTTTACACAACATTAAATCTATTACGTGCTTTTATTGTATAAAACTGACACTAATTTTTCAGTAATGAAAACAAATGAGTAATGAAAAAAAAATAAAACGAATCACTGTTATATGTTTTTAAAATATATTTTATAGTGAGATAATTTTGCTCCCGATTAAGATAATAATATTGTTTCAACTGATTCAGTTTATGAAATTTTAATTTAAGCTCACTATTTTTCAAAAGATAATAATAATTTGGAGTTTTATATTATGTGGAACATAATAATGATAATAAATTTGATTATAATTTAATAATTACTTTAATAGTTTTGAGTATTATATTATGTGAAACATATTTTCTTAAAAGTCTTCTTTGAAAATTTTGTGTATTTCGAACAAAGTTTTTCCTAAATAAATTTAAGGTAACAAATATATATGATTTTAATGCGCCTTGCGAACATTATTCTTTATTTAATATTTATTTGAATAATCCCTTTCATTTATATTTAATTAATTGATTAGAAAAGATGATTAAATTCGTTAATTATCACTTCGATGTGTATTTTGAAATGTACCCTAAAACTGAACATGCAAAGGTACATGCATCTAATTAATTCCATTCATGAATGCGTATGGAATTCTAAAGTTATTTAAAACGACTTTGTTCTATATTTTATTAAGATAAGTATCTTTAATTTAATCATTAAAAATAATTGTATTAGTTACTTTAAAAGAACTTCACTTCACATTTTTTAATTATTATTAAATAATTTATTATAAAACTTTGGGATATTAAAGAAAAAGAAAAATTTGGAATAATTCTTGGGGTTTTTTTTTCCTGTACAATTTAGAAAATCTAATTATTTTATTAAGTACTTTTCGAAAATAATAAATGATGTATACAATTTATACCACATTTAATATAAAAGAAACTGCATTTATTGAAAATTTTCTATAAAATAATAATGATATAATCTGATAAATTGATTCTGTTTAGTAGTGCTATAGAAATTTTATTATTTAACTATTTTTTATATTAATAATATAAAGTATATATATAATAGTTGAAACGTTAATAACCCTATATGCGTCCTTTAAGATACGAAAAACTTCAGAGGAATTTTTTTGAAAGTATTAAAACTCTTTATCTTTGTACACATTTTTGGTTTGAATACATCTAAAAACTTAGAATTGTACATAAAAAAATTTCATCATTTAAAAAAAAATTTTATTGGCTAAATTAGGGGTAAAAACGGCCGAAATTTGATACTGTTACAAAACATGATAAATCAAAATAAAATAAATTGTTCTATGTTTGTATTTTTTTGTACTAACATTCTACAGAGAAATTGTTCTAATTGTAAAAATAAATATAATACAAACGTGTAGTTTACTATTATAAGATCTAAGCAACTTTCTTCAGATGTGTTTGGAAATTTCATTCAATAAGGTACGTTGCACAAAAAGACATTTGTAAGGTTTCCTTTTCCGTTTCTTTTACAATCTTTCAAATTCTAAGAAAGAAAGAGAATTCATTTTCAAATGCCGTCACTCCTGGGAAATTCGGCAAATTGAGCATTCTCAAAAAGTTAATAAATTTTCCATTATGATTTAAAATGTCAATTCTTTTTAGATTCTGTCTTCCCTAAAAAGTTCACGAAAATGTGCCTTTATTTAAGAAGCTTTCGAATCATTTTCTCGTTCGTAGATTCTATAGCATGGCATTCCCGGAATTGATGATGAAAGAAGAATATTGAAAAAAAAAGGGATTTACAATTTTCTTTTTGCTGGTTCTACTATCTATGAATTTTTAGATCACTTTTTCACTTTTAAAATTCAGTATATGAAAGGTAAATCGAAAGCACCTGTTGTTGAAGAATCTTGTTTTTAATTTGTAGTTGTCTGAATTTTAACGGAATAGATTTCATGACTTCGTAATTTTTATGAAATAGATTTAATGCCATTTCATCTTCGAACTCAATACATACTTACATTTCAGTGAAAATTTCAACTTTCAATGTGTTAAGAAAGATATATTTTTTAATTTTTAGTAATTATACATTCAATAATATGTACACAATATCAAAAAAAATTACAAAATAAAAATAATTTTGATTAGACATTTTATATATTTATCAAGAGTATAAATATTTAATTTAAAAAAAAAAAAAAAAAAAATGTTTTGGCTGAAAATATTTTTGAAAAAGTTAATCTTTATCCTTTTAAGTCAGGAACATAAAAAAAGGCATTAATTAGGTTTATGTGCATTAAAAACGCAACATTGAATAAAAAAAAAATGTAAAACAATTTGTCAAGTACACAATTTCTCAGTATCATTTATAAATTTCACTATATAATTTAAGAAATTTTCTTTCCTTAGTAACTGTGCATTGATTTCCTTTTTAAAAAAATAATTTCTTAGTAAATTAAAGATATTTTATCAATAAAAAGAGTTTATATGAATTTTTATTAGGAAATAATTGACTTAGATGGGACTATGAATTAAATAATGTAATTTTATTTCAATGAAATCTATTATTTTCATTGTATGTTACTTACATTACTTTTATTACATATTAATTTTACAATTAATGAGAAAAATCTTTTTGTTTTTCCGCCTTAATACAAGCAGGGATTATTTATCTCATTTATATTATTTATCAAATTTTAAGTTCCAAAGTTAAAAAAAAATTATAAGAAAAACATTTTGAATTACCACAAACTCTGTTAGTCTCAAAAACAATTTCCGCTTCTCATTTATCTGGGGGAAAACTGAGAAAAAGTTTCACTCAGCTATTTTAATCTACTCTGTTATTAAATCATAAATCACGCTGATTTTCGAGTCCAGCATTGCCAAGCAAACAAAGCGAACACAGGCAAGGGCTAATTACCGCGAATAAAAAATGAAAACGAGTTAAAAGTTGAGAGCATTTATCAAATGAAGTTTTATCGACAAGATTCCATTTTTTAATGTCTCCTCTTCGCAATTAGTCCAGATCAAGTAAAAAAAAAAAAAAAAAAACGATTTCAATTAACCAAAAAGCTAGTAATCGATACTTCACCAACGCTGAATATTAAATGCTATCCTCCAAGTTGGATTTCCGACGGCTGTTCTGGAAATAAATTAGCTATATTAATACATTTGTTATTCTTGAATTTATTCGTTGGTAATTCTTGTAATTTATTCATTTTCAATTAGTTTTTTTCGAAACATTTTCGCTTAAGGACTTACGTAATTAGAACTCATACCCTCATTGAATTTTTTCAAAATTTATATTTAAAGCAGTGCATGTGTATGTATTTTTTTAATTGTACATACAATATCTATTTCAGAAAGAAAAATTTTTCAATCTAAAAAGTTAAGCAGTTTTTCACAATTTTCTGAATATTAAAATTTTTAATACCTTTATAAATAATTTTAATACCTTTACATTTTTAATTTATGCTTTTTCCTCATTATGTTTCGAAAATTTCTCACTAGATTGTGTATGAAAATTAATATTTTATAATAATTTCTCTTATGTTATTTTCCCAAACACTCATTTCAATCAGTCTACATAAGTTTAAAAATATTTTGAACTATTTACTTTAATTCTTGATCCATTTTCAGAAAAATTAAATTTCTGTACTAACTACAAAAAAAAAAAAAAAAAAAAAAACGCATTTGTATTTAATATTTATTTCCATCGCGAAAATTTAAAGATTATGATTAATTTATTCCGAATATTTCTATTTTTAATGAATCCTTATCAATATCAGAACAAGTCATAAAAGAAAAATGAATTTTCGCTAAGGAAAAAGCTCGTAATAAATATTTAATTAAACCAAAGCATTGAATATTAAATGATATTCCAAGGTAATTTCCAGTGATTATTCCAGAAATAAATTAGCTATACTGTTTAAGGGTTAATTTTGAATTTAATCATTGTGAATTATTTATTATGAAATATTACATTAAAAAAGCAACATTTTTATGTATTTTATACAAAAGTAGATAAAAGATCTGTTCTACAAAAAAATATTGTTGATAATCACAACTTGCAACTAATTAAAAAAGTACATAATTTTTTTTTTCCAATTTTAAAATTATCACTGCTTTTATAATTTCCTTTTTAAATTTGAAATTTTTTCTCAGTATCTTTCAAATATATATCACAACTTTTTGCTTGAAAAGTTTTTATTTTTATTTTTTTTTTATTTCTAATGGCAAGAGAAAATGACAAACTCATAAGAGATCCAAAATAGTGTAAAACATACGCAAGAAAATGAAACAATAAGAGAACAAAGTCAATGTCTCATCAGTAAAGTTCTAGCATACCAATATCTTTTTTCCTCTGAGTCTCAATGCAAAGCCTGGTATTCCTCTATATGGTGCATGTCCATGTTCTCGTGTTTCTCACAGAGCAGGCAATTTGGGCTATCAAAACTTCTAATGCGGTGCAGATGGCTTGCCACACAGTCTTGGCCCACCGCAAGTCTAAATACCGCGACGTCTTTTTTCCAAGATTTGCCCGAAATACTCTGTTACAAAATGTATTTCTCCTCGAAGAGATACGAGCAGTGAGCAATGCCTTCCATCTAAGTCTCATTTGATTTTTGATATAAATTTTCATGGATTGAAAAGGATTGCAAGTATATGGCTGTTGGACTAATCGTGTGCCTTTCTTGGCCAGCAAATCTACCTGATCCTTACCTAAGATATCACAGTGTCCAGGGATCCACGGCAGGACGATGTGCCCCCCTCTACCACCAAACTTTTTTTTATTTATTTTCAGATATATTTTCAGTGGATGGGCTTCATATGACCAGTTGGTTGTATGGCAAACCTTGAAACTACTTTGTTGCTTGAAAAGTAATGTATTATAAAAAATAAAAAGGTAATAATTATATATTTCTTGAAAAGTAAACTATTATTATTAGTTTATAATTTTTTTCTTTGTACGTAAGAACAAACAGCTAAACAACATCTGAATTTTTTTTTTGTTCTAAAGCAGCTGGCAAACACTTAGAGAGTTGTCTTTGATGTCTTAAGACAAGCGCCGCACCGACGTAACTCTTAGCACTACTCAGGAAGTGCGTGTAGCTTGAAGATAAACTACGAACGCGGAGTAACAATACCCCCTCAACGCTCTACGATCGTATTATACTGCGACCTACGGTTTAAAGTGAATTCCTAACCACTACAAACATCCGTGTCACCACCGGTACTGAAACCCGAAACCAGTGATACCGAGCGCCAGAGCACTAGCCACTCGGCCATTCAGGCCCCTATGTCTTAAACTAATCTAAATTTTTAATCCATTATCAAAATAGAACACAAAAATAAAGTTGCAGTATACTAATTGCAAGAAACTTATCATTTAAATATATATCGATTATACAAAATAAAAGAAATAAAACCGAATTAAGAGAATAAATTTTCATTAAATAAATTAAACCATAAATAAAACAAACCACATTTAAACTTTGCATAAATATTTCAACAGATTAATGTTTTATATAATTTTAATTTTTTTATTTAAAAAAATCATTAGTTTTTTATTACACAAATTATTCGAAAGCTTCACATGCAATAAATAGGTGTAGGGTCTAGGGTGCCCTTAACTCAATCAATAAATAAATTTTAAATAAATTAACGTTTTATGCAATGGAAATAAAATATTGCTTTTTCTGCAGTCACAAAATTGAAAAAAGGAGCAAGTACCAAAGTAGAACTTTAAAAAAAATTCTTTCATACATGTTTAAGTAAAAAATAGATATATATATATAAACACTTGAGGTGCTTTATAGTCCCTTTTGAAAAAGTGAATAAAGAACCGCGTTTGATTTTCCATGCTTTCATTGAATTTTAAATCCAATTTACCGGTGGAAACGGGAAAGAAACCTTAACAATTTCATTTCTGTAAGATGAAAATTTGGGGAAAAAAAAACTGTTCCTTCTAGAATATTTTTGCTTGTTAAGAAATTTTATCTCACTGTTGAAATGGGTTTTTTTTATACTTTGAACATTTTATTTATTTACCTTTAGTTAACCTTTACGAAAAGTTTTTCGGTAGGTCCTTTGCTGATATTACATTTATCAGTTTAATAATTTTTATCGTACTTATATTTCAGAATCTTTTGAAAATTTTAAATTTTCTTTTTAAGGATTTTCTTTTTCGTTTCCAATAATGTTATCTGAACACCTAAAATATTTTTTTTATACATTTTTTTAACTGAATTGGATTGCGTACACTTTTAAGGTTTAGCCAATTGAAATATTTCAAAGAAAGTATAGAAATCTGAATCTATTGGTTTAATATGTGTATCTAAATATTTATGTGGGAAATATAGCATTCAATTAAAACCAAAATAAATTAAATATCATTCTATAAAAATTTATAAAATGCTTTTATGCACAAATTAGATTATCAGTGATTTTAGTATTTTTTTTTTGTCCCAAGCATGCACAGCGCACCCATAACAAGACTAAGCACATTGGCAGCATATCGGAATGTGTTTATATTGCAGATACAGTGACATCACAATGGACATATTGCAGATACAGTGACATAATTGAGGACATATTGTAGATACAGTGGCATTACTGTGGACATATTGTAGATACAGTAGCATGACAGTGGACATATTGTAGATACATTGGCATCACAGCGAATATATTGTAGGAACAGTGACATCACATTAAGATACATATAGTGACATCACAGTGGACATATTTTAGATACAGTGTTATCCCAGTGGACATATTTTAGATATAGTGACATCACAGTGAATTTATTGTATATACAGGGACATCACATTAAGATACATAAATGTGACATCACAACATCACAATGGACATATTTTAGTTACAGGAGTATCACCGTGGACATATTGTAGATACAATGATATCACAGTGAATATATTGTAGATACAGGGACATCACGTTAAGATACATACAGTGACATCACAATGGATATATTTTAGTTAAAGGAGCTATCTATCTTATGAAATTCACATTATTAAATTAAATTTTCTATCTTATTGAAAAAAGTAAAATAACAATATTTTAAAACTCTTTTCATTTTTTTCACAATAATTTTTATAAGTGGATTAGTCCATGTACGATACTCCTGAAAAATAAATTATTAACATAAAACTGTTAAAATTTCAATCATTTTTTGAGGTTTTTATCCCATTAAGGAAAAACTGTTAAAAACAACAAAATAATGCATTAATTCATAAATAGGAATCGTCTATTAATTAATTTATTTAATAATTCATAAGTGAATTTATTATTTCATAAATAATTTTCAGCATTTTCCATAAAATAACGAATATTATTTTGTATTAAATTAAAATTTGATTCTCTAAATTGCACATGTATTTAATAAGTATTCCAAAGTTTAGTTAGAAAAGCTGCAATTACATACTAATATTTAATCTGAATGTTAATGAAATACTTTAATTTTACGTTCGAAACTTCAGTAAAATTAAATTTCTGCTCCATAAAGATAATTAATGCTGAATAAAATCATTTCGTAAAGTAAACAAATTTATGAAATAAATGGTATGGGCATTTTAAATTCGTTTAATAAATTTCTTTCACATTCATAAATTCCTTTCGCATTCAAATTACTTTCCCATTTCATTCAATAGCGTTTACATGCCTCTTTACAAGATTAGTTTTTCAATAAATTCCTTAATAGACATCTAAATGATGTCGAACTTTATTTAATCATATTTTCTCAGAAATCACACACGAATAAAATTAATCAAATAATTGAGAAAGCCTTCTGTTCTCATTACTCATTAAAGGATTGGGATTTAATAGCTTAAAAAAATTTAGTAGCTTTTTTTAAGCAAAATTGCTTTTATTTTATTAAAATAACAGTTTTAAGATTTGAATGAATTAGAAGCACATATAATTATAATAAATTTCTTAAATATTTCTTAATATAATATGCTTTTTAATAACTTTTGATTTCTGAACTACAAGTTTAATATACATATATTAATTTTTTTTATAAATTTTGAATAATCCTCAATTGTATAATATAGAATTTTTTTTTATTATTTCTTCATTAGTTTTTGTTTTCTCTTATTGTTAATATAAATATAATTAAAAAAATTAACGAATAACGTACTTTTTTAATCCTATTTTCTTAGAAATCATACACGAATAAAATAAGTCAAATAATTGAGAAAGACTTTTTTCTCATTATTCATTAAAGGATTGAAATTTAGTAGCTTAAAAAATTTAGTAGCTTTTTTTAAAAGCAAGATAGTTTTTATTTTATTAAAATAACAGTTTTCAGATTTGAATGAATTAGAAACATATTAAAACTATAATAAATTTCTTAAATATTTTTAATAAAATAGGTTTTTTAATAACTGTTAAATTATAAAACGTTTAATATTTATATCAGAAACTTAATCTTTTTTTATAAATACTGAATAAACCTGAATTGTAAAATAAGAATTTTTTTTATTATTTCTTCATTAGTTGTTGTTCTCTCTAATTATTTATCTAAATTTAATAACAAAAAATTAACAAATAACGAACTTTTTTTAACCATATTTTCTTAGAAATCATACACGAATAAAAAAATAAGTCAAATAATTGAGAAAGACTTATTTTCTCATTATTCAATAAAGAATTGCAATTTAATAGTTAAAAAAATTTAGTAGCTTTTTTTAACAGCAAGATTGGTATTATTTTATTAAAATAACAGTTTTAAGATTTGAATTAATTAGAAGCATGTAAAAACTATGATAAATTTCTTAAATATTTTTAATATGATATGCTTTTTATAACTTTTGATTTATGACCAACATGTTTAATATTTATATCACAGATTTAATTTTTTTAATAAATTCTGAATAAACCTGAACTGTAACATAAGAATTTTTTATTAGTTTTTATTTTCTCTTTTTCTCTCTTATTATTAATCTAAATCAGATAAAAAAAAAAGAGACTATAATTTTTTTAAAAATTAAACAGCTTTTTCAAGTTCTTTGGAGCAAAAAGAGTTCTCGAAAAAAAAACTTTTTTCAAAGCAAATTTACATAAGCTGATATCTTTGTGTCCAAAATTTAATGCTTGTGCCCAGCTTATTATGCCATTTATAAAAAAAGCCAATTTTCACTTCGATAATCTCACTCTATGCCTATTTTTTTTTTTTTATTTCATCTTAACACTACATTCTCTATGATTGGTTTGAGTAAGAGTGATGAGATAAAAAAAGGTTACTGGAAATCAGTGGAGGGAAAAAGGATAAAACTATCTAATTAGGTCAAATTCTAAACGCGAAATTAATTTCTCAACCAACTTCCAAAGCTGCACCTCCATACTTGCATATATACATTTATGTTATTTATGCGCAATTATTGACACTTGAATTATCATCCAATGAATTTTTTTAGTGAACTTGCTAATTACAATTAGTTTAATTGACGTAGACGAATTTAATTAACTGACTTATCATCAAGAAAGGTTTTTTTAAAAACTGACTTCGATCCATTTTGTCAGATACTGAAGTTGCAGCAATCAGACTATCAAATTATGGGCTAATATCATATGGGATAATATCATCTCATCATTTATGATTAATTTGAAAACTTTTTATGTTCGTTACATTAATTATTCTTTGCCGGGATCTCGTCAAAAATTAATCAAATGCTGTGAAAAAACATTTATAATTAGTTTTTCTGATTCACTAAGGATCAATATTAGTGTCGGTGTTATTATTTTGGTACAACACGAATCACATTTGTATCATTTCAATGCAAAAATTAATTAAACTCACTCTAAAATAAAATTTACATGCTATGAGGCTTTTCATAAATAATGAATATAGTTTCTTCTACAAAAATGTACACAGTTTTTAAACTTTTTGTTTCCAAAAAAAATCCAATTTTGTTTCTTGAATACCGAAGGATTTCTAAATATTTAATTTACCAAAATTACAGTTTTTGGTAGATGACAGAAGTTGTTTAAGGAAAACTAATGTTAAACTTAATTTGTTTTCATGAAAACACAAAAAATTGTGGATTATGCGTTATCTACATTACTTTCTGGACTAATTATTTTCTTTAATTAATTCAAAAATCATTATTTATTGATAGATTCAAAGCAATGTCATTTTTTGTATCATTGTTTAGATATTACATATTTTCGAAAATTGTTTCCAAGTATGATTTTGTTGTTGAATTTAAAGGATATTGCCAGTAAACGACAATATTTATTTACAATTCAGTTTTGGTTTCGGATAATCATTCTCTCATTATTATTAACGATTATTTTATTTAACATTTTTATTAACAATGCCATTATTTATTATCGTTATTATTAGCTTTACCATTATTTAATATTATTTTACTTTACATTATTATTAACGATTATTTATTTAGATATGTGTTTTCGAAAACTGTTTCCTAGCATGGTTTTGTCTTAAATCTTTATGGTATTTCCAGTAAAAGAAAATATTTATTTACAATTTATCTTCTGTTTTGAATATTCTCTCATTATTATTAGCGATTATTTTTATTAATATATAGGAAGACCTAAATTGCCTTCGTTCATAACTTTCCAGCCCATTTATATGTTTTGATGTAAAAAATGCAAGAAAATTGGTCACATTCTTCGATGGAAGCAAAATAAACATCCATTCGTATTTGACAAAGTTTTCTCTTACCTGAAAGCAACGGCGTTAACGAACGGGATTAGAACCTGGCCCCTCCTTGAATCTAACTGCGAGGTTACATCTGAGCCTCAAGTCGAATATAGGCTATAACCAAGATTAAAAATATTGGTACACTGTGAATCTTACTTTAAATGAATTAAAAGAAAATACTTATTTTTTTGCATAGAATGTAACTATTTTATTATGTAGAAATTGCCATAAATACATTTTATTGTATATATAACTTGTAATCTTTTTGTAATATACGAGTGGGCATCGTGTTGAAATTATATTAACCTTCGAGAACCCGTCTATGAAAATAAGAGAAAAGTATCTCCTTCCAAGATGGCGGCCTGATGGCCAATTGGCTGGTTCTCTGCTCTTTGGTACCACAGGCTTTAGGTTCGAGTCCCGGCAGTGATATGGATGCTTGTGGTGGTTCGGAATCCACTTTAAGCTGTAGTTCCCGGTCTGTTTAGCCTAAAATGTGCACAAGATGACCATAGAGTGACAAACCAAACCAAACCTTGCAGCATGGCGGCCTGATGGCTGATTGGCCGGCGTTCTGGTCTATGGTGGTGTTCGAATTGTGGAGTTGGCAGGAATAGTGGAGGAATGGTTAGTGGTTCGAAGTCCTCGTTAAACTGTAGGTCCCGATATACTTTGCCTAAAATGTGCATCAAAATGACCGTAGAGCCACAAACCAACCAAATCTTCCAGGATGACATTTTTAAGGATAACTAACTGTCCTACATATGCGTATCTTATCAAAGAAAATTCCAGAAAACGTCAGTAATAAATCTAATAGTTGATGCTAGTAGCTTATTCACATTATAACAAACGACTTGAACATATATTATCAACGGATTTAAAGCTGAGCCATCTAGTATGAAATTCCGTGTTTATTTAGAGACTAACGATTGTTGGAATAAAGTTTGTATCTCACTGTACGTGTATTAAAGAACACACTTAAATGTTTGCAAAGAAAGTGTCAAATTTTGCAAATTAGCAATAGAAAAGATTATTTCTCGTTCCTTTCTCTGAGGTGGAGGGGGGAAGGAGTTCAAGCAATTCAATCCATTTCATGGCTGTTGCATCCATGTTGCGCTCACCATAGATCAGGTTAAATCTTTTAAATAAAAGGAAATGTTCTGGAATCGATCGCAAGAGTTTTGTGGGAAACAAATCGCAAAATGCGGTGAATTTTTTGCGGACAACGATTTCTAACTGGTTTCTCGAAACTTTGCATCTGCGAATTTCTCACTGCATGTTTTACTTGCGCGCGTTTCTCGAGAAAGTTAAATTTAACGTGAAACTTTATTCCTCACATTCGACGAAAGCATGTTAAAGTACTTCTTATCTACCTTATTGTTGCCTTTTTAACAGAACAGATAGAATGGTAGGTAATTTTAAAAAGAATTTTTAAGATGTTAGTAATAGATAAAAACATGGAACGCTCGCAGAGTTAAGTAAAAACAATTATAAAAAAATAAAAACTTCTAGCATCGTACCTAAAGAAGAAATGCAGTTCAATTATTAATTAATCAAACCTGTTATTTCTTGACATAAAACAAAAACATACAATATCGGAATTTATTTTAAATACTCTATACCCGCTATAAGGCAGCATTTCGGAGAGCCCTGATTTAATCAGTTATAATGTAGTCAAATTATTTCAAATGTAAAGTAATAAACAAAAAAAAGGAATGCTTACTCAGTTAAAATCGTAGAATTATTACAAATATTGTTATCAATACTATATCTTTTAATGTAATGTAGAAAATTACTGTGCTGAATGTATATTAAGCTTAAATTTTTATAAATGAATAAAATTTTGCACAATTCTTGCAAACGTAAACGATGTTAATAGTGCAATCAGTTAAGCACTTATACTCATTAACGTGTTTAATATATTGTACCCTTTTAAGCACTTGTGATATATAATGATTTTAATATTACAGATATTTAAGCTCACATTCTCATTACCTCATTGAAAATACCGTACTGTTGTAATGGATTTGGTTTGTAGTAATGAATGGCGCAATGTGTGATACAGTACTATTTTTTTTAAACACAACAGGACACAAACTCTTCAGAATATTTATAACTTCCCATTAGATTTATGATTGTTATGTGGCTTCTTGTGGAATGTTGTGTTAATAACTTATTTTAAGTAATAACTTATACTCTTATTTGTGTTTTGACTACAAGCCTCGAGTCAAGTTCGGACGCCCAATGTGTTCTCCAATACGCCGTTTTGTTATTTTCTGAAGTGAAACAAATGAATTAAAATTATTGTTGAATTAAAATATATTTCATATAATCAGAACAGAAAGGTTGAAAATCTGTAAACTTACTTCAAGTAAAAATAAATAGCCCAACTTAACTGAAAATCATACCTTATTATTAAATATGAATAGCAGAGCAGTGTATAGTAGGTTTAATTTCTAAATTACAACTTGTTCCCAGAATCGAGATATCCTTTTACAATAGGTATATAGCAGATATAACTACTGTAAAAGTAAAGACCTTCATACATATAGTAGACGTATGACTGGTGCAGAAATGTACATATAGTAGACCTTTTTAATCTGAAACTCATCAAATAAACATTCCTACTAGTCCTACGCACCTATTGGAACACTAAATTTGACAAAGAATTATTATTTCCTGTAACATAAGCCTTTAGCTCCGCTTTGCACCTTAATTTTTATCCTTTTCTCCCCTAAATTAATTTATTCTTTAATTTAGTACTGCTCTACAAACTTCTACTATTTTACAAATTGTACATGTATATATACATTTTGTATTTTTGCCTTAGTTTTATTTAAAGTACAGATATAGTACAGCAGTGTTTACTTTTCTATTAACCTTGTCAAGTCTGACATTCTGTAATTCGACAGGTGTCAGGTCCCATAAAAAGCTATTTAAGGAGAGTCCAGTGTATTCAAATTGAATGAGAAAAGTTGTTCTTCAGCAATTTAAAATAATGACTTCGAAGAATGGTGGAGATTACTTACATTTCTACTCTGGTTCCAATGGAAGAACTTTTCCACTTCCAGCCGATGTATTTGAAGTACCCTGTATCACACTGTAGGTTAGTAATTTTCAGTTTGCATCGCCTATTAGTTTTTTAATCCGGCTTCCCTAGTTTAGAAATCAGTGTTAAATGGCGGTGTAACCAGTGGTATCCTGTTGGAGAGCACGTTAAAGTTTCACCAAAGAGTCATTGGTTCAAAACTCAAAATTCAACATCAAAACGCACTCAAAAAGCAATGACAACGCTTTAATATCTGTGCCAGTATAAGCATTTTAAATCTGTAAATCGACTTCATTGAGTAGTAGTGAGTTATAAACAACCCAGTTAATATCTCTGGAAATGATTGATTCTGTTTATAATTGTAATGGCAAAATGTGGCTAAGTATAACCAGACACCTTAAGACTGAATTTCTTTCCTACCGGGTTGTGAATGACTTAGATCAAAGCACTCGGCCTTCTAGACCAACAACAACGTTATGAAAAAGAAGCAGAAAAAAGTAAAAATTTTAAGCTAAAACAAAGACTCCCAACCAAATATCCCCGCAGCAACATGAACTGAAGAATGTTATTCCTAAACTGAACAGAAGCTCAAATATAATTTTTTTTTTCCTCTTGTATTGAGAAACAGTGATGGGAAGAAACAAATTTGTTCTTTCTGCATTTTGAAGAACACGCCACTCCGTGAAATCAGACTCATAACAAATGTTTAAAGTCTTCCGCTTGATTCCGGAATGAAACCTCTTCTGTTTGCTTGAAGGAAGTCTGCTTACACATCTGGTATTTCTTCTTCGTAAGTTCTCGGCAAAAAATGGGCAGCAATAAATGTTTTCTCTTGCTCTGAAATTTGGCGAAAGTTATTTGTTTTGCCCAGGGCTATCGAAAAGGGAGAATGGGGATTTTCTTTCTGGCAAAAAATAAAAATTTAAATAACGATATTTCCATTGCTATCTGCCGATGTATAATTGGGTTGAAAAATTCTTTTATATGAGAAAAATAAATGCATTGAGTTATGAAAATTGAAACTATCTAAATCATAGTTTGTTTGTTTTTTTTAATTTTTGTTTACATAGAAAATGTGCAACTCAAAAATGCGAGAGGTAGAAATAATGAGAGAAAAGCTCATGTAGCTGAATTCAATTTCCAAAGGCATTTTGATTGAGAATTATTTTTTATTTTAACAGTTAAAGAGCATTTTTGTAGAAGTAGGATTAAAAAACTTTTAATTGAGAAGAATCAGAAAAGATGTATTCAAGTAGAAATATGAATTATCCAATTAAATCATTTAAAAATCTACAATCGTCTGAAAAAAAATATAGGTGTAAGCTATTTTCTGTAGATAATTTTAAATTTACGTTTATGAAATTACTAAGTTTTTAATTGCGTTTGAATTTTTAATTACGTTTTTAATTTAATTTTTACAAAATATACCTTATATTTATTTTTCCTTACCTAGTTTACCCAAAGATAATGATAATACGAAACCCATTAGGTTCTATGATCTATTTTCCTTCATGGTTTGTTTGCCTTATTCTTAGCAGTTAACTCTTTCCAGAAGTTAGTATTTATTTAAAGTTTTTATATTTTATTTTTCGTGAGTCAGATTAAGACTTCCAAAAGATTGTAAAACTATGTTCTCGAGCATTTATCGATAACAGCCTGAAAAACTCCCAATAGGTAGCATAATTACCAACGCTACACATTAATCACTATTTTCCCATTCGCCTCCGAATCGTCTAATATCTTACAAACAACGGCTGCCAAGAAAGCTACCAGTTGAGAACAATATGATCCGCTCTGTAATCTAGCAGATCACGTTATCCCTTGACCACTAGACCTAGACAAAATTTAGAAATTTTTGCCATATTGCCAGTGATGGTGGCATTAATGTAACTTAAAATTTCAACTATAAAACAAACATAAATAATTAATAAAATGTTAAGTAATGTATTATAACTATTTACTATTTTTTTTCATACTTCTGCTAAGCAATGTGAAAAACTAGTTAGTTAACAATTTATCTAAATTTGTAGTTGAAATAAAAATACAGAATAAAACACAAAAATAAAGTTTCAATACTAATTACCAGGAACTACTCATTATTTTAAATACATATCGATCATACAAAATAAATTGCAGAGAAATCCTGAATTGAGATATTAAATCTTTGTGAAATAAATAAAAATAATAACTAAAATGTAATATTTAAACTTAACATAAATATTTTAAAAGAATAATATTTAAATAATATACTATTATATATATCAAATTTTAAAATTTTTATTAAAAAAAAATCTTAATTTGCATTTCATTTTACAATTTATTTAAAAGTCTTATATTCAATAAAATAAATCTACAGCTTGATTATAGTTGGGGCAACTCTTAACTCAATCAATAAATAATTTTTAAATGAATTAACGTTTTATGCAATGAAAATAAAATATTGCTTTTTCTGCAGTCACAAAATTGAAAAAAGGAGCAAGTACCAAAGTAGAACTTTAAAAAAAATTCTTTCATACATGTTTAAGTAAAAAATAGATATATATATAAACACTTGAGGTGCTTTATAGTCCCTTTTGAAAAAGTGAATAAAGAACCGCGTTTGATTTTCCATGCTTTCATTGAATTTTAAATCCAATTTACCGGTGGAAACGGGAAAGAAACCTTAACAATTTCATTTCTGTAAGATGAAAATTTGGGGAAAAAAGTGCAAAATTGAAAAAAAACTGTTCCTTCTAGAATATTTTTGCTTGTTAAGAACTTTAATCTCACTGTTGAAATGTTTTTTTTTATTTTTTTTTAAGTTTTTTTTTTTTATACTTTGAACATTTTATTTATTTACCTTTACGAAAAGTTTTTCGGTAAGCCCTTTGCTGGTATTACATTTATCAGTTTAATAATTTTTATCGTATTTATATTTCAGAATCCGTTGAAAATTTTAAATTTTATTTTTAAAGATTTTTTTTTCCTTTCACCAGACGTTTTTCGTTTCCAATAACGTTATCTGAATACCTAACATATATTTTTTATACTTATTTTTAAAACTGAATTGGATTGCATACGCTTTTAAGGTTTAGTCAATTGAAATATTTCAAAGAAAGTATAGAAATCTGAATCTATTGGTTGTACAGAGAATATTTATGTGTGAAATATAGCATTCAATTGAAACCAAAATAAATTAAATATCATTAAAAAAAAATTATAAAATGCCTTTTATGCACAAATTAGATTATCAGTGATTTTAGCAAATTTTTTGTACCAACCATACACAACGCAGACATAACAAGACTATGCACAATGGCAACAAATCGCTATGTGTCTATATTGTAGATACAGTGACATTAGGATAGATATGTTATACAGTGACATTACGGTGGATATATTATACAGTGACATAACAGTGGACCTATTGTAGATACAGTGATATCACGTAGAAAATATTGTAGATAAGTGACATCGCAGAGGACATATTATAGATACAGTGACATCACAGTGAACATACTGTAGATATAGTGACATCACATAGACATATTGTAGATACAGTCACATTATGGCAGATATATTATATAGTGATATTACGGTGTATATATTAAACAGTGCATTCCACTATGCTAAAGCCTCATCCTATGTATACGCATTATGAAGAGAAGGTTACATTACACAGAATCGTTAGACTCTACAATTGAACTTACATAAAGAAATATATATATAACGACGTCTGATCTAAAGGAAACGAATCAAAAACCAACTAGCCCATCGTATTCAGTGTTTCAAACACAGGTTTGAAGACAGGTTCTGTCTATCGACATTTTTGGACAGAAAAAAAAAGTAAAAATGCAACTCATTATCAACTAATGAGCAATAAAACTGAAAAAGACAACTAATGACCTTTATTAGGAATGATTGAGCTATGCAATGGGTTTATTTCTTCTTTTTCAAGCTAATTTGCGGGAATGTACCATAATCCTAATCGAAGAAATATTCTTCTGTTATAGTATACCACGAAGAATCATCTATGATAATGAACCCAGTTCATTAATTCTGTCCTTTAACAAATTTGTTTTAAGCTAAACATTAATCAAAATTTAATAAAAATTCACTTTTCCCAAGCTAATGAGGTGGAATACAAACATAGATATCTCAAACCCCGTCTAACAATCCTTCTAGGAGATAAACGCATCAATTGTCATTCAAAACTTCCAATTATTTGTTTTGCCCTGAATACGGGTTGAGAAATCATGCTATTGTGAAATCATGAGCAATACACTTGCCTTCTTACAATTTGGAAGAGAGTTTGTTAAGACATCCGAAGTCTTTTAAGGCTGTGATGTAGAAAGCTGAAATCACACCGTACCTAAAAGTATTCTAAATTATCACAAACGATATAAGGGAAATTATTTTAAAGACCTCAAGAAAGCATCATATTGAAAAACGGCCAAACATTTTACACTCCAGATTACTAAGCAAGTCTATACAGATAAGTTTGGGCTACTTACATTTCACCAGTAGGTCAGGAAACAAAGTCCATGCCAAAGCGAGTTGCCCATACTTTATCCTCGCCTAAAAATCTTCCACATCATTACTAGCCTTGACAATCCATCACAACGTATCACTCTTTTGCATTGACATCTTTCGGAGACGTTAAAAGTTTATTAGTTATTCTTCTAAGAAAGAAAGGCCGTCCATCAAAGCGAATTGTGGGTTCAAAGATCAACAATTTCGTTATGCTTCAAATACCTCTACGCTTGTCTAAACATGCAAAAGATCGAAAGCTAAAACTGTACCAAGTTGGACCATATGTAACTAAAAATACAATAAAAACTTAGCCTCATCAAAATTAATCCGTTTCCCCTTTCACAAATATTCTAAATTAAGTTGCATAGTGTATTTTTTAAACGAGATAGAATGCTAAATGAAGTAAGTGGACATTTAAAAAAAATTGCAAAATTTTTGATTTTTTTAGCGAACCAATTTTTTTAAAAACCTATCTGTAGCTTATAATTTGAAACAATGTCACTGATACCTAAGATAAAACATTAAAAATATGCAAATGTATCTTAGGAAATTCACATCGTTAAATTAAATTGCTTACCTTGTTGAAAGAAGTAAATTAACATTATTTTAAAGGGGTTTTCTTGTTTTTTTTCCGCTTTTGGTTTATATTTAATATTAGTTCACTTACGATACAGATGGAAAATAGACTGTTAATATAAGGCTGTAGAAATTTCTATCATTTTTTTTATTTTTATCGCATCAAGGAAAAAAATGTTAAAAACAACACAATAATGCATAAATTTATAAAAAGGAAAAATATATTATTTGAATTTTGTAATAATTCATAAGTAAATTTATTATTTCATAAATAATTTTAATTATATGCTATAACATAGCGAATATTATTTTGTATTAAATTATAATTTGATTCTCTAATCTGCATAAAAGTTCAATAATTATTCCAAAGTTTCATTAGAAAACTTGCAATTATTTACTAATATTTAAACTGCACGTTAATAAAATACTTTAAAAATAGTTTTGCTTTTGAAACTTCAGTAAAATTAAATGTCTCCTTTATAAAGAGAATTAATGCTGAATAAAATAATTTTCTCATTTAAACAAATTTATGAAATAAATGGTATGGATATTTTAAATTCGTTTTATAAATTCCATTCGCATTCCAAAATTCCTTTCATATTTAAATTCCTTTCACATTTCATTGAAAAGCTTTTACATGTCTTTTTACAAGATTAGTTTTTGGGTAAATTCCTTAATAGACATCTAAATGATGTCGAACTTTATTTAATCATATTTTCTTAGAAATCATAAGCGAATAAAATTAATCAAATAATTGAGAAAACCTTTTTTCTCATTATTCATTAAGATATTGGAATTTAGTATCTTGAATAATATAATAATTGAGAAATAATTGAGAAAGGCTTATTTTACCAATATTCATTAAAGGATTGGAATTTATTAGACTAAAAAACTGAGTAGGTTTGGTTTTATTTTACTAAAATAACAGTTTTAAGTTTTGTATGAATTTGAAATGCATAAAAACTATAATAAATTTGATATTTTTTAATATAATATGCCTTTAATAACTTTTGATTTATGAACAACACGTTTAATATTTATATCAGATACTTAATTTTTTTTAATAAATTCTGAATAAATCTGAACTGTAAAATAAGAATTTTTTTATTAGTTTTTGTTTTCTCTTTCTCTCTTATTATTAATCTAAATCAGATAAAAAAAAGAAGACTAGACTTTTTTTTTTAAATTAAAAAGCTTTCTCAAGTTCTTTGAAGAAAAAAAAGTTCTAGAAAAAAGAAACTTTTTTCAAAGCAAATTTACATAAGCTGATATCTTTGTGTCTAAAATTTAATGCTTGTGCTCATTTTATAATGCCATTTATAAAAAAAAACAATTTTTACTTCGATAATCACACTCTATGAATATTTTTTTTTTTTGTTTTATTTCATCTTAACTGTACATTTTCTACGGTTGGTTTGAGTAAGAGTGATGAGATAAAAAAAAATGTTACAGGAAATCAGTGGAGGGAAAAAGGATAAAACTATCTAATTAGGTCAAATTCTTAACGCGGAATTAATTTCTCAACAAATTTCCAAAACTGCATCTCCATACATGCATAAATACATTTATTTTATTCATGCGCAATTATTAACACTTGAATTATCATTCAATATTTTTTTCATGAACTTGCTAATTACAATTAGTTTAATGGGCGTAGACGAATTTAACTAACTGACTTCTCATCAAAAAAAACTTTTTAAAAAAAATGCCATTTTGGCAGATACCGACTCTGCAGCAATCAGACTATCAAATTATGGGTTAATATCATGAATCTCATCCCAAGTCATTTATGATTTATTTGAAAACTTTTTTATGTACGTTACATTAATTATATCTCTTTGCCTGAATCTCTTCAAAAGTTAATAAAATGCCTTGAAAAAAATTATAATTAGTTTTTCTTATTCACTAAGGATCAATATTAGTGTCTGTGTCATTGTTTTCGTACAACAAGAATCACATTTGTATCATTCCAATGCAAAATTAATTAAACTGATTTTAACATGAAAATAGCATGCTATGATGTTTTCAAGAAATAATTAATTTAGCTTCTTCTACTAAAATGTACACATTTATTTTAAACTTTTGTTTCGAAAAAATTCCATTTTGTTTCTTAAACATAAATACACTTTAGGACATACACACTATGGCATATACTTTTTGGCAAAACTTGTAATTTTGTGATGTTTTTGTCTTTTGTAATATGCAAGTGGGCCTCCTGTTCCAATTACATTACCCATGGAGAATCCAACTATGGAAATGAGAGGAAATCATCTTCATCCAGGATGGCAGCCTGATTGGCCAATTGGCTACCTCTCTGGTCTTTAGTGCCGTATGCTTTATGTTCGAATAATAGAGATGACATGGATGTTTGTTAGTAGTTCGGAATCCCCTGTAGTTCCCGGTCTAATAAGCCTGAAGTGTGCAAACATTAACTGGTGAGCGGCAAAACAAAACTTCCAGGATGGCGTTCTAAGGATAACTGTTCTACATCTGCGTATCGTATCAAGGAAAATTCCAGAAAACGTCCACTAAGAAATCCAACAGTCGATGCTAGAAACTTATACACATTGTCACAAACGACTTGAACGTATATTATCAACGGATTTAAACCTGAGCCATCTTGTACGCTAGCGAAATATATTAGTCCAAGACGAAATTCCGTGTTTACTCATATTTAGAGACTAATGATTGTTGGAATAAAGTTGTATTTTGATGTACGTGTATTAAAGAACACACAGAACTGTTTGCAAGTAAGGTGTCAAATTTTACAAATTAGCAATAAAAAAAAATATTTCTCTTTCCTTTCTCTGAAGGCAGGGGGGCAAGCAATTCAATCCATTTCACGGATGTTGCGTTCAAGCAGCTCTCGCCATAGATCAGGTTAAATCTTTTAAATAAAAGGAATTGTTCCGGAATCGGTCGCAAGAGTTTTGTGGGAAACAAATCGCAAAATGCGGTGAATTTTCGGCGGACAACGATTTCTAACTGGTTTCGCGAAACTTTGCATCTGCGAATTTCTCACTGCATGCATGTGTACAACTGTTTTACTTGCCCGCGTTTCTCGAGAAAGTTAAATTTAACGTGAAACTTTATTCCTCACATTCGACGAAAGCATTTTAAAGTACTTCTTATCTACCTTATTGTTGCCTTTTTAACAGAACAGATAGAATGGTAGGTATTTTTAAGGTAAAGGTAGGTATTTTTAAGGTAAAGGCAGATATTTTTAAAGAAGAATTTTTAAGATTTTAGTAATATATAAAAAGAGGGAACACTCACCGAGTTTAGTTACAATAAATTAAAAAATAATGACGTGTAACATTGCACCCAAAGAAGGAAATGTAACCTAAATATTAATTAAATGAAACTGTTATTTCTTGGCATACAACAAAAACATTCAACTTCGGAATTTCTTTTAAATACTGCTATAATGCAGAATTTAGGAGAACACTGATTTAATCAGTTATAGTGTAATCAAGTTATTTCAAAATTAAAGTAATAAACAAAAAAATAATGCTTATTCAGTTAATATCGTGGAACTATTCCGAGTTTTACTATCAAACAGGGAATAATACGTGATTTAATGTATATTACTCTTGCATTTATAGAGATGAAATTTTGCACAATTTTTCAAAGGAAAATGATGTTAATAGCACAATCAGTTAAGCATTTATCCTCATTAATGAGTTTAGTATTATAGTTTTTAAGCACTTATCCTCAATAACGATTTTAATGTTACAGTTATTTAAGCCCATATCCTCATTACCTAACTGAAATTACCGTACTGTAGTAATTTGCTTGATTTCAAGATGCTGCAATGCAGTATAAGGTACTAGTTTATTAAAACACATAATTGTATAAACAAGTCTGAATGTTTGTAATTTCATATTATATTAAGGACAGTTATTTGGCAAAATATAAGTTATTATTTTTTTTTCTTAAAATATAAGAACTCTTAAGTTTTTAAAATAGCAATTACTATAATTTAAATTAAATTATTAAATTAATTATTGTTATGAAATATCATGAATTATTACTAATGTTATAAATTGTTATTATGAAATTAATTATCACAGATGCAACAATAGCCTTAAAATAATAGACCAACTATACTATATATCACTCCTCTATATCACACCTCTATATCACTCCTCTATATCACACATCTATATCCATCCTCTATATCACACCTCTATATCACTCCTCTATATCACACCTCTATATCACTCCTCTATATCACCTGTTTACCTTTGCTTTGTACATTATGCCGATCCTTACTTTTACCTTCATTACATTAATTAAATCTTTAATTTACTATTGTTCTACACTCTTCAATTATTTTACGAATTGCACACGTATAAATACATTTTGTATCTTTACCTTACTTTAAGTTCAGATGTAGTGAATTTGACACTTAACTTTCCTTTAACATGAATGTTTTCCCCGCTTTGCATGGTAGCGTAAGTACTTTTCAGTTTCGAATCCGTCTTCCCTAGTTCTGAAACCAGTACCTAGTACCCGTTTTATAGCATGTTGTGTTTTCGAGCCAAGAGTTCTTGATTCAGAATACATAAAGCAATGTTGAAAAGCAAGCTATCTTGTCTGTGCCGACATGACCATATTTAGCATTTTTTTTTCTCACTAGAATAGTTTTTGGCATTTTATTTCCAGGAGAGAGGAATGTATGCTATTTGACAAATATATAATAAAATCAGCACTCAAATATGACATCACACTATCTATATTGTGGATAATTATATTGCATACAATTAGAGTTTTGTGCTAATGAGAAGAACCTGTCATTCAAATTTGATAGCAGATATTCGATATCATATATATTGGGGAATTAGCAAATGTCTGAGCGATCTTCCCCGGTCGAAACAATTACAGATTAAATATCAACCATTTGATATACCATTAGTTGTTTCAGCGTGATTTGTGATAGTCCACGAGCTGAGAAATGTCTACTCCAATGAGAAGTGAGGGCAGCAGACTCCACTCACCCCCCCGCTCTTTACGGATCGTCTTAAATTATTTTTTTTTCGTGAAGCGGAGATAGAGTTCTGCGACGAATCGACCAGAAATATTGCTTTTCTTTTCTTTCCTGAAGTGACTGAATAGGCCGAAGTTTTCCGCCTGTTTTCAAAGTGAACACGCTTGCGATTACGGAAATCGTGCCGTGTGATAGTTAAGTTTTGCCACAGATCAGATGATTAGATATGTCGTAGGCTCGAGAATTCTAAAAATATCCTACACTGGAGTGAGCTGCACTTTTGTATCTAGTTTATGTCCTTAATTTTCATTTTTTAAACAGAATTATATACATATATATATATATATATAATGTTTGTAAATAAAATTTAAAGTGCCCCTATGACCTTGAAAATGGCCTTCTTCTAGAAGCTATTATAAGTTCAGTACAGGTCATGGCGTTACACCATTATAAATCTGCGAGTCGACTTTTCGAGCAGCAGCGCGATGTAAACATCCCAATTAACGTCTCAAATGATTGATTTTGTTTAAGATTGTAGTGGCAAAATGTGGTTAAATAAACCCGACTCTTTAAATCTGAATTTTCTTCATATAGGGTTGTAAATGACTTAGCTCAAAACACTCGGTTTCGAGACCAACAACAACATTATGAAAAAGAAGTAAAAAAGGGAACATTTTAAGCTAAAACAAAGTGTATAAACAGGCTGACAACCAAATATCCCCGCAGCAACATGAACTGACGAATGTTATTCTTAAACTGGAGAGAAGCTCAAATATAATTTTTGTCCCTCTTGTATTGAAGAACGGTGATGGGGAATAAATTGTTCTTTCTGCGTTCTGAAGAACACGCCACTCCTTGAAATCAGACACTAAAACACTTTCTAAAACACTTAATGAATTCAGTTAATATTTTAAAACACGAATGGCTGTATCAATGCTTCCCATCAGAAATGGACTCATTATCAATGTCTCGATGACATTATCAATATCTCGCTAGAAAAAGTAACTATTAATTTGAGAGGATTTTTTTTATATATCTACGAAATATCCGCTAAGGAGTGCCACTCTAGTTCCTAAGAACTAGGTTGGAACTCCTTAGAGTATATCACATTTCATTGAATAGCTTTTACACGTCTCTTTACAAGATTAGTTTTTGGGTAAATTCCTTAATACACATCTAAATGATGTCGAACTTCATTTAATCATATTTTCTTAGAAATCATAAGCAAATAAAATTAATCAAATAATTGAGAAAACCTTTTTTCTCATTATTCATTAAGAGATTGGAATTTAGTAGCTTAAAAAATTTAGTAGCTTGAATAATATAATAATTGAGAAAAGCTTATTTTCCCATTATTCAATAAAGGATTGGAATTTATTAGACTAAAAAACTGAGTAGCTTTTTCTAAAAGCTGGTTTTATTTTATTAAAATAACAGTTTTAAGATTTGTATGAATTTGGGAAAATTTGTATGAAAAACTATAATAAATTTAATATTTTTTAATATAATATGCCTTTAATAACTTTTGATTTATGAACAACACGTTTAATATTTATATCAAATACTTAATTTTTTTTTATAAATTCTGAATAAATCTGAACTGCAAAATAAGAATATTTTATTAGTTTATGTTTTCTCTTTCTCTCTTATTATTAATCTAAATCAAATAAAAAAAAGACTAGACTTTTTTTTTTTTAATTAAAAAGCTGTCTCAAGTTCTTTGAAGCAAAAAAAGTTCCCGCAAAAAAAAAAACTTTTTTCAAAGCAAATTTACATAAGCTCATATCTTTGTGTCCAAAATTTAATGCTTGTGCCCAGCGTTCTATGCCATTTATAAAAAAAGCCAATTTTCACTTCGATAATCTCTCTTTACGTCTATTTTTTTTCATTTATTTCATCTTAACACTACATTTTGTATGGTTGATTTGAGTAAGAGTGATGAGATAAAAAAATGTTACAGGACTGGAGGTAAAAAGGATAAAGCTATCTAATTAGGCCAAATTCTTAACGCGGAATTAATTTCTCAACAAACTTTCAAAACTGAATCTCCATACTGGCATAAATACATTTATTTTATTTATGTACAATTATTGACACTTGAATTGACATCCAATGAATTTTTTTCGTGAACTTGCTAATTACAATTAGCTTTATTGATGTAGACGAATTTAATTAACTGACTTCTCATCAAGAAAGGCTTTTTTAAAAATGCCTTCGATCCATTTTGGCAGATACTGACGCTGCAGCAATTAGACTATCAAATTATGGGTTAATATTATAAATCTCATTCCTCACTCAAAACTTTTTATGTTCATTACATTAACTATTATTTGTCTTAATATGTCTTCAAAAATTAATAAAATGCCTTGAAAAAATATATAATTAGTTTTTCTTATTCACTGAAGATCAATATTAGTGTCTGTGTCATCATTTTGGTACAAAAACAATCACATTTGTATCTTTTCAATGCAAAAATTAATTAAACTGATTTTAAAATAAAAATAGCTTGCAAGGCTGTTCTCCATAAATATTTAATTTAGTTTCTTCAACAAAGATGTACGGAGTTATTTTAAACTTTTATTTTCAAAAAAATCCCATTTTGTTTCTTTTATATAAAATGATTTTTAAATATATAATATATTATATATTTAAAAATCATCTTATTTTTATTTAATAATAGTTATACAAAAGTTTCTGTTTTGAGTAGATGATAAAAGTTGTTTAATGAAAACTAAATTTAAACTTTATTAACAAGTTTCAAAGCAGACACAAAAAGTAGTGGGTTATTTGTTATCTACATTACTTTCTCGACTAATTAGTTTCTTTAAACTAGTTCAAAAATCGTTATTAATTGAGAAATTCAAAGTAATGTTATATTTTTTATTATTATTTCAATATTATGTTCTTCGAAAACTGTTTCTAAGCATGGTTTAGGTGTTAAATATTTTCTGGCATTGCCAGTAAAAAAATATTTTTTTACAATTTAGTTTCCGGTTTGTATAAGTGTTCTCTCAATATTATTAAAGATTAATTTTATCACTATGTAGGAAAACAAAACTATCATTCATTCATAAATTTCAAGCACATTTATATGTTTTGATGAAGAAAAGGCAAAAAAAAACTCGTTTTATTCATTGATGCAAGAAAATTACGCATCCATACAAACGCCGTCAGTGCATCAGAACCTGGCCCCAAAGTGAGCTAGTTTCATTTGGGCCGCAAGTTGAATCTATGTTAAGTTCAAGATTAAAATAAGGTACACATTATGAAACTTATTTTACATGAATTAAAAGAAAATAGTTAATTTTTGCAAGAAATGTAGATATTTTATTTTGTATAAATCGTCATAAATATGCTTCATGTTATAATTTGTGGGTTTTTTTTTGTAATTTACAAGTGTATATGTGTTCCAATCATATTAACCATGGAGAATTCGACTATGGAAATGAGAGGAAAGCATTTTCTTTCAAGATGGCGGCCTGATGGCCAATTGGCTAGCACTCTGCTTTTGGTACCACATGTTTCAGGTTCGAATGATAGCTGTGGCATGGATATTTGGTAGTGATTCGTAATCGGGACCTAAATGGCCGATTGTCTTGCGCTTTGGCGCTTGGTGCCACAGTTTTCGGGTTCGAATATCGGCGGTGATATGGATGTTTGTAGTGATTCGGAATCGACTTTAAGACGTAGATCTCGATCTCATATGACTGTAGAGCGTCACGGAGCCCAGTCAGACTTCTCAACACCATCATCCTGAAACTGTATATGGCAATTCAGCTCTAGGCACAGTGAGGTAATGTGGTGTAGTGTAGTAGTAGTAGTTGGAAATCGACGTTAAACTGCAGTTCCCTGTCTAATTAGCTTAAAGGGTTCAAAAAATGACCGTAGAGGGACAAACCTTTAAGAATGACATTTTTAAGGGTAATTGTCCTATATCTGCGTATCATATTAAAGAAACTCCCAGAAAAAAACATCCACTAAGTAATCTAACAGTCGATGCTAGAAGCTTATACAAATTGCCACAAACGACTTGAACGTACACCATCAGCGGATTCAAACCTGAGCCAGTTTGAACGCTAGCCAATCACGTTATTCCTAGACGACTTTATTTGTGTTGATCTTGTTGCCATACGGTCATTTTTTGGACACTTTAGACTAATGAGACAGGGACCTATATTTTAAAGTATATTCCGAACTACTAAGAAACATAGTGCCAGCCAATTGGCCATCAAGCCTCGTGTTTATTTAGAGACTGTTGGAATAAAGTTTGCATCTTGTGAGATGAGAGGAGATGCTTTCCTCTCAATTCCATTGTCTGGTACTCCACGCTTAATATAATTGGAACAGCAGGCCCATTTTTATAGTACACAGAAATTACAAGTTGTGCCATAAAGTGTATTTCTGATGATTTGCACAAACTAAAATAGCTACATTCATTGAAAAGAGTTAATTGTGCATGTATTAAAGAAAACATTTAACAGTTTGAAATTAAGGTGCTGACAAAACCTTAATTAACAATACATTTAACAATAAAACAAATTAACAAATTAATTTACAAATTAACAATAAAAAAATATTTTTCCTCTCTCTGGGGTGGGAAAGACAAGCAATTCAATTCATTTCACGGCTGTTGCATTCAAGCAGCTCTCGCCATAGATCAGCTTAAATCTTTTAAATAAAAGGAATTGTTCCGGAATCGATCGCAAGAGTTTCGTGGGAAATAAATCGCAAAATGCGGTGAATTTTCTGCGGTCAACGATTTCTAACTGGCTTCGCGAGACTCTGCATCTGCGAATTTCTCACTGCCTGCATGCATACAACTGTCTTACCTGCCCTCGTTTCTTCAGAAAATTAAGTTAAACTTCAAACTTTATTCCTCACATTCGACGAAAACATTTTTAAAGAACTTCTTATCTACCTATCTTTGCCATTTTTACAGAACAGATAGAATGGTAGGTACTTTTAAAGAAGAATTTTTAAGATTTTAGTAATAGGCAAAATCTTGGAAGACTCACCGAATTCAGTGAAAAAAAATGATAAAAAAATAAAAAATAAACACTTGTAACATTGTACCCAAAGAATGAAATGAAGCTTAATTATTAATTAATCGAATTTATTATTTTTTGACATACAACTCAAAAATTCACCATTGAAATTTCTCTTACGCCAAGCTATAACACAGCTTTTCGGAGACCACTGATTTCATCAGTTATGATATAATCAAATTATTTCAAAAGCCAAAAAATTAACGAAAAAAGAATGCTTATTCAGTTAATATCGTAGAACCATTAAGAATATTATTATTAATACTATATTTTTTAATAAAATTTAGAAAATTACTGTGCTGAAAGTTTATTACGCTAAAATTTTTATAAATTAATAAAATTTTGCACAATTTTTGTAGAGGTAAACGATGTTAATAATACAATCAATTAAGCACATATCCTCATTACGTAAGTAACAATACAGTACTGTAGTAATATATGTGATTTCAACATGCTGCAATGCATTATATAGTACTAGTTCATTAAAACACATTATTACATAAACTCGGCTGAATATTTGCAACTTCAAATAACTATTTGGCAAAATTTAAGTTATTATTATTTTTTTTCTTAAAGTTTAAAAACACTTAAGTTTTTAAAACCTCAATTATTGGAATTTAAATTAAATTATTAAATTAATTATTGCAATTAATTATCGTGAATTATTACTAATATTATAAATAGTTATTATGAAATTAATTATCACCTATTCAACAATAGTCTTAAACCAATAGACCAACTATACTATATATCACCTGTTTACCTCCGCTTTTCACCTTATGTCAATTCTTACTTCTACCTTCATTACATGAATTAACTCCTTAACTTACTATTGTTCTACTCTCTTTAGTTATTTTACGAATTGTACACGTATAAATACATTTTGTATTTTTACCTTACTTAAGCAATGCTGAAACGAAATCTATTTTGTCTGTGCCGACATTACCAAATTTAGCATTTTTTTCTCACGAGAAGAGTTTGGGCATTTTATTCCCAGGAGAGAGGAATATATGTTATTTGAAAAATATCTAATAAATCAGCACTCAAATTTGGCAGCAGGCGATCTTTATTGTGCATAATTGTATTACATGCAATTAGAGTTTTGTGCTAATCAGAACAACCAGTCACTCAATTTGATAGCAGATATTCGATGTCATGTATATTGAGGGAATTAGAGAATGTCTAAACGACCTTCACAGTTCGAAACAATTACAGATTTAATATCAACGAATTAATATACCATGAGTTGTTCCATCGTGATGGGGGACGCTATGAGCTGAGTAAATATCTACTCCAATCAGAGGTAGGGAAGTTGACACCCCCTCCCCCCACCCCCTGACGAATTGTCTTAATAAGAGATTTTTGATGAAAGGGAGAGAGAGAGTACTGCGACGAGTAGACCAGAAGTAGTTTTTTTCTCTCTGAAGTAACAGAATATACCGGAATTTTCCGCCTGATTTCAAAGTGAACCTCTCGTGGTGTCGTGAATCACACCGTGTGATAGTTATATTCGTGATAGGTTTGAGAACTCTGAAAATCTCCGAACTTGGAGAGAATTACACTTGTGTATCTAATTTATATCCTTAATTTTCATTTTTGTAATATATATATATATATATATATATGTATATATATGTTTTATATATATATATATATATATATATATATATATATATATAATGTTTGTAATGTTTGTAACCTGAAATTCGCCCTCTTCTTGAAACCGTTATACGTCTAGTATAGATCGAAGCGTCACAAGATTATAAATCTGTAAGCCGACTTTTTCGAGCAGCGAGGGGTTGTAAACACCCCAGTTAACATCTCTGGAGATGATAGATTCTGTTCATGATTGTAATTACAAAGTGTGGTTAAGTATAACCAGACTGTTTAAATCGCAATTTCTTTCCTATAAGATAGGGAGTGACTTAGATCAAAGCACCCGGCATTTGTTATGAAAAAGAAGCAGAAAAAAAGTAAAAAATTTAAGCTAAAAGAAAGTGCATAAACTGGCTGCAACCAAATATCCCCGCACCAACATGCACTGATGAATGTTATTTCTACACTGAAGAGAAGCTCAAATATAATTTTTTTTCCTCTTGTATTGAGAAACAGTGATGGGGAAGAAACAAATTTGTTCTTTCTGCATTCTGAAGAACACACCACTCTTTGAAATCAGACTCATAACAAATGTTTAAAGTCTTCCGCTTGATTCCGGAATGAAACCTCTTCTGTTTGCTTGAAGGAAGTCTGCTTACACATCTGGTATTTCTTCTTGAGTTCTTGGCAAAAAATAGGCAGCAATAAATGTTTTCTCTTTCTCGGAAATTTGGCGAAAGTTATTTGTTTTGCCCAGGGCTATCGAAAAGGGAGAATGGGGATTTTCTTTCTGACAAAAAATATAAATTGAAATAACGATATTTCCATTGCTATCTGCCGATGTACAATTGGGTTGAAAAATTCTTTTATATGAAAAAAATAAATGCATGAAGTTATGAAAATTGAAACTATCTAAATCATCGTTTTTTTAAACTTGTTTTTTAAATTTTGTTTGCATGGAAAATGCAAAATTCAAAAATGCGAGAGGTAGAAATAATGAGAGAAAAGTTCACGTAGCTGAATTCGAATTGAAATGCATTTTCATTGAAAATTCTTTTTTTTTTATTTTACAGTTGAACAACATTTTTATAGCAATATGTATTAAAAACATTTTAATTGAAAAGAATCAGAAATGATGTACCCGGGTAGAAATATGAATCATAGAGTTAAGTCTTTTAAAACTTTACAATCGTCTAAAAAATAGATGGATTTAAACAATTTTCTGTAGGTAATTTTAAATTTGCGTCTACGAAATTATTAAGTTTTTAATTAAGATTATAATTTTAGTTTCTTTTTTAATTTACGTTTATGAAACTTTTCACAAAATAAGCTTTTTATTTATTTTTCCTTACCTTGTTTATCCAAAGATACTTATAATACAATACCCACTGGTTTTATGATAGATTTTTATTCATGGTTTATTTGCCATATTCTTAGAAGTTAAATCTTTCATGAAGTTAGTATTTATTTATAGTTTTTATATTTTATTTTTCGCGAGCCAGATTACGAATTCCAAAAAATTGTAAAACTATGTTCCGGAGCATTTATGGGTAACAGCTCAATTTTTTTAATGGTAAAATTAGGAAACTCCCAATGGGTAACATAACTACCAACGCTAAACATTAATCACTGTTTTCACAATCGCTTTCGAATCGTCTAATTTCTGACAAACAGTAGTTGCCATGGCAGCTACTAGTTTGGAACAATATGATCCGCTCTATAACCTAGCTACACACATTATCCTTAGACCACTAGAACTAGCTGAAATTTAATATACTTTCATTGGGCTTTTAAAATGTAATTATGAATCATTACTAGATAATGTTCTAAATCATAGCAAGTTTTTTATCACAACATTTATTTGTGAACAAACATTTTCAACAGAAAATTATATGAAAATTAACTTTTTAATAGATTAAAATTTAGAATCAATTAGCGCTTGATTGTAACAAAATTGTGCAAAATGTTGTTATTTATCAGTGCAGGAAATTTTGAATTAAGGACATTCAACCGTACAAAAGCAGACAACAGACTTACTATTCAGTGTTTCCCGAAATGCATTTATCATACTATTCCTCACCCTTCCAGGGTGTATGAGAGGTGAGCACTGTATTCCCTAATTCCAGAGCTCAATAGAAAGATAGTCCATCATACAGAGTTTTCGTCTCCAGTTTAAACAGAATCATTCAATTCATCATCACTTGTCGTCAGGCTTACAATGAATTAGATCAAAAGTATTTCGAGCATAACAAATGGTTTAAATAATACAGTATTTTTACATAATTTACTTGTTGTTACAGTATTTGTAACACTGTATAAATAAAGGTAAAGTAATTAATACATAACTAACTGTTCTTTTTATTAATATATGGTAAACTGTTTTTTATATGTGCTTGCATATGTGTGTGGCACTCCCAAAATTCATAAAATATGTCTGAAGAATTTGATTTTAACAGGCCTGTGTAACTCACATTTAAAGAAAAATTCAAATGTATGAGATTTCTAAGACACTTAATGAATCCAGTTAATATTTTAAAACTCGAATGGCTGCAACAATTCTTCCCAGAAATAGAGTGATTATCATTGTCTCGATGACATTATCAATGTCTCAGTAGAAAAAGTAACTATTCATTAGAGAAGATTTTTTTAGATATCTACGAGATATCCGCTATGGAGTTCCACTCTAGTTCCTAGGAACTAGGTTGGAGCTCCTTAGAGTATATCTCGTTATTTCAGAAATAAGAGAAGATGGTACAACACCTAAAAAATAAATCATAGATGAAATCTCAAGGGCCTGTTCCAGGCATGGACACGATAAAACTAGATATTCTGGAAAGTATTCCCTTTGCATTCGCAGAGAAATGAAGTGGTGGGTTTGTACTATGATGGATCAATTAGGAATGATATATCAATTAGGTGCCTTGTAATATACCCTAATAAATGTTTCTAGCTAATGTTAAATCTACTATATATTATTTTTTTCAGTTCCGAAAGGGGTTGAAATAAATGTGATCAGTATACAAAAGCAATAAAACATTATTTTGAGAATACGACAGCGTCTGTTTCATTTATGTATATCAAATTTTTATTGCATAAAAAAAGAAAAGCTGAATGTATTCTTCTAATTTAACTATTACCTATTATTTTTATAATGAATTAACGTTACATTTATTTACATATATTATGCTGCAGATAGGATGCATACGGGTACAGAAAATGATAAATTTTCATTTTAGTAAATTTTATTATGTGAAAATGTAAAAAAAAAGTGAAAAAAATATAAAAAAAATTCAGGAAAATATATACAATTCAATTGCATTCCATAACGACTATCATTAAAGGCGATAGAATGGCCTAATACTACTAATTCCTACTTTTCATGAATCCATATCGATATTAGACCAAATCATGAAAGAAAAATTAATTTTCAGGAATGAGAAAGCTCATAATCAATATTTCGTTCAGCCAAAGCATTTAATATTAAATAATATCTTCCAAGTTTGATTTCCAGAAACAAATTTACAGTACTGGTTCAAAGGTTAATTTTAATTTTAATCAGTATGAATTATTTATTTTGAAATCTTTATTAAAAGCAAATAGTTTTATGTATTTTATATAAAAATTCATAAAATAATGTTTCCAGAAAAAATATATTGCTTATAATCACAACTTGCAACTAAATAAAAAAATGCAAAAAAAAATTTCCAGTTTTAAAATTATGACTGCTTTTATAATTTTTTTAATTTAAAATTTAAAAAAAATTCTCATTATCTTTCGAAAATTTATTACAACTTTTTGCTTGAAAATTTTTTTTTAGTTCCAATGGCAAACTCTTATGAGATCAAATCAGTGTAAAACATACACAAGAATAAGAAAATAATAAAAGAAGAAAATCAATGTCTCATCAGCAAAGTTCCAGCACTCCAATATCTTTTCTCCTCTGAGTCCCCATGCATGGCCAGACATTCTGCTATATGGTGTCTGTTCATGATCTTGTTTTTCCAACAAAATGCAACATTTGGGCTATCAAAAATACCAATGAAGTGCAGATGGCTCGCCAAACAGTCATGGCCCACCGTAAGTCTAAATATCGCGACAGCCTTTTTTTCAAAGTTTGTCCGAAATGCCCTGCTACAAAATGTCTTTTTCCTCGAAGATATACGAGCAGTTAACAATGCCTTCCATCAAAGACTCATTTGATTTTTCATATAAAGTGTCATGGAATGAAAAGTGTTGCAAGTATGTGGATGTTGGACTATCCGTGTGCCCTTCTTCGCCAGAAAATCTGCCTGATCATTACCTAATATATCACAGTGTCCAGAGATCGATGTTTCTCAGAGGATAGATATGTTCTTTCTTAGAGGATAGATGCTTCTTAGAGGAATGATATTCTTAGAGGATGGGCTTCATATGACCCAATAGCTTGTATGGTAGACCCTCAGTACGACAGCAAAACTACCTTGTTGCTTGAAAAATAATGTGTGATAAAAATAAGAAAGTTAATAATTATATTTTGCTCGAAAAGTAAAGTATTATTAATACTTTATTATTTTTTTCCCTTATACGTAAGAATAAACAGCTAAACAACGTCTAAAACTACTTTTTAATCCATTATCAAAATAGAACATAAAAATAAAATTGTGGTATCAATTGCAAGTAGTTCATCATTTTAAATATATATCAATTATACAAAATAAAAAAGAGAAGAAATGAGTTAATATTATAAACTTTCATGAAATAAATAAAACAATAAATAAAACGTAATATTTAAACTTTGCATAAATATTTCAATAGAATAATATTTATTATAACTAATTTTAAAGATTTTATTTTAAAAAAATCATTATTTTTTTATTACACAAATTATTAGAAAGACAAACATGGAGTAAATCTAAAGCTTTCATATGGTTAGGGTAACCCTTAACTCAATCAATAAATAAATTTTAAATAAATTACCGTTTTTTGCAATGGAAATAAAATATTGCTTTTTATGCAGCCACAAAATTGAAAAAAAGGAGCAAGTACCAAAGTAGAACTTTAAAAAAAATTATTTCATACATGTTTAAGTAAAAAATAGATATATATATAAACACTTGAGGTGCTTTATAGTCCCTTTTGAAAAAGTGAATAAAGAACAGCGTTTGATTTTCCATGCTTTCATTGAATTTTAAATCCAATTTACCGTTGAAAACGGGAAAGAAACCTTAACAATTTCATTTCTGTAAGATGAAAATTTGGGGAAAAAAAGAGCAAAATTGAAAAAAAAAATGTTCCTTCTAGAATATTTTTGCTTGTTAAGAAATTTTATCTCACTGCTGAAAGAGGGTTTTTTTTTTATGCTTTGAACATTTTATTTATTTACCTTTAGTTAACCTTTACGAAAATTTTTTCGGTAGGTCCTTTGCTGGTATTATATTTATCAGTTTAATATTTTTTATCGTATTTATATTTCAGAATCCGTCGAAAAATTTAAATTTTCTTTTTTGAGATATTTTTTTTTCTTTCACCAAGCGTTTTTCGTTTCCAATAATGTTATCTGAATACCTAACATATATTTTTTTTTTTCATTTTTTAAAACTGAATTGGATTGCATACACTTTTAAGGTTTAGTCAATTGAAATATTTCAAAGAAAGTATATAAATCTGAATCTATTGGTTATGGTTAGATATGGTGGTATAGTTATTAAATATTTATGTGGGAAATATAACTTTCATTTAAAACATAAATAAATTAAATGTAATTCTATAAAAAAATTATAAAATGCGTTTTATGCAAAAATTAGAATATCAGAGATTTTGGCAAATTTTTTTTGTACCAAACATACACAGCGCACACATAACAAGACCATGCACAGTGGCAACATATCGCTATGCTAATGTGCCTAAAAAGTAAGACCAATTGTTTTCTTTCAAAAACTCCTCACTTATTTTTCCAAATTTACTTCATCGCCTGCAAAGCAATTCTCACCGCACACAATGCACTTATGCCAACTTTTTTTCCAATCCTCAATGCATTCTAAAAATTCATCGGCAGGGATGAACTTCAAATCGCCCAGAGATTCATGTTGAATATCTTCAATCAACTCAAAACGGTGCACGCGGAGCGGTCTTTTGAGTTTAGAAAATAGCCAAAAGTCTCACGGCGTAAATATGGTGTTTGTGGAACGATATGACTTTCATTTTTGGTGAAAAGGTCCCGAAGATTCAATGCAGTTTGAGCTGGCACATTGTTTTCGGTACAAATCAAGATTTGACGTATTTGTGGCCCAAAAGGGATTTGACCAATCCTTTTGAAATTCCAGCATCATCAGCAAGATCTCTAATTGTAAACCGACGGTTTGCAAGCCCCAAATCATTAATTTTTTGGACGTGAGCTTCGTCGGTTGAGGTTGATGATCGACCAGAGAGATCTTCGTCTTCAACGCGTTCTCTGCCCTTTTTGAACTGTTTATACCACTTCTAAACAATTCTTTCCGACATAGGAATGCTCACCGAATGCTTTCTGCAACATTCTGTACTTTTCCGCAAACGAAATTTAATGCAAGTTCTTTGCTCATTTAATTGAGACATTTCAAAAATTTCCGGAATCAGTCTTAGCGTCTCACAAAGCCAAGCGTAACTCAAACACTAATGAATATCTTGACTTCAAATTTCACACAGATGTCAAGGACAGATGCCAGCAACCTAAAAAAGAAAAAAAAAGGTGAAATTCCATAATCCCCGGGAATTTTAAATTGAAAATTGGCCTTACTTTTTGGACATGGTAATATGTCTATATTGTAGTGAAGGTGACACGAAATGCTATTAGTTTCCGTTTTAAAGGAGAAGGTCTTGAAATTATGTGATTGTATCCTATTTTGATCGTGTGATCGACAACACTATTTTGACTGGATTTGTTTTCTTATGCGTACAAACTATTTTTTAAATATAGGCAGTTAAGTAATTCAAATAGATTCTTAAACGAAAAGGTTGAGGGCAATAAAAGCCTTAAAAAATGAAGATGCTGCAATTTAGAAGCAAACATGTGCCATAAACAATTCTTCCCATACAGATTGCAGAAAATACAAGTAATAGTTTTACAAAACCTACAATACTTACTACAGGGTATCAACGGAGCCCGCTTTAAACTGATTTATTTCTACAGTAGAGGTCAAAGAGTGCTCTGCGCTATTGAATCTCACATTTTTTTTTAATATTTTGTTTCTAGCTGTTTGATGATTATCCGTATGTAACTAAAACTATAATAAATACTTGTTGCATAACATGGATCTATTATAATTAATTGTATTTCCCCTTCCACTAACCATACTGAAGATCATCTAACAGTAGCGGTGCCACGCTATATGATAAAAATACTGCGAAGAATGAATTTTTAGGGCAATGAATAATTTCTTAATTTCAAAAAAATAATTTAAATATTTTTAATTTTGGGTCATGGAACAAAACATCAAATTTGACTCAGGTAAAGGATTTTCTATTTAGAAGTTTCCACTTCCAAAAAACGTTAAAGATGTATAGTAACTGAAGATTATGAAAATTGGCCAGAACGACATTTGTCATGAACCAAGAGTACTATTCCGATATTCACCAATCACTGACTTGAAAGAAGCCCACGTAGTCTTCCCCATTCATGAGCAGCATTCCTCAGCAAGCCTCATCCTATGATTAGGCATTATGAAGAGAAGGTTACATTACAAAGAAGCGTTAGACTCTACAATTGAACTCACATAAATAAATATATCTTTATTTACGTCTGACCTAAAGGCAACAAATCAAAAACCAACTAGTCCATCGTATTCTCTGGTTCAAACACAGGTTTGAATGCAACTAAAAAATAGTAAAAATGCAACTAATGATCAACTAATAAGCAACTCATTATCAACTAATAAGCAAGAAAACTGAAAAAAAGCAACTAATGATTTTTATTATGAATGATTGAACTATGCAATGGGTTCATTTTTTCTTTCTCAAGCTAATTTGCGGGAATGTAACAAAATCATAATCGAAGAAATATTCTTGTGTTATAGTATACCACAAAGAATCTTCTATGATAATGAACCCAGTTCATTAATTCTGTCCTTTAACAAATTTGTTTTACACTAAACATTAAAAAATTTAATACAAATTCACTTTTCCCAAGCTAATCCGATGGATTACAAAAAGAAATATCTCAAACCCCGTCTACCCAATCCTTCTAGGAGATGAACACGTCAATCGTCATTCAAAACTTCCAGTTATTTGTTTTCCCATGAGTACAGCTGTCCATTAAACCACGTGCTACACTTGCCTTCTTACAATTTGAAAGAGAGATTGTTAACACAGCCGAAGTCTTTCAAGTCTGTGGTGTAGAAAGCTGGTATCACACCGTACCTAAAAAGATTCTAAATTATCATAAACGATATAAGAGAAATAATTTTAAAGAACTCAAGAAACTATTGAAAAACGGCCAAAAGTATTTTACACTCCAGATTGCCAATTGTCTATAGAGATAAGTTTAGGCTACTTACATTCCACCAGTAGGTCAGGAAACAAAACTCATGACAAAGTGAGATGACCCATATTTTATCCTCACCTAAAAATCTCCTACGTCATTACCAGCCTTGACAAACCATCATCCCAATAATGACGTATCTCACTTCTGCATTGTCATCCTTCAGATACATTGAAGTTTCACTTGTTCTTTTTCTCAGAAAGAGAGGCTGTCCATGGGGTCATCACAGATAAAGAACTTCATTATGCTTCGAATACTGCTACCCTTGTCTAAACAGTAATAGAGCAAAAGTTAAAACTGTTAGTATAGAAAATTTAGTGTCTTTTATTTCTGGCTCCTTGCCGGGACGTCACTCGAGATAGAGTGGGAGATTATAACCACTCCTTTCGTAGATCTGACAACACCTACTGTAGTGTATCAACTTTTCCACAGTACTACAGTACCAGAATACTACAGTACTGTTCCCACTACTGACTAATTTCCACAGGAATGGCTAAACACAGCTCTGTGTGTTTGAATGTCACATATTTTTTATTTATTTTATTATTAATTCTGTGATGCTTATCCGTATTTAGCAAAAAATACAATAAAAACAATTTAAATAATTTAATCTCATTATAATTAACCCCATTTTCCCCTTTCACAAATATTCTTAATTGAGAGACATACTTGTGTATTTTTAAACAGGATACAATATGAATTGAAGTAAGTGGACATTTTCAAACATAATGTAAAATTTGTGATTTATTATTTTTTTTTTGTTTTACAGAGGGGATTAATTAGTCAGATTGTATGGGGATGGCTACTTTGAAAGATGAAACTTATCTGTAATTTAGAATGTGACTGTGTCACTGGTTCCTAAAATAAAACTTTTATAAAATTCAAATGTATCTTAGGCAATTCACATCAATAATTCAAATTGCCTACCTTGTTGAAAAAAGTAAAATAGATAATTTTCAAGTTTAGTTTTATAATTAGGATTAATTCAGTTATGATACTGGTAAAAAATAAAATGTTAATATAAGACTGTTGAAATTGCAAACATTTTTTGTGCTTTTATCCCACTAATGTAAAATACCACTGTAAAATAAGAATTTTTCATTTGTTTTTGTTCTCTCTTTCTTTCTTATTATTAATCAAAATCAAATAAAAAAAAAGTTAACAACTGGATTTTTTTTTAAATTAAAAAGCTTTCACAAGTTTTTTGGAGCAAAAAAGAGTTCTCGAAAAAAAAAAAATTTTCTGAGAAAATTTACATAAGCTGATATCTTTGTGTCCAAAATTTAATGCTCGTGCTCAGCTTATTATGCCATTTATAAAAAAAGCCAATTTTCCCTTCGATAATCTCCCTCTATGCCTATTTTTTTTTTTTCTTTTATTTCATCTTAACACTACATTTTCTATGGTTGGTTTGAGTAAGAGTGATGAGATAAAAAAAATGTTACAGGAAATCAGTGGAGGGAAAAGGGATAAAACTATCTAATTAGGTCAAATTCTTAACGCGGAATGAATTTCTTAACAAACTTCCAGAACTGCACCCTCATACTTGCATATATACATTTATTTTGTTTATGCTCAATTATTGACACTTGAATTATCATCCAATGTATTTTTTCGTGAATTTGTTAATTACAATTAGTTTAATTGAAGTAGACGAATTTAATTAACTAACTTCTCATCAAGAAAGTTTTTTTTTAAAAAGGTCTTCGATCCATTTTGGCAGATACGGACGCTGCAGCAATAAGACTATCAAATTATGGGTTAATATCACTTATCATGATGATTTATTTGTTCGTTATTTTTTATGTTCGTTAAATTAATTACATTTCTTTGCCTGAATCTCTTCAAAAATTAATAAAATGCTTTAAAAACACATTTATAATTAGTTTTCCTTATTCACTAAGGATCAATATTAGTGTCTGTGCCATTAGTTTGGTACAACAAGAATCACATTTGTATCATTTCAATGCAAAAATTAATTAAACTTATTTTAAAATAAATGTTCTTTATAATTAATTAATTTAATTTATTCGACAAAAATGTACACAACTGAATACAGAATGATTTTTAAATTTTTATTATACAAAAATTACTGTTTTGAGTAGATGATAAATTTTGTTTAATGAAAACTAAATTTAAACTTTGAAAACCAGTTTCCATTAGGAAAAAAAAAATTGTGGATTCTGCATTGTCTATATTACTTTTTAGACTAATTATTTCCTTTAGACTAATTCAAAATATCATTATTTAGTAAGACATTCAAAGTAATGTTTTTTTTAACATTATTTAGTTGTTATGTATTTTCGAAAACTGTTTCCTAGTATGGTTTTGTCGTTAAATTTTTATGACAGTATCAGTAAAAAAAATATTTATTTACAATTTTGAATAATCATTCTCTCATAACTATTAATGATTATTTTATTTAACATTATTATTAAAATTACCATTATTTTATTTAACATAATTATTAACGATTATTTGTTTAGATATTATGTGTTTTAGAAATCTGTTTGCAAGTATGGTTTTGTTGTTAACATTTTAAGGCATTGCCAACAAAAAAAATATTTATTGACAATTCAGTTTCTATTTTGAACAATTAATAACGATTATTTTATTTAACATTATTATTATCATTACCATTCATTATTAACATTACCCTTATTTATCATTATTTTTAACTATTATTTATTTAGATATTACGCGTTTTCGAAAACTGTTTCTAACTATGTTTTTATTGTTAAATTTTTATGGTATTACCAGTAATAAAATATTTATTTAGAATTTAGCTTCTGTTTTGGACAAGTACTCTCATTATTCGCAAGTCAGAAGTTGAATTTATGTTATAACCGAGATTAAAAATATTGGTATCCAACGTGAACCTTAATTTGCGTGAATTAAAAGAAAATACTTAATTTTTCGCAAAGAATATAATTATTTTATTTTGTAGAAATTATCATAAATACCTTTTATAGCATAACTTGTAATTTTTTTTGTATTGTTTTTGTTTTTTGTAATATACAAGTGGGTCTCATGCTCCAGTTATATTACCCATGGAGAACCCAACTACGGAAATGAGAGGAAATCATCTTCCATGATAGCGGCCTGATGGCTAACGCTCTGGCTTTTAGCACTATATGCTTCATGTTCGATTCCTAGGGATGACATGGATGTTTGTTAGTAGTTTGGAATCCACTTTAAACTGTAGGTCCTGGTCTAATTAGCCTGAAGTATACAAACATTAACCGTAGAGTGAAAACCAAACCTTCCAGATGACAGTTTAAAGGGTAACTGTCCTACATCTGCGTATCTATCAAAGAAAATGCTAGCAAACATCTACTATGAAATCCAATAGTTTATGCTAGAAACTTATTCACATTGTCAAAACGGCTTAAACGTACATCATCAGAGGAATTAAACCTGGGCAATTTTGTACGCTAGCCAGTTATGTTAAACCTAGACAATTATTTAGAGACTAATGATTGTTGGAATAAAGTTGTATCTTTCTGTACGTGTATTAAAGAAAACACCTAACTGTTTCCAAGGAAGGTGTCAAATTTTACAAATTAGCAATAAAAAAAATTATTTCTCTATCCTTCCTCTGGGGGGGGTGGAAGAGCAAGCCATTTAATCCATTTCACGGCTGTTGCATTCATGCTACGCTCGCCATAGATCAGGTTAAATCTTTTAAATAAAAGGAATTGTTCCGGAATCAATCGCAAGAGTTTTGTGGGAAACAAATCGCAAATTGCGATGAATTTTCGGCGGACAACGATTTCTAACTGTCCTACTAACTGTCCTATATATGCGTATCTTATCAAAGAAAATTCCAGAAAACGTCCATTAATAAATCTAATAGTTGATGCTAGTAGCTTATTCACATTGTCATAAACAACTTGAACATATATTATCAACGGATATAAACCTGAGCCATCTTGTATGAAATTCCGTGTTTATTTAGAGACTAATGATTGTTGGAATAAAGTTTGTATCTTACTGTACGTGTATTAAAGGACATACTTAAATGTTTGCGAAGAAGGTGTCAAATTTTACAAATTAGCAATAAAAAAATTATTTCTCTTTCCTTTCTCTGAGGTGGAGCGGGGAAGGAGTTCAAGCAGTTCAATCTATTTCATGGCTGTTGCATCCATGTTGCGCTCACCATAGATCAGGTTAAATCTTTTAAACAAAAGGAAATGTTCTGGAATCGATCGCAAGAGCTTTGTGGGAAACAAATGGCAAAATGCGGTGAGTTTTCGGCGGACAACGATTTCTAACTGGTTTCGCGAAACTTTGCATCTGCGAATTTCTCACTGCATGCAGGCATACAACTGTTTTACCTTCCCGCGTTTCTTCAGAAAATTAAATTTCACGTGAAACTTTATTCCTCACATTCGACGAATTTTTAAAGAAATTCTTATCTACCTTATCGTTGCCACTTTAACAGAACAGATAGAATGGTAGATATTTTTAAAGAAGAATTTTTAAGATTTTAGTAATAGATAAAAACATGCAACACTCACATAGTTCAGTCAAAAATAATAAAAAATAAGGACTTGTAACATTATACCTAAAGAATAAAATGAAGCTTAATTATTAATCAATCGAAACTGTTATTTCTTGGCATACAACAAAAAAATTCAACATCGGAATTTCTTTCAAATACCATACAACCCCGCTATAACACAGCATTTCGGAGACCACTGATTTCATTCGTTATGATGTTATCAAATTATTTCAAATATAACGTAATAAATGAAAAAAAAATACTTATTCTGTTACAATCGTAGAACTGTTACGAATATTATTATCAATACTACATTTTTTAATAAAATGTAGAAAATTACTGTACTGAAGGTATATCACGCTTAATGTTTTATAAATGGATAAAACTTTGCAGAATTTTTGCAAAGTACAATCAAATGATTTTAATAGTACAATCAGTTAAGCAATTAACCTCATTAACGAGTGTAATATTGCAGTTTTTAAACTCTTATCCTAACGATTTTAGTATTACAATTATTTAAGCACATATCCTCATTACCTAATTCAAAATACCGTACTGTAGTAATGGATTTAGTTTCAAGAAGGTGCAGTGTATTATACAGAACTATATTTATATTACTTCCACTTTGATTTAAGATTGTTATATGGAAATATATATATACTCGTATATATATTTATACGATAGTTTTAAATTAAATTAAATATTGTTATGAAATTATCATTACATTTTCAACAATAATCTTAAAGACTATCGTTGAATAGGTGATGATTAATTACACTCTATTAATGCAGGGTATAAATTATTGGATTAAAATCAGAAAACGGATGAACTAAAATAAAATTACAAAATATCTGGCGAAAATATCCTGACTGGTAGAGAGGACCTAAATAAGCAGATTTTATATAAGAATACGATACGAAATGACACATGCAAATGCTAACACATAAAAAAGATATAACAAGTAAGAGAGAAAGACAATTACAGTCAAAAGCATCATTCAAGTTACATAACAAAATTTAAAAGCTATTGAGCTTTGTGTAGCAATTGCTCAAATACTACAAGAAACTCTACCAGATCGTTAAATTGGCTTTTATAAGCATAGACAATTATAAGCATAGACAATTCTTACACTACTATACACTATCTTAAGGATATTAAAACAATAATCTCAGTATATTTTGAAATTGAGACAATTTAAAATGAACTACAGAGCACGTGATTTGATATTGTCAGATTTTTATATTTAACATTTATTTCATGTGCCAGTTTTAAAACATACATGAATAAATTCATGCGAAAACCAACATTTATTTTAATTAAATTTTTTTTTAATTATTTGTTCACTTATTTTATAGCTTCCCTTTTTTTGGAGACGCCATGGACCTCTAGACAGGACAACATCACACCATACATGATAATAATTTTAATTTTTGATAATTAAAATTTTTTAAATAATATGAAGAAAAAAATTTGAGGATAAATATCCTATAATAACTATTAACTTTATTCTTTCTGTGTCACGTATATCTGACTACCACCTCTAATAATAATTGATTCGTCCTGTTTCAGCGTTTAAAACTGATGTAATCGATGGTTGAATTTTAATAATAAATTAGGGTGCTTTATTTTTCTAAAATGTGTTCAAACATCATACCATGTAATGTAAATCATTTCTGATTTGGCGACGCGGATAAACGATATGATGTAAAATATAATTCGACCCAGATATGTGACAGATTTAGTTTTATTCAAGGTGCATAAGGGGAATTTTACTGACATTGTGCCTACGTTTTTTTGATTGCATTTCGGTAAAAAGCACTTCCAAAAATGGTTTCTGGAAACGTTCGCATTCTTCTTTTTACCTTCTAGAATCCAGTGAAAAGGCCTTCACTGCAAACGTATTTACTAAAACCTATCTCAGGTTAACCTATAAAGGTATATCCCAGGTAAAACCTATCTCAGAAAGGTACGGTGTGTACCTTTCTGAAATGAAAAAAATGAATTAAAATTGTTTTTGAATTAAAATATATTTCATATATTTAAAATAGCAAGACCTACAATGATGTAAATTTACTTCAAGTAAAAATAAACAACCCAATTTAACTGAAAATCATTTCTTATCATTAAATATGAAGAGCAGGCCGGTGTATTATATTTTTAAATTACTACATTGTGCCCATAAACGAGATGCACTTTTACAGCTGGTATCTCGTTTCTGCGCACGCTGTAGATATAACTACTGGTCCTTTATATATATATTGTAGATATAGTAGTCTTTCATATATATAGTAGACGCATACATAGTATAGAAATATACGTATAGTAGTCCTTTCTTTAATCTGAAACTCGTCAAATAAACATCCCCACTAGTCCTGCGCACCTATTGGAACACTTAATTTAGCATAAGAATCATTCTTTACCTCCACTTTGCACCCTATGTCAATTATTACCCTTACCTTCACTACATTAATTAACTATTTAATTTACCACTACTCTACACTCTTTTATTATTTTACGAATTATACAGGTATATGTGCATTTTGTATTTTTGCCTTAGTTTTATTTAAAGTACAGATATAGTACAACTGCGTATACTTTTCAATTAACCCTGTGCAGTCTGACACTTTGTAATCCAACAGGTAAATCGGTTTAAAGAGATGATTGAGGATGAGATGATAAGATTGATTGATGATGATGAGACTATATTCGAATTGATTGAGAAACGTTTTTATTCAGCAATTTTAAATAAGCACTTCAAAGAATGATGGGGATTTCGTACATTCCTCCGCTGGTTCCAATAGAAAAACTTTTAAATTTTCAGCCAATGTTTTTATAATACCCCTGTATTACACTGTAGGTTAGTAATTTTCAGTTTGCATCGCCTATTAATTTTTGAATCCAGCATCCCTAGTTCTGAAACCAGTGTTTAAGTATCATGTTGGATATCAGGTTAAGAGCTTGAGCCAAAAGTTCTTCGTTCAAAATTCAGAAACCAATCATGAAACGCAAGCTTCCATATCTGTGCCGATATGGGCATTCTAAATCTGTAATTCGATTTTAACGAGTAGCAATGGGTTGTAAACATCCCAGTTAATATCTCTGGCGATGTTCAATTCTATTTATAATTATAATGTCAAAATATGGGTTAAGTATAACCAGACAGTTTAAATCTGAATTTCTTTCATATCGGCTAGTGAATGACTTAGATCAAAGCATCCGGGATTCGAGACCAACAGCAACATCATGAAAAAGAAGCAGAAAAAGGGAAAAATTTTAAGTTAAAACAAAGTGTATAAACAGGCTCCCAACCAAATATTCCCGGAGCAACATGAACTGACGAATGTTATTCCTAAACTGAAGAGAAGCTCAAATATAATTTTTTTTCCCTCTTGCATTGAAAAACAGTGATGGGGAAGGAACAAATTTGTTCTTTCTGCATTCTGAAGAACACACTCCTTGAAATCAGACTCATATGTACTAAATAACAAATGTTTAAAGTCTTCCGCTTGATTCCGGAATGAAACCTCTTCTGTTTGCTTGAAGGAAGTCTGCTTACACATCTGGTATTTCTTCTTCGTGAGTTCTCGGCAAAAAAATGGGCAGCAATAAATGTTTTCTCTTGCTCTGAAATTTGGCGAAAGTTATTTGTTTTGCCCAGGGCTATCGAAAAGGGAGAATGGGGATTTTCTTTCTGGCAAAAAATAAAAACTCGAATAACGATATTTCCATTGCTATCTGTCACTGTATAATTGGGTTGAAAAATTCTTTTATATGAGAAAAATAAATGCATAGAGTTATGAAAAATGAAACTATCTAAATCATCGTGTTTTTTTTTTAATTTTGTTTACATAGAAAATGTGCAACTCAAAAATGCTAGAGGTAGAAATAATGAGAGAAAAGCTCACGTAGCTGAATTCAAATATAAATGCAATAGATTAAAAATTATTTTTTTACAGTTGAAGAACATTTTTGGAGCAATATGGATTAAAAACATTTTAACTGAGAAGAATCAGGAAAGATGTACAAAAGTAAAAATATGAAATACATAATTAAATCTTTAAAACTCTTCGCTAGTCATAAAAGGATAAATGTAAACAATTTCTGAAGACAATTTTAAATTTGCGTTTACGAAATTACGTTTATTTAAGTTTATTTTTTTTAGTTACGTTTTTTAACTTACGTTTACGACACTTTTCACAAAATATGCTTTTTATTTATTTTTCCTTACCTATTTTACACAAAGTCATTTATAATACCAAACACATGAAATTTTTTTTTTGAATAATTTTTATTAATGGTTTGTTTATCATATTCTTACAAGTTAAATCTTTCGGCTTAAAAATTTCAGAATTTAGGAAACTTTTATATTTTATTTTTCTTGAGCCAGAAATAACTTCGATTAATAATTCCAAAAGCTATTTGTCTGGGCCTTTATGGTAACAGTCAAAACGGGAAATCTCCCAATAGGGGGCATAACTACCAACCCCTACCTTATCCTGAAATTTAGAAAGAAAGCTGAAATTTATCATGCTTTCATTGTGAGGTAAATGCAATTATGAATCATTACTAGATAATGCTTTAAAGCATATCAAGTTCTTTATCACAATATTTATTTGTCGTCTTCAGTTTAAACGGAATCATTCAATTCATCATCACTTGTCAGGCTTACAACGAACTAGATCAAAAGTCTTTCGAGCATAACAAATGGTTTAAACAATACAGTATTTTTACTTAATTTACTTGTTGTTACGGTATTTGTAACACTGTATAAATAAAGGTAAAGTAATTAAAATTTAGAATCAATTAGCGCTTGATTGTAACAAAATTGTGCAAAATGTTATTTATCCGTGCAGGAAATTTTGAATTAAGGACATTTGACCACACAAAAACAGACAATAGGCTCACTTTTCAGTGTTTCTCAAAGTTCATTCATCATACAACTTTCTCACTCTTCCAGGATGCATGAGAAGTTAATACTGTATTCCCAAATTCTTGAGCCCAACAGAAATACACTCCCTCCTACAGATTTATCTTACCCAATTTAACACGGAATCATTCAATTAAGCATAATTTGTCAGGCTTCGAACCAGACCTCTTACGCAAGCTAAAACTTACTGTACACAAAAATCTTGCGTGCATAAAATATTGATTAATTAACAGGGTATTTTTATTTAATTTATTTGTTGTTATTTTATTTGTAATATATAAATAAAAATGAAGTAATTGATACTTAAGTATCTGTTCATTTTATTAATATATGGTAAATTGTTTTTTTATTGTTATTTTTCTTGTTTGTGTGTGTCACTCCCAATGTTTTATAAGAAATGTCTAACGCCTGTGATTTCAACAAGCCTGTGCAGCTTTCATTTAAAAAAATTCTAATGTATGAGATTTCCAAAAAAAAAACTACTAATATTTTATGAATTGAATAACTACAACAATGCTTGCCATCAGAAACTGGGTGATTATCAATGTCTCGGTGCGATGAATGTGAACTGTTAGAAAAAGTAACTATCCATTTGATAGGATTTTTTTGCATTCATTTTTATATATATAAGAAATGAATGAATATATATATATACATATATATATATATATATATTATATAATGCATAATCTACAAAAACACAATTTTCAAATCATAACTGAAATCTCAAGTGCCTGTTCAAGGAAATAAATATATTTTTGCTTAAATTACATAATAAAATGCACATTATGTTTAAGGAAGAATATTAGTGAGTAGGAGTTTTATTTCATACATTAATCTAGTTAGAATCGAAAGTAATTATCTACTCCTTTTAGCTACGGTTTACCTCTTACTGCAGCCAAGTTATTGAAATAAAAAGAAATGTTAAAGTTCATGATACAATAATAACATAAGGTGTTCATATTGACAGAAAATTAAATATACGGCAAATAACTAAATGTTTTATATTAAAAGAAATCTGCTAAACGATACTAAATAATATTTCTTTAGTTCAGCTTGACTTAGGTGGTGGTATCGTCATGGGCCTAATGCCATAGCGTGAGTCCACTGAGATTCTGCGAAGTTATTGCCAAACAAAAATTATATTTATTTTCCCATCAGAAACGGACAATGTCTCAATGGGCCAATGTGAACTGGTAGAAAAAGTAACTATCCATTTGAGAGTTTTTTTGCATTCATTTCTTATAAATATAATACGGAACCTGGTATGCAGTTCCTTAGTGGATATCTTGATATTTCGGAAATAAGAGAAACCGGTACGAAACCTAACAAGTAAATCATAACTGAAATCTCAAGAGTATGCTCCAGGGAGAGACGCGAAAAATCTATATATTCTTGAAAGTACTTCCGTTGCATTCGAAGAGAATAGAAGAGGTGGTAGTAGTAGATCAGTTAGGTACATTGTAACATGTCCTAATAAATAAGTTCGCAAAGCGTTTGAAATCAATGTTCTGAGTATACGAAAACAATAAAACAATATTTTGAGAAAATGAGATCATTTGCATCGCGTAGGAATTAAGAATGCTGTTGCATGAAAATGAAAAGCTGAAAAAGGTTTCTAATGTACCAATTATCTATTATTTTTATAATTAATTAATGTTACATTTATTTGCATATAATATTCTGCAGATAGAATCCATACGAATATAGAAAATGATAAATTTGAACTTTAATTTTTTTTATGTCAAAATGTAAAAAATAGTAGAAGAAAATGAAAAAAATATATACAATTCAATTGCATTCCGTAAATTCTGTCGTTAAAGGCGATATAATGACTAATACTTGTATAATACTATAGTTCTTGCGAATTAAATACCACTCAGTGTTATATCTATTTAAATTTCTCAATTTGAATCAAAATAGGTTTAGAAGTAGACCTATAACTGAGAAATATTAGACCATCATTTTAATTTTAAATTTTAATGTACTAAAGAAATAAACTAAAAGAAAGAAATTTTATTTTAAGCTATGCAATTACTTTTTATACTGATTAATTTACCTCTATCAAGATTTAATAAATATGTTTCTTTACTAAAAAGAATGTCTACGAATCAGTTTTGCGATTCCAACAGAAGTAATCGACGACATAATACAATAGCATTGAATATGTAAATATGTATCTGAAAAATGTTTAAAAATATCTCAAAAATGTTAGGTCATCATTTAAATTTAAAATATTAATGTGCTCAAGAATTCTTTACTATTATATTCAATAATCCAAAAGAATTATACTTGAAGCAATGAAATTACTTTTTTATACTAAATAATTTACCTCTATCAAGATTTAATAAACGTTTCTTTATTAAAAAAAATATCTACAAATCAGTTTTGAGATTCAAACAGAAGCAAACCACGACATAATACAATAGTATGGAACACTGAAATATGTATTTGAAAAATGTTTAAAAATATCTGAAATTTGTTAGACCATCATTTAATTTTTAAATAATAATGTACTCAATAGTTCTTTACTATTATATTCAATAATACAAATGAATTTTACTTTAAACTATGAAATTAATTTTTTTATACTAAATAATTTACTAAATAAATACTTAATATAAATATATATATATAAAATAAATACTAAATAAATATGTTTCTTTGCTGAAAAAAATGTCAACAAATCAGTTTCACGCTTCAAACAGAAGCAATCGAAGGCATAATACAACAACGTAGAGCATTGAAATTTGCTTCTGAAAAATGTTTTGAAAATATCTGAAAAATGTTAGACCATCTTTTAAAAAAAATTTCACTTTAAACTATGAAATTATTTTTTTATACTAAATAATTTACCTCTATCAAGATTTAATGAATATGTCTCTTTATTAAAAAAAAATGTCTACAAATCCGTTTCGCCATTCCAACAGAGCCAATCGAAGACATAACGCAATAGTATGAAGCACAACTGGAACGATAAGCTTCTTAAATCGCCCCAGCCGAATTTTGGGAAGGAAATTTAATTACAAGGATTCGCAAGTGGAAGCTGGAAAGCTCGGCGTGTAATTTTCTCAAAAGCTATCTCACGATTTCTGTCTTCTAATTATCGCGTCACTTACGGTCTCCCTGCTCCCTTTTCAACTTCGCAGTCCAACTAATCACAGAGATCGCCGAAAATTGCATTGTTATGTTAAAACTTCGAACCCATTGTTGCAGATCTCTCTTGGAATCCGTATAAATTAAGGAGCATATTTGAACGAAATAATAAAACTTTATAATTCGATTCAAAAGCTATAGATTTCCTGAATTGGCTTTCAAGAAGCTGTTCTCTTAAGCCTCTAGGGAACACCAAAGCTCTATGAAATATATTTGCTACTGTGTTATAGATATTTGTTCAGTTCTGCTCATGGAAATGTAGTTAATTCAGTCTACCATAAGATATATTAATTGATAATATAAATTCCCTTTTTTATGACTTTTAAGAATGATTTTTTTGTTTGCATATCAATGAACCACACACTCCTTTTTTTTTTTATGTGAAACTAACACTTTCTCTTTCGGTGCCTGAATGATCGAGTATCTAGCGCTCTGGCGCTCTGTGCACCAGGTTTTGGATTCGAGTACCGGCGGTGCCTTGTATGTTTGTAGTGGTTTGGAATCCACTTTAAGATGTAGGTCTCATATGACTGTAGAGTGTCACGAAGCCAAGCCGGACCTTTACTTATTGTGCTCCAGAATAACAGAAGCAGCCCCCTTTCCCTTCAACCATGAGTCGATAAGGTTTCGTGGGTTTGGTCTAGATGTCTACCAAGTGGGATAAGAAACAACGACAACAACAGTTTCTCTTTACCTAACGACAGCTGATAATGGAGAGTAGTGACTTCCAATAGAACTTATTAGAATTCCAAATGGAGTAGAATAGAATCCCAATAGAACTTATTAGAATTCCAAATGGAGTAGAATAGAATCCCAATAGAACTTATTAGAATTCCAAATGGAGTAGAATAGAATTCCAATAGAACTTATAAGTCTTCCAATAGAACTTTTCTTCCAATAAAACTTGTAAGTTCCTCTTCATTTGTAAATTGCATTAACGAACGCAAATACAACTCACACTAGGTACCTTACACACGCTGCACAAATCAGCACCGAAATTGCTCTTTTCTCAAAAAATAACTAATATGTAAATTTGAACTTAAAGATGTCAGCATGTTATCAGTATGTGTTAAAGCACCGATATGAGAGAGAAGTTGATAAAATATTAAAGATCATATTTATTTACACACATAATGATGAAGACAAGCTGGTCAAGTTTATAAGCTATTGAAGAGCAGTTTTAATTATTGAAAAATTAAATAAAGTATTGAACCCATAAGTCATTAAAGACCAGCAATTTAAACTTGAGGCTGTTTGCATGTTACCAATGTGTGTTAAAGCACGGCTGCAAAAGAGGTTGATCAAATATTAAAGATCATATTTATTTACACACATAATGATAAAACTAGATAGTCAAGTTTATAAGCTATTGAAGAGCAGTTTTAATCACTGAAAAATTAAATAATGTATTGAGCGTATAAGTTATTAAAGACCAGTGTTGTTTATTCAGTATAAAAATTGGATAAAGAGTCGACGTTTGTCAAGTGAACTTATAAACTACCAGGCGACTAACTACCAGAAGACCAGTTTTCTTTACTAAATTGTATGCAAATTATGTAACTAGTGGAGTTTATAAACTAATCAAGAGTAATTTTATTCATAGACAAATTTATTTTTTAATAAATTCCTTGATTTTATAGTTATTAATAAATTAAATTATTATATTATTTTTTAAATAAAGTATAAGCTAAAAAGTTTATAAGCTATTTAAGAGGAGTTTTATTCACTCAATGTACAACAGGGGTAAAGAATGGCCGATTTCGAATGAGCTTATAAAATATTAAATACCAGATTTATTTATTAAATTACCTGCACCTTTAAGTTGCCTTGTTGAACCTAAAAGTTATTAAAGACCAGTTTAATTATTCAGTATAAAAATTGAATAAAGAGTTGACATCCATCAATCGAACTTACAAAATAGTGAAGACAAGTTTTATCTACAATATTATATATAAATTGTGAAGTTAATAAGTTAATAAAGAGAAGTTTTATTCATAGAAAAATTTATTTTTTAATAATTTTATTGATTTTATAATTATTAATAAATTAAATTATTTTATTATTTGTAATAAATTGTAAGCTAACAAGTTTAGTAAAAATATTTATAAGCTATTAAAAAGAAACTTAATTTATTTAATGTACAACATGGATAAAAATTCGTCGACTTTGGAGGAGTTTATAAAATATTAAATACCAGATTTATTTATTAAATTATATTCAAATTGTATAACGAATCGACCTGTTAATCTCATAAAAAGCAGTTTCATTCAGAACCACAAATCAAGTTCATTAAAGGGAATTTATTTATAGTCACAAATCAAGTTTATTAAAGTGGAATTTATTTTACTCATTGTACAAAATGGGTAAAAAGTCGCCTTCAAGTGAGCTTATAAAATATTAAATACCAAATTTATTTATTAAACTATCTTCAAATTGTATAATAAATCGACCTGTAATCTCATAACAAGCAGTTTCATTCATATAAAGCCAAGTTGTTATGTTGTTAAAGATAATTTTATAAAATAATTTTTATTAAACGATATTTTATTTACTATAGACATATTTATACTGGAAAAAATGAAATTCTCTTCAGTATTTTTTATCGTCCTTCAACAAATAAACCAAGATCCTCCAAAAAGAAACGAGATTTTCTCTCCATCATCGTGTAGGAACTATAAACTACAATGGCTCAGGAATTGTATACGTATTTTTATACATTATTCCACATGCTGAAAAGAGAAATCCATTCATTTTGAAGAAAGATACTTTTTTGAAAATTTTGAGGCCCGTCCACGATGATAAAGTGTAGAAAGGCCCAGTTACATTGAGACACATACAAAATGCATTATTATCTGGGAAACACTGGTATCCCAACGAAAAGAAATCCCCTCAATTTTTTCTCCCAATTCGAGACCATTTAAATGCAGATATATTCGTAAAAATAGGCTTCCAAAAAGTATCCTTTTTAGTCGGATGCAGACGGGTTGCTTTTTGGTTTCATATATATCTTTGTTTGAAAATGGGAAAAATATTTTTATTTATTGGTGAGAGATTTTGCCTCAAGCTTTTGTGAAATGCGGACCGGTTATTGCTTGTGAAAAACCAAGATATGACGTGGCTGTATTTCTTTTCATAAATACCATATTCAGAATCTGTGAGCAGAAAAAAAAATTGCATTGCCTGGTGAAAGTAGGCAATACTGTAGAATTTCTTTACACATTTTGTTACTTTTGCATTTTTTTTTGTCACAAATATTTCTTTTCTTGTATTGCGTTTTGAATCCAAATATTCGGTCTATTATTAGTTCACTCGACGCCTAAGAAGTGTTACTTAAATAATATATTTATAATTTTGTCTCATATCTTACATTTGTGCTGGAGATGTCTGATGAGCATGATAAATTTTCAAGTAAGAAAAATAGAACCGAAAGCTTCTATGATATGTATAAAGATAGCCAACCTGCAGGACGGAATATACTTTCATTCCACCTTCTATAGGAGGATTCAACACCTTTTTTCAGCTTATAAGGAAAACTTTGGATCATTCATTAAAAACTTTAATGGCAATGTAGCAAATTCCCTTCCCACTTCAGTGTTACACGTTGAGTAGCAATGAATCTGCAAGTGATGTGGTTTTTAAGTGGCAAATATGCCCAGGTTAAAAGTTACTGCCATTCGAAAACAATATCTTTTTTTTTTTTTCTTAATTTTTTTTACTTTATTCATAATCTGACATAAATTTTAGTTAAATTATTGACTAACAATTTAATCATTATATTAAACAATACTGATTTTTTTTTGTTTACATTGAAAGAGGAAACAACAGAAATGACTAAAATAATAACAAGATATACTTAATTGTTTTAATTATTTCTATAATACATTTATCGGTGTGAATGACAAAATTCAAAACTTCTTCACTGCGAGCCATATGATTTTTAGAGTATGACACAAGCCCTTTGACTTTCTTCCCCACCATTACAATGTTGTTCATTTACATCTCGTTCATTCATTGATAATGCATCATCCGGTTGAACAAGTCCAATCTCCAGCTAACGAATTAAATTTCTTAATGGTTCCGTCAGAGTAGCTTGGATTCCATGCCTTATGGATTCTGGATCCCCTATGATGTTTTCAAACTTAGCTCTGTATTGAAAATATCTCAATAAAGGTTTAAAGCACCAAATATCGTCAGCAATAAAAGCGGTTGACTTTCTTGTGATGTTGTAAATGCTTACATTGATGAAACGAACTTCCACATATGTGAGCTTCAGACATCGATCAGAATATTATTAACAGAATACTTTAACAGAATATTATTCACCACATATATACAATAGGTTCACTAATAACTAGAGTGTTTCCTAATTCGGAGTTGCTACAAGTTCAAATTCTGTTACTACAATTTCGATGAAATGCCCTTTAAAATGACAGGTGATGCACATGATATTTTTTGTGCTGATGCAAACGCACCCTCGATGGAACGAATTACATTATATGTTAACTTCAGGCGTCGAGCATGTTCTAAGAAGGATGATAAAAAAATCGGGATGGCTTGATGTTAACATACCACTTTAATCGAATGTTATTCATAACATGTATATATAACAGGTTCAGCAATAACAAGAGCATTTCATAATGCGGGGTTGCTACAAGATCAAAATCTGCTAGTGTAGTTTAGAAGGAATATCCCCTTGAGATAAAATGTAACTTTCTTGTGCTGCTGTAAACGCTCACATCGATGAAGCGAACTCCATCATATGCTAACTTCAGGTGTCGATCATGTTCTAAATGGAATAATAAAACACCTTTATCGCTTGATATTAACATACCACTTTAACCGAATGTTATTCATAACATGTATATATAACAGGTTCAGCAATAACAAGAGCATTTCATAATGCGGGGTTGCTACAAGATCAAAATCTGCTAGTGTAGTTTAGAAGGAATATCCCCTTGAGATAAAATGTGACTTTCTTGTGCTGCTGTAAACGCTCACATCGATGAAGCGAACTCCATCATATGCTAACTTCAGGTGTAGATCATGTTCTAAAAGGAATAATAAAACACCTTTATCGCTTGATATTAACATACCACTTTAACCGAATGTTATTCATAACATGTATATATAACAGGTTCAGCAATAACAAGAGCATTTCATAATGCGGGGTTGCTACAAGATCAAAATCTGCTAGTGTAGTTTAGAAGGAATATCCCCTTGAGATAAAATGTGACTTTCTTGTGCTGCTGTAAACGCTCACATCGATGAAGCGAACTCCATCATATGCTAACTTCAGGTGTCGATCATGTTCTAAAAGGAATAATAAAACACCTTTATCGCTTGATATTAACATACCACTTTAACCGAATGTTATTCATAACATGTATATATAACAGGTTCAGCAATAACAAGAGCATTTCATAATGCGGGGTTGCTACAAGATCAAAATCTGCTAGTGTAGTTTAGAAGGAATATCCCCTTGAGATAAAATGTGACTTTCTTGTGCTGCTGTAAACGCTCACATCGATGAAGCGAACTCCATCATATGCTAACTTCAGGTGTCGATCATGTTCTAAAAGGAATAATAAAACACCTTTATCGCTTGATATTAACATACCACTTTAACCGAATGTTATTCATAACATGTATATATAACAGGTTCAGCAATAACAAGAGCATTTCATAATGCGTGGTTGCTACAAGATCAAAATCTGCTAGTGTAGTTTAGAAGGAATATCCCCTTGAGATAAAATGTGACTTTCTTGTGCTGCTGTAAACGCTCACATCAATGAAGCGAACTCCATCATATGCTAACATCAGGTGTCGATCATGTTCTAAAAGGAACAATAAAATACCTGATCGCTTGATATTAACATACCACTTTAACTGATTGTTATCCATAACATATATATCAGATTCCCAATAACCATAGTATTTCTTATTTCTGGGTTGTTACAAGCTCAAATTCTGTTACTGCTATTTAGAAGGAACACCCTTTGAGATGATAGGTGACTATTTTGTGCAGATGTAAACGCTCACATCGATGAAATTAACTCCGTCATATGTTAATTTCAGGCGTTTAGCCTGTTATAAAAAGGAAAAGAAAAAAATCGTAACTAAAATTTTGTTTGTGGAAACGTATAGAATGTTGAAGACGCCATTCGGTGAGCCTTCGTAAATCGGAAAGAAATGTTTAGAAGTGGTATAAACAGTTCAAAGAAGGCAGAAAACACGTTGAAGATGAAGATCCCTCTGGTCAACCCTCAACCTCAACCGACGAAGCTCACGTCCAATAAATTAAGATTTGGTGCTTGTAAACTGTTGATTTACAATTAGAGACCTTGTTGCTGATGTTGTAATTACAATCGGAATCGGTCAATTCCATTTCGGGCCTCAAACTGATCAAATCTCGATTGGTATACTGAAGGGGCGAGATCACACTGAATTGATGTTTCGAGACTTTTTCTCCAAAAATGATATATCCATATCGTTCTACAACCCCTGTATTCACACCGTGTGATTTCTGGCTATTCCCTAAACTCATAAGACCACTCCGGGGAGACCGTTTTGAGTCGATTGAAGAGATTCAACGTGAATCGCCGAGCGCTGTGAAGGCCATCTCTGCCGATGACCTTTTAGCACGCATTGTTACTTTGAAGGCAATGAAAAAAGTTGAAAGAATAAATAAAGTTTTTGGAAAAAAAAATAATTGGTCTTACTTTAGGGGTACAGTAATATATATATATATATATGTATACAGTATATAATATATATATATATATATATATATATATATATATACTTAAGCGGCATTACAAATAACATAAATGTATCATTATTAAATTTTAACAATTAAATTCTATTCTAAATTCTCTTAAATTGAACTTTTGAAATAAAAACTTTACAATGTTTCAGCTTGTTTACATGTTTTAATCAAATTTGACGTGTAATTTTTCAGCATTCCTTTTCGTTATTATACATAATTATTCCGGACGATTTAATAATTCCAAACATTCTTCCTACAAGAACCCTGTCACATATTATTACTGGCATCCTAGGCCCGGAGACAAAATAAAGAAAAGAATACCTTTTTCGAAACTGTGAATTTAAAATTCAATCACATTAAATGAAATCCATTCAATCCGAACCGATTTAATCTGAATCGCACTTTCCTTTCAGTTTTACGTTGACTGAAAGATGGCAACCTTTTACCTTCACATTGCCAGGTTGCCAGAGAATTCCCAACATCGGAAACCTCTTGTCTATATTTGAAATAAATCACTTTTGTGACAATACTAAAATTATTCACTTGGAAAAGTAAATCAACTTAAAAATATTCATTTTACTCATTTAATCAGCATGATTATAGGTTCAGTTACATATTGTTTTTTATTTTTAATATTTATTTGAAACCATTTGTTAAATTCTAAAGAATTCCGGAATTTAACAGAAATATTTTTAGGCTTATATCGCTTTTTAATTTTTTAATTCAACAACGGCTCAAATTTTCAAAGCAAGAAAATGTATTTAAACAAAATATTAAATACCAATTTTTCATAGTTATTTTTATTTATTGATAATAGTTTGCAATTTTACTAATTGTAATCAAAATATTCATTTAAAAAGATAAAATGTTTAACTAATATTGTCATAGTTTGTACCGTATATATCACTAATTGTAATAATCCAACTAATTTTTTATATAGAGTAACTTTAATTGTTGTTTGAAAAAAAAATCTCAGTAATGGAAAAATAATTTTTGAATGATTTCGATATTAATGGTCTGTCAATTTCGGGCGTATTTTTCCCCTTTTTAATTTTTATTTCATTCTTTAGAAATTTCAAAATGTGAATAAACATTTTTTTTATAATTTCACTGATTTCTTTGCAATATTTTTCTAATATTATTTATGTTATTAACAGCAAATTAAATCCAAAACTAAACTGAATTATTTTAGAAATTTTAAATCGTAGGAGTTATTATAAAAGAATGTCTAGGGGTTATTCAAACAAAATAAATGTATTTGAAATATGCAGTTATACTCTCCGCAAATCAATCACGGCCTGATGGCCAATTGGCTAACGCTCTGGCCATTGGTACCACAAGGCTTTAGGCTCGAATCTTGGAGGCAGCATGGATGTTAACGGCTCAAATTCCACGTTAAACATTAGGTCCCGGTCTGTTTAACCTGATGTGTGTACAAAATGACCGTAGAGCGACAAACCTTAAGCCACAGTTCAATCACTTGTTTTCTATAACAACTAATAAGATGCTCTATGTGGCTAATAGCAAATGATAATGCTTATAGATTTTATGTAGATATACGCAACTTCGAATTTCCAGCAAAAAAGTCCTGTTATAATTATATTTATAAATAATTTCCATAGTGGCACAAACATCCAGGCTCATAGAGTAAAATAGAGAGCGATCCCCTATTCTGAAGGAAAAGAATGCTAAGGTTAACATGTCCCACTCATTTCATACTAAAGTTGGCGATGCATTGCCACTTGGCTGTTTTTCTGGAAATACGTATTTCTTCAGAAAGAGAATTCCATGTTTGTTTATTTTTATATATATTTGTATACTATTTTATTTTTGTTAATTATTTATTTTTTTATATTTATTTATTAATCCATTAAGCATAAATAAATTGCATCAATCAAAAATAATGAAAATGTAAAATACACTTCATAAACTCTAAAAATTAATGTATAATAATTAAGATAATATACATAATTCCTTAATTATGTGCAAAATATTAAAAAATTAATTTATTTCATAAACGAAATAAACTTGTTAAATATGTATAAATAAACATTCGTGCTATATGTGTGCTCTACTTCATTATTACTCTGTAGTCATGCTATCTGATAAGAATTTTCCAAGTTTAACTCATAGAAAGTGTAAATGTTGGCAACTACTTCTAAATGACTTCCCGGTAGGTGATGCCTTTCCTTCTTTCTATTATTAGGATGCTCATGATACTCATAAACTCATGAAGTGAAACAGGAATCCCATCTATGTGCAAAATAATAATAATAAATTAGATAATGAATACCAAAGAATAGCTTTCCTATTCAAAATATATCTTAAAAACATTTCTTAATCGATATGAAATGATAAATAATTATTCAGCTTCTTAGATTCAAGATACTTAAGGAATTAAATGTCTGGTGATATCAAAATAAAGGATAAGGGTTTGTTTACGAAACCTAATATATTATTTAAAAAAACAATAATTAATAATAATTTCAATTACTCTTAATAATTTCAGAAATAGTAGGGAATAGAGGGGAAACCTTATCATATGCAATGTTTGAGCCATCCCTGTGTTATTTGCGGTAGGTTAATTTTTCTTACTAAAGTCAAGAACTTAACAACTTTATATATCTTTTTTGTGAAAATGCAACTGCATGGATTGATGTCACTTTGAAAAAGTTCCGATTAATAGTTGGTTATTCTACATAGTTCACTCCTTTTTTTAACTCTAATTTCAGTTACATTTTGAATCTAATATAATTTTTTTAAAAATGCATGAATTTTTTCATAAAAGCCAGATAAAGAAAATTGTTGGTAGGTACTAAGATTAGGTACCCGTGGGACACTATGCAAACATCTATACTAGGAAATGAGATCTATTACTTTTGTTAGGAAATGGAAATTGGATTAGAGTTTTTTTATTTGTTTGTTTTTTTGTTTAAGGAATATTTGAAAATGTACTTTCTTATATTTATACACAGTCCAGTCACATTAATGTGACCACCTATCAAAAACCAGAATAACCACCCTTGGCAGAGCGGACCGCTGCGAGACGTGCAGGAAGAGAGTCAATTAGGTTTCTGAAGGTGTTCACTTGGATGTTGAGCCATGCCGACTTCAGTGTCGTGGCCAGCTGCACTAGATTACTAAGTTGAGGATCCATGCCACGAACAACTCGATCGAGGTGATTCCACAGATTCCCGATTGGGTTTAAATCCGGTGAGTTTTCTGGGAAGGGGAGTACGGTAAACTCATCCTGGTGCTCTTCGAACCCCGCACATACACTGTGAGTCGTATGATACCTCGCATTGTCCTGCTGGTAGATGCTATAATTCTGAGGAAAAATAATTCGCATGTAGGGGTGAACATGGTCCGTAAGGACAGATGTGTACTTGCGCTGATCCATCGCGCCTTCCACAATGATGAATGCCTCCAGTGAATGCCACAAAAACATTCCCCAAACCATAATGCTCCTTCCTCCAGCTTGGAGCCTTCCGGCAATTGTTGTAGCGTGTTTGCTTTCAGACGTTTCACGCCGTATACCGCCAATGTCCATGTGTCCGATGGAGCATAAAATGTGATTTCGGAGAAAGCCACCTGTCGCCACTCTGTGGATGTCTAGTTTCGGTACTGGTTTTGCAAATTCCAGCCTTCGTCGCCGATGAACAGCAGTCAGCATAGGTGCATTAACCAGGCGAGGCCCATGCCCAGCAACGTTCGCTGAACGGTTGTTGAGGATACACTCTTGGTAGCCCCTTGATTCATCTGGGCTGTCAGTTGCTCAACAGTTGCACGTCTATTCACCCGAACGCATCTCCGGAGCCTTCATTCGCCTCTGTCATATATAGCCCGTGTTGCACCACATGTGCTACGTCGCTGATTTTGGATAGTGCCATTTTGCCATGCACGGTATACTTTTACCACGGCGGCATGCGTTCAGTTCACAAAATTAGCCGTTTCCGAAATGCTTCCACCCTCGGCCCGAAACCCAATAATCATGCCATTTTTGGACGTCGAATAAATTGCTACGTTTCTGCATTACGCCAAAGATTGAAATGCTTTCCGATGCCCTAGGACATCCTTTATATACACTCCACTGCAACGTGCGGCCACCTGCCTTTTGTGATTGGTTATTTCACGTTGACGTCGGAAGTAGGTGGTGGTCACATTAATGTGACTGGACTGTGTATATAAAGAGAGAGAGGCGAGAAAGGATGTATTTCATAATATGCTTTCAAAAATAAACCATTTTCCAATTTCGAAGTATGCTTCTTGCTTAGAAATCCTGATATCCACACGCTAATGACAAAACCGGTTATTCGGCTACTCAGCTTAAGACTATGCGCTTAATGTAATATGAAATATATTTGCAGAAGAGAAATGAAATATGTAGTTGCAATTGATGAGGCATGGATATACTTATGTATTTCCAATAGATAAAGATCAACTTGCTACATAAAAGAGGATAAAGTGGATCGAATTGTTGGTTAAGAGAAAAATAATGTTTGGATAAAGGTTTTGCAATATAGATGAATTATCTTATAACAGGAAACTTATGATTATTATAAGAAAAAGCATTCGGCTTATTATAAGAAATATATGTTATTATCTATTTTCAACGAAAACATTCTATTACTCTACCCAAACATTTCTCACTGTGTTAAGTTCCATCAGGATAAGGCGAGCAGTCATATCTCCTAATCTACTATTCCGTATTTGGAAAAAAAAGAAAAGAAATGAAACTGGAATTGAGTCTATTCTATTTGAATGCATCGCATAAAAGTCCGCCTACGCGTTTGCTATGTATTACTGAGCATTCGAAGTCTTAAAATAAGCTCTTTATAAGTGCCATCCCAAAACATCTGGACGACTGCGGGGGTGGAGAGAAAAAATATTTACTTTGATGTATTAAAAAAGGGTATTTTATCCTGAACATGAAAATGTAATATGATAGTTCAGCAAGTGGTTATCAGATTGAACACATTAGCAAAAAAAAATTATAGTCCCATCTTCGTTTTTAAATTTCCATATATATATATTCTTGTTTTGAAGAACTCCTTGTATCTTAATCATGTAACGTCTCGGCCTATATTAGATCTAAAATTGCTTCAAGATGAGGGCCCCTTTCAGGATCATGGGATCACTTTAATTTTATTTACAAGCACTATATATATAGCGAGATATGTGTGTGTATGTATACAGATACAGAACTCTGGGTTATTATACAAAGAAATGAAAATTAAAAATATAAATTTGATTATAAGTGAAAGATTAAATCACAAGTACAGTTCACTCCAAGGTCGGATATTTTTTAGTGTTCCCGAGTATTTGTGGAATCTCAAAATACTTGGTCAGTGACAGACCTTAATTATTACATGGCGCTATACACGAAACCACAACTCACTCACTTATTACACACAACTCACCTCAGCTCACTTTGGAAACAGGCGGAAAACCCAGCCTGTTCTGACACTTCAAAGAAAACGAGAAAAAAACTATTTGTCGACTAGTTCCAGAACTCCCTCCTTTTCTCACCAAAAACCTCATTTTAAGAAAATCCGTTAAAAGAGGGGAGGAGTCGAGCTGACTTCTCATTGGAGTAGACATTTCCTCAGCTCATGGTCTATCACTAATCACGATTCAACAACTCAGGGTGTAGTCCATATTATGTGTGTTATTGTTTTGACCTGTGAAGGTTGCGCAGACAATTGCTAATTTCATGAGTCTCATTATACATGACACTGAATATCTGCTATCAGATTTTAGGGACAAGCTGTTCTCATTAGAACAAAACACTAATTGCATGTAGTATAACTATCTGCAACACTGCTTATCTGCTGTCAAAATTGATTGATAGCTTGTTAGTATGTACTTGTCAAAAAATATACAATCCTCTCTCCTGGAAAAGAAATGCCACAATTCGGGGAAAATGTTACAAACCCCATATAAAATATTGTTTTGGAAAGAAATTTTACTGTCGGTTGAAGTATCCCTTCATTGTGGCTCTTGTATTTCTAATATGGGGATATTTGAACCACAAAATGAAACGGAAAGTAATAATTTATTAAACAATGAAATTAGTTAAACTGAAAATTATTTTCAGTTAATTACAAGTAAAGAATATAAAATTTTTCCTTACAATATTTCATTTTTCTGTAAGAAAGTATAAAAATAAATTTTAAGAAATTGAATTTTAAAAAGCACTCATCTTACGCTAGCTCTCTACGACGTGATAGCAGCCATCTATAAAAAAAACATTTTTATACAAATGAGCTGTATTAATCAGTGTATTAATCAGACAATGATATGTATTAATCAGTTTTATAATTTAAACTCAAAATTAAATACTCATCAGAGAATATTTACTAGCATATTTGGGATTTATCATAAATTGAAATTCGCCATAACAAATAATAATCCCTAATTTCTAATATATTTAAAGTGATTTTTTTTTGTTGGAAATACATAGCGCCCGACACTTATTGTCTATTTAATGTTAAAAGATTTTGTTAAACTGTTCTAATTTTATTTAAACTACATATAATTGTAATTTGTTTCTTTCTGCTGGCTCTGACTATTTTCACAAAGTAGCAATTTCAACTTTTTTCACTTCAACTTGCGGCACTGTTGGTGTAAATTTGTGCGATTTTGTGGGTGTTCATACTGAATTATGGTGACACATTGTGGTGGGGTATTATGAAGACACATTGAACTGGTTAAAACATTTATACACTGTACTTTTTTTTTTTACATTTTGTTCTATTTATGTTTGTTAATATTAAATTGTGATGACAAATATGGATTTAATGTAATAGTGCTTTTGTGGTGCATGGGTAACTCATAATAGGCTACATGTCTGCCTTTCTAATATCATATAAAAGTGCCCAAAGTTTAAAAACAACAATATATTTCATATAAAAAATAAACTTATTATATAATATAATGGGGTTTTTTTGTACTATATGTTTTACTTAAGTATTCTTGGGGCCAAGTGACTAGCACTATGGCGCTCGGTGCCACATGTTTCGGGTTCCAGTCCTGGCTGTTCCATGGATGTTTGTAGTGGTTCAGAATCTATTTTAAGCCGTAGGTCATGGTCTAATATGATCGTAGAAAGTTGTGGGGTAGAATTACCGTCCGTAGCATATCTTCAAGCTACACGTGTCTCCTGGGTAGTGCTAAATGAGTAACAACATTCGTTGGTTCAGTCCACACTACATGCATTCTTCAAGGCTAGTTTGTGTTGTGTTGTTCTCAGGGAAATGATCAATACGACCTAGTGCTTGGCGTGATTAAAAAATAAAATTATGTATTCCATAAATGTGAATAACAACATTTCGAAAAAACATCTTAGCAAACGATTTTGTTTACTTCCCTTTTATCGCAAGCATTCAAAAGAAAATTTCCAAACTGTATAGTGCACTCTGGATAAAGCATAAGCTGCCGTTCTAATGCGAATTATTTCATGTCTAAATCTCAAGCATTTAAAAAAATTGATTTTATATAAGAAATTAGCTCACTATATAATATATTTTTACATATGCATGAGCCAACGGCCGTACCATGCTGAATATACCGGTTCTCGTTAGATCACCGAAGTCAAGCATCATTGGGCGTGGTCAGTACTTGGATGGGTGACCACCTGGGAACCACGCGTGCCGTTGGCATTCACAAATTTGGGACCTGAATGGCCATGTCTAGCGCTCTGGAGCTCGGTGCCACAGGTTTCGGGTTCGAGTCCCGGCGGTGCCATGGATGTTTGTAGTGGTTCGGAATCCGCTTTAAGCCGTAGGTCCGGGTCTCCTATGACTGTAAGAGCGTCACGGAGCCAAAGTCAGACTTCTACCTACGAGGGTGCTCCATCACAACAGAAGCTGCTTCCTTCACCTTCAATTATGAGTACGTATGGGTTCGTGGGCTTGGCCAGTCAAGTGGGATAAGAAACAACAAAACACATATGCATGCCACGACTAAGAGTCACGATGCATGTCACGACTATAAATTTTCAACCTATAAACTTTATGCTATATGTGCAAAGAGTTTTCTTTTAAATAGTTCCGTGTATAATTAATAATTTTTTAAAACTTATTTTGAATTTTTTGCTATCAGCGCAAAATTTAAATAGATTTACATTAGCTATATATTAGATGCAACTGCATGAATTGCATGTGGTGTATCAATGTAAAGGCATGCAAGAAATAAAAAAAAACTTTTAATGATTTGTGAACACGAAATTATAATTAAATGGGAACTAATTGCACTAATAGCATAAAATTCAGAATAGGTTTCTGAATTTTAAAACTGTGTTTCATGAAGTTGCATTTTGTTTACATTACTTTAAAAGTTCGCCTTTTTTTCATCATACTGTTCAAGCCCACTTGAAGTTTTCTGTCTATTTTGCAAAGATTAAAGAATCGTTGAGATGCGGAAAAACAAAGCGAATTGCTGTCGAGTGCCTTTACTGAATCTCCGACGCTTCAATCCGATTTAACAGAATCCTCTTTTGGGCCAACATCCGAAATTCTGAAACTTATTTTGAATTTCATGCTATCAGAGTAAAATTTAAATATGCTTACATTAGTTATATATTACATGTAGTTACATAACTTACATGTAAATGCACGCAATAAATCAAAAACCACTAATCAAATTGAAAACACGAAATTATAAAATTAAAACTGATTGCACTGATTGCATAAAATTCATCATAAGTTTCTGAATTTTAGAACTGGGTTGCATTTAGCTCCATTTTATTTACATTCTTAAAAAATTCGTCTGTTTTCCAGTATTTCCAGCTTTCGCGCCGAACCACCGGCTTCCACCCACTGCAAGGACTGCTGTTTTGTTTCTGGCGTGTAGTGGTGGACCCATGTCTCATCCAGGGTGAAAATTCGCCGCACAAAATTGGTCGGATCCCTATTGAATGGGTCCAAATATTGCTCTGAAAATCTTTGGCGCATTTGCTTTTGATCGGCATTCAGCAAGTGAGGTACCTATCTTGCACAGAACTTTGGCATATCTAATCCTTCGTGCAAGATGCTTCCACCCTTTCTTTGGATATCCCCACAGCCTCAGCTATATCACTCACATTCATTCGATATCAATGCGATATCATGCACTTTTTAAATGGTTTCAGGCGTGATTGCTGTTTTCGGCCGTCCTTCCCGTGAATCATCTTCCAGGGAAAGGCGATTACGTTTAAATCAGCTGCCCACTTTTTAACGCTTGACATAGAAGAAGCAGACACCCCGTAAACTTTTGTCAACTTCGGATGAATACCCTTAGGGTTTAATCCATCAAAACGAAGAATTTTATGACCGCACGATATTGAAGTTTATCCATTTTAACGAAAAACGCTCAAGACGTCTAATGCAAAAATTCGTGTAAACAAATTAATTGATAGAAGAAGTTGAAACTTGTCATACGAAATAATGGGAGGTGCACCCAGGTAGGAAATATAAATTTTTTACTGATTAGAGCTCCATCTCTGCGTGAGGCTTCGAATTTTTCACCTTCCCCTCGTACATGTAACTACATGTCGAATTGCTAACTACATGTCGAATTGCATATAGATACATGCGATAAATCAGAAACTATTAATCAACTTAAAAACACGAAATTATAATTAAATTGAAACAAGAAATTATAATCAAATTGAAAACACGAAATTTTAATTAAATCAAAACTATTTGTACTGATAGCATCAAATTCAGAATAGGTTTCTCAATTTTAGAACTGGGTTGCATTCATGTCTATTTTACTTACATTCTTTAAAAATCCGTCTGTTTTCCATCATATTGATCCCGCCCACGTGAAGTTTTCCATCTATTTTGCAGGGATTAAGCAATCGTTGTGAAGCGAAAAAACAAAGCGAATCGCTGTCTCTTCGGAGTGCATTTACTGAATCTCCGACGCTTCAATCCGATTTAACCGAATCCTCAAACAGTGCAGAGGAAAAATGATAAGAGATGGAAATATCTGGGACGCCTTTTTCCGCACAGGTATTGGATTGGGAAAACTGCCATGCTCCCCCTTTTGTAATTTGAGGAGAACGAAAGATATTCTCATCTTTTTTTCCCGAAAAAAAAATGGCATGTTTTGGTGTGCTTCCAAATATTTTTCTTTGTTGAAAAATCTGTAGTTCTGGTAGAACTTTGTTGGGAAAAAAGCAGTGTATTTTTGAATACCTTTCCGTTGAAAAGATAGTTTAAAAAAAAGAACCAGAAATGCGTCGCTTTTTTTTTTTTTTTTTTTTTTTTTTTTTCATTTTTTTCTTTATGCTGATGTTTAACAACATTTTACAGCTAGATAGAAATTATATCTATAGCGTATAAATTTAAAATACTCAGTTTTAAAGAATGAATTACTGCTTTGACGAAAATATGAAGAACCCTTTATAAATACAAATATTTCGTATACATTTAAAATTGGCTCAAATTTCAAAATAAAAGGTATAGACGAGCCGTAACGCACGTAAGTTCAATAAAGTTCTATTATTTTCTAACGTATGCAGATTCATAATGGAGTTATAAATGTTGCAGTATCGGTAAATTTGAATCAATATTATTTGAAACGTTCAACAAAACAGACAATATTTCTTTTGGAAATATGTTGCAGAAAATATAATACGATGTTATAAATACGATGTTATAATACGATATTCTATAAAGCAATTTATTCGAAAGTTGGAGCTTGAAATAATGCATAATAAATATAACTGTCTCTCGGAGAAAATATAGTGTCTCTGCGGTGCTATAAATATTTGTAGTGGTTCGGAATCTACTTTAAACAGTAAGGTACCGGTCTAATATGACAGCTCTACCCCTTAAAAAACAAAACAACTCCTGTCTCGAAATCTGCCAATAGGGAAACGACATTGTCCCACCATGGGGTTGTTACACCAGTGAAGAGGAATAATAAAAAGAAATATAACATCATCCTGGGCAATAACTACATTATAGAACACAATGTACAAAATTACAATTCGACAACCACAATAAAATTATTACACCCATTCGGTTGCATGAACCGATCACATTTTCACATTTCACATGAGTGGCTGCTATCGAGTCCGCTGTATGTGGTTCTATTCCATACTTGAAAATTTTCCTCCTCACGAAAGTACTTGAAATAAAGAAAAAAACTGACATCATGTGTTCAACAAACTATAGGTTATTTTCGATTACAGGTCGAAGCGGCTAGGTGGTTTAGTGATTGGGTTTCGTAGCCAAGGATGCTTAGTTCAAGAATCCAGCGATTTTGAGAACTCCCTGGTATAAATTGTGTGGGGTACAGTAAATCCCCAGACCAGAACGTTCTCCAAGAATAAGCGATGTGAAAATCCTTTGCGCGTTTCTGGAGATGTCCATACAAATTATGATGGTAAAATGCTATTGCAATATATCATTGTGTAACTCTGAATCTGCTGTTTTGCAGCTGAATCGAATTTCTTTGCTTTAGAAACCATTATAACAAATAAAATGTTTCCATTATACTGAATCAAATGTATATGCCGGGAATGGGCTTGACATATGTGTTGATCGGAATGATCTTGTGGAGTCAGGATGGTCGTGTGCACTTTTAAGTGCCGCTTTTAAGAAGCGTCTAGATTGTTCAGAATTACGGTGGCACAATTTGGCAGGCTTATACTATTCACTTAGCCAACAAAGAGGCATCAATGTTCAGGCACCTAGCCCAATAAAGAGGCATCAATGTTCAGGCATCTAGCCCAATAAAGAGGCATCAATGTTCAGGCATCTAGCCCAATAAAGAGGCATCAATGTTCAGGCATCTAGCCCAACAAATGGCTGTATGGCTGATTTATCGTATGGATTTATTGTTTAGACCTGGACGCATTCGGTTTAGTAACAGTTTTCTTATCTCAAATTTGGTTTCCACAGTTTAAAAACAAACAGGCTCTCAATAAGCTGCATTACCCAATATCAATAAATTATACACATATGTTATAGTTAGAAGAACAATTTAAATGCTTGTTGAATAACTTGCAATTAGGAAAATTGCATGTCAAGACAAATTAAATTTCCACTTACCTGATATATCATTTTTAAATAATAGGATATAGGTTTTCTATTTTCTTTTGCACTCAATAAAGCAAATTAATAGAAGAAATCACTATTTTTTGTTCTTTTACCAGAATCACACTTAAAAGCATATTTTGATTTTAAATTTATTTCTTTTTTAAACTATTTCATTGCAAAATAAAATGGAAGTACCCAAATCTTCTATATTTAATAAGGTTTCATTAAATATTCAATAATTAACAACAGAAATCTGAATAGATACTTTATAAAATTGAAATGGAAAAATGTCATTTTGAAAAATAAATTATATTTTTGAAATGATCGCATTCGACAAATTATTTTGATCTCTAAAATCCGATTTAGACAAAAAAAAAATCAAGTACTTTTTAATCTGGATTAAAATATTGTTTGTTTTTTTTTCCCATTTTTCGTTTTTTAACTTAAAATTATTATTTATGAACACATACTTGATTTAAATCATTTTCGAAAAATTGATAGGAAAAAAAGAAACTAATTAAGGGAAAAAATTATTTTGAAGAAAACTATCATATTTCATTTTTTTCCTCCATCATAAATTATGTACCGGGTTTTATTTATTGCTTCCATTTACACTTTCATATGAAATTAATGGACTTGAGTTCTGAACATCAATTAAGAGAGTGATCTCTAGGTTCTTTTTTTTTAAGAACATATTTATTATAGGATATATGATTTATCTTTGTTTTTATAACTAATTTTGATTTTAATAGCAATAATTTAGTTCGTTTATGAATATTTTATGAATTTTTTCATTAATCATGTTGACAAAAGAATAAATTTAAAAAGATACAGCAAAAGAGATAATAAATTTTAAATATGTTGTTTTTGTTTTTATATTTTAGCAAAAAAAGTGTAAAATTTTAATTTATACTATATTTATATAAATTAGGTTTTTGCAGCATATTGCTTATTTTAAGGCTGACTATTCAAAAACTAATTTTTGAATCTGTTGAAAAATGTAATTTGAATAATTTATGCTTCGAACTTTTATCACGAAAAATTTACTGTATGTGAAGATATGCATGAAAACTTTTTATTAAAATAAATTTAAAAAAAATAATCTATTTATTTATTTGTTAATCATTGTGTTTATATTATATTTTATAACAAATATCAAGAATCACGAAAAGATATTATTTGTAATAGCGTTAGTATTGATATTAAGTTATTTAATTAATTTTTTAAGAAAATTTCGTATCATCAGAACACTATTTAAATGCGCCTCTGTATCTTTATGAAAAGTTTATTTTCAAACAAAACACTTTTCAAAATTCAAAACAATTATTAATAAAATATTTTTAATTTCTTAATTGTTAATTTTATCATTATCATCAGAAAGTTTCTCACAGTGCTCATAATAAATATACAATCCAATTATTATTATATTATTACATACACACACATATATATATATATATATTACATATTTTATACATATATAGTTTTATTCTTTATTATAATATTACATATATCTTTAAAGAAAATTAAACTAATTATTTTAAGACACAATAAAGAAATTCAATATCTTACATATATATATTACATATTTTATACATATACATTTTTATTATATTATTTTATTAAAACATATAATTTTAAAGAAAATTTAACTAATTATTTTAAGACACAATAAAGAAATTCAATATCTTACATATATATATTACATATTTTATACATATACATTTTTATTATATTATTTTATTAAAACATATAATTTTAAAGAAAATTAAACTAATTATTTTAAGACACAATAAAGAAATTTAATATCTTACATATATATATTACATATTTTATACATACATTTTTATTATATTATTTTATTAAAACATATAACTTTAAAGAAAATTTAACTAATTATGTAAGACACATTAAAAAAATTCAGTATGTTTGTCATATTTATTATATTATTACATATATATATATATATATATTGCATATTTTATGCATATATATTTTTATTATATTATTTTATTGTTATATATATCTTTAAAGAATATTTAACTAATTATTTTAAGGTACATTGAAAACATTCATTATCTTGGTTATATTTATTACATTATTACATATTTTCTATACATATATTATCATTATATTATTTTATTATTATGCATATCTTTAAAGAAAATTTAACTAATTATTTTAAGGTACATTACAAAAATTCATTCTATATGCATAATAATAATAATAATATATATGCATAATGTATATATACATATTTATATTATGCATATATATTTTTATTATATTATTATTTTTTTACATATATCTTTAAAGAAATATATCGAATTATATTAAAGTACATTAAAAAAATTCTATATCTAGTGCTCCTATCGCCTCTTTAAGCTCTGAGCTTAAAGTATTTCAAAAATAATTTTTAATTCTTAGAATATTCCAAGAATATTTTTTCATGTGTGCTTGAATCGATTCATTCTTGTTAATTTCTTCAAAGTGACATTCAACATTATTCGCAAAATAATAACCCATTTTGCTCTTTCTCCAATTTTAACTGCTTAGTTTTTTTTTATTTCACTTCCTCTAAAACTATTCAAATTAGCTGACAAATACCATCCGTTTGAGAATCAAACCCTGTAAGTAATTAAGGGGCGCATACCATAACTCTTAGCAACGTCCATAAAATAATTTAAACTGCGAAATGCAAAACTTGTTCGAAGGAGAGGCCATCAGAAGGGTCTTAGGAATGTATCTTCTTCAAAACTTAATGTTCTGAGAATTTTTCTAACAGAAGAAGAAAGAAAGACTGGTAGAAAGATTTTCATTTTAATACAATTCTTTTCTTTAGATACGTAAAAGGTCTTTTTTTTGTTTATTATTATAGCAAGCTATTGAAATTTTGTTGATAAAACTTTACTAATAAAAATAAAAGCATTGCCTAAAAAATAATTTTTAGTAAAAATTCATAATTTATAAAAATAATATTGCTTTTAATGGTGATAAACAGCTTTGTTTCTTTAAGAAAAAAAAAATTATTAAGAAAAGTAGACAAATTTTTTTTTCTTTTAATCAATTATATCTAATTTATTATTTATATTTTATAAACATATTGTAGTGTGCAGGTTGGGTAATCAGATTCTAACTAGGTGTGGTTTGGTTTAGATATTTGAGGCACAGTTTGAAGAACTCCCAGCTTTATTGGCACACTCATAAGCACCACACACAAATAGTATTTGAGACATTTAAAGACAAATAATTATAAATTCGTGGAAGGATTCAACTTCTGAGCTGAAAACCTGAAACTCGGATACGCGCAGGGTGCGCGAAATATACTTCCTCTCCGAGTGAGAGTCTGTAGATAAATTAATGCGCAGGACTGTGTTAAATATATTTCCTCTCGGGTTGAGAGATTATAAACTAAACGTTTCTCAGCGGGAGTTCATGTTGCGCTGTACTTCCTATCGGATGAGGTGAACCATTTCTCCTGAACATCACAATTAGACACATACAATATTTGACACATTTACAGACATATAATTATAGATTCGTCGCAGGATTCCCCTTCTAAGCTGAAAAACCAATTTACAGTTACGCACAGGTTGTGCGAAAGATACTTCCTCTCTGGGTGATAATCTGTAAGTCAACTACTACACATTGTATTAAATATATTTTCTCTTGGAGTTAGAGACAGTAAATTAAATGTTTCTCAACAGAAGCAACCTCTCGGATGGCAGTTTCGAGGAGTACTGGCTTTCTCCTGATGATTTTTCTCCTGGGGTGCTCTTACCATTGTGTAGGAGAAAATACGGTTACAATATTTAGTAATGATGCATTTGATTCCATTGTTATGTAAAAATAAAATTTATTTAAGAAATTAGGCAATGCAATATAGTATAAAATTATGCATTAAAAATTAACATCTGTACAAATTAACTTTAAAATGAAAAGTAAAAATTATATGATTTTTTTTATAATTAATTAAATTATTTTTTTTTTTTTTACATTTTTGAATTGTAAACTGAATGATTTGGATTTCATTTGTGAAATAACTTAACTATTTATGGAATATATTTATTTTAAAATTAGTTAAACTATTCTGCAAAAAAATTATAATTAATAATTAATTAATAAACTATTAAAATTTAAGTTATTATTTGTTTTAAAAAAATCACTTTTTAATTTAATTTTTCTCCTTTATATCATTTGGAAAAGATTGTTGAATATCTTATGAATGAAATTTCTATAGTACTGAAAAGTTAACACATTTGGATTTGAAACTTGAAGATCTGATTCCGGAATTCGAGAAGCTCAGCGGAAGAGAATCCTCCCTAGTGTTTGCTAGGGAGGAACACAATAAATCTACAAGTTCAAATTTCCTTTCCTTCGTATTCTATGGATGATATAAATCATATTGATAGTTCCTGGGTGTGTTTCAAAATTGTAGTAAAAAAATGCACCTACTTTCACTTTTAGTAGAGTAGATAAAACTGGCATATTTGATAGGAACCAGTTTCTGGTTAGCAGTATGAATCTGCTACCTTATCACCCTTTTTAATTGTGAATATAACCTTAGCTATCTATCCTTCAGATTTTTTTAGCAATGTAATCCAAGTAATATCCGAGCTGAGGCTGTTTGATTACAACCAACTAGTTCAATTATATGTGCCGTAACACCATTACGTAGGATGGCGATTGTCACAATGTATATAAAACATATCCCATCTATAGTCAGGCTGACTGATAGGAATTTCATGGGTTTACTCTTATACGAAATGCCCGTATCCTGGCGGTGGTATAAATTTTGGTGATTCGGAATCAACGTTAAACTGTATGTCGGGGTGTAATTAACTCAAAGTGTGCACAAAATGACCGTAACGCGACAAACCAAACCCATACGATAAGCATATACTGGACAATTGCATCTATAAAGTCTTCCCTAAAGCAGCTCCCCTCGTCATCATTGAATTGGCTGTTCATGTGTTCGAAACACACACACAGAGAATACCAGTACGTATGGTGCTAGAGAGACTTAACTCAGCACGTATGAACTTAATTCAGTACGTATTAACTTAAATAACTTATTTCAATACGTATGGTGCTAGAAAGACCTATTTCGTCCAAATAGATTTCAGATCAAAAGTATGATTCGGCTGTAGTCATTCAACATCAATATCTGCGATAATCGGAAATAAGGATTCGTTATTTCTCTACTATACCAATTGGTTTTTATGTCCATTGTTTGATTGGTATAATACTGGAAGTATCATAGGTATTATTATGTATTGTGTTGTGCACATTGATACTACTCATAGTATCAGAGTGCATGGTACTGTATATAATAATTACATTTAAAGAAAATTGTGAATAATAAAGTTGATTTTAAGGGAGGGGGAGTTCAAGATATATTCAGTTATGAATATGTTTATTTAATTATTAAACATGATTAGTTTTAAGTGAATAGAATTCATTTAATATCTGTAAAAGATAATAAATACGTATAAAGGATCACAAATATAAATAAGAACACGTAGAAAAACAATGAAGACATTTAATATTTTCTTTTCTTGAGCAGACGATTACTGAAAAAATATTTTAAACGTATAATTTTGGTATGGAGCATTACAACTATAAGAGAGTTTTTGCGTACAGTTTGTTTTTATCGTATCATCTGATCATATATTTTTTTCTTCTTATACGCGCATGCTTATCAGAAACACTACATTACTGCTCATGCGATTAGAAAGCGTTTTGATAACGTAATGTATAAAACTGACATGGCCGTAAGTGATGAAACGATGTAAAAGTAATATTAATTATAAAGAATGGAAACAGAAACTATATTAAAATATTTTTTATTGTGTAGAATCTAGATGAAATATTTTTATTTGGATTTAAAAGCCAATAACGATGTTCATTTACCAACAAATCATCTATCAACGATCATTTATCAACAAATGTTCATTTACGATGATGAACAACAAAAACACATCTACGAATGACGAAAGTTTTCCTGTCTACTGTCTTATATTAAAAATATTTTATCATACACTGCAGAGACAAAAGTCATGGGATACCTCTTAATATCGTGTCGGCCCTCCTTTCGCCCGGCGAAGTGCAGCAACTCGACGTGGCATGGACTCAACAAGTCGTTGGAAGTCTTCTGCAGGAATATTGAGCCATGCTGTCTCGATAGACGTCCATAATTGTGAAAGCGTTGATGATGCAGGATTTTGGGCACGAACAGACCTCTCGATGATGTCCCATAAATGCTCGATGGGATTCATGTCGGGCGATCTAGGTGGCCAGATCATTCGTTGGATTTGTCCAGAATGTTCTTCAAACCAATCGCGAACAGTTGTGGCCCGGTGACATGGCGCATTGTCATCCATAAAAATCCCATTGTTGTTTGGGTACATGAAGTCCATGAATGGCTGCAAGTGATCTCCAAGTAGCTGAACATAAACATATCCAGTCAATGTTCGGTCCAGTCGCACCAGAGGACCAAGTCCATGCCATGAAAAAACAGCCCACACCATTACGGAGCCACCACCAGCTTCAACAGTGCCTTGCTGACAGTTTGGGTCCATGGCTTCGTGGGGTCTGCGCCACACTCGAACCCTACCATCAGCTCTTACCAACTGAAATCGTGACTCATCGGACCAGGCCACGGTTTTCCATTCATCTAGGGACCAACCGATATGCTCACGTGCCCACGAGAGTCGCTGCAAGCGATGTCGTTCTGTCAGTAAAGGCACTCGAGTCGGTCTTCTGCTGGAATAGCCCAAGAAAGCCAAATTTCTCCTCACAGTTCTAACAGACAAGTCCCTTGTACGTCCCACATTGATTTTTGCGGTTATTTGACGCATTGTTGCTTGTCTGTTAGAATTTACGACTCTTTGCAGACGTCGCCGGTCTCGGTCGTTAAGTGCAGGCGGTCGACCACTGGGCTGTCCATGGTGGGATGTTATGCCTGAAATTTCATACTCTCGGCACACTCTTGACACAGTGGATCTGGGAATGTTGAATTCCCTAACGATTTCCGAAATGGCATGACCCATTCGTCTAGCTCCAACTAACATTCCGCGTTCAAAGTCTGTTAATTCCCGTCGTGCGGTCATCATCACGTCAAAACCTCTTCACATGAATAACTTGAACAGAAATGAAAGCTCTGCGAAAGCACTGCGCATTTATACCTGTTCTACGCGATGCTACTGCCATCTGAAAATTTGCATATTGCTATCCCATGACTTTTGTCACTTCAGTGTATAGTTTAGTTTCCTTAGATAACTGCATTTAAAACTAATTGATTCTAAAATACTCATGATGATCTGTTCAAACTTAGTAATTTTCAAATCATATACCTTAATATATTTTGTTTATAATGAGGCTTGGGTGTTTAACTAAATACAGTATTAACATCGAATAATTCAAATTATATATTTTTTTGTACATTGATTTATAAATATTCAGCTTCAATTTGCTAAAGAGGATATTTTCTCCCGCTTTAATATCATAGTACCAAATTTGACTACAAATGGATTATTCATGCATATTAAATTTTAAGCTTTAAGTTTTGTTCAATTTTTTCAAATGCGACAATTCTATTGACATTTAGAAAATAGGAAAAAAAAAAAAAACTAAATGTGATAAAATACAAAGTTATAAGATTTATGGAATATAAAATAATGGATAAAATATTTACCTATTACAGAATGATACATTAAATGAAGTGATAACTATTTATATATTTATGCTGGCCACATAGATGTAAGATTGAGCCTATTAGTAAACCATCATGGTTTAAGGTTACTTGCAATAATGCAAATAATCATGGGTGCAAAAAGTATTATTTACTAACAACTTCATTGTTTATTAAAAACATGATAGTACAAAACAAATATTAATCTTATTATTCATTTCAAAGTATATTGAATGTATTTTACATGTTTATTTTTATGCAACTTTTTTAAATTTTGATTATATTACCTATTATTTACATATAATATTTTCTGTTTCATATATTAAGCAATTCATATTATGAGAAGCAATATTTTTAAATGCATGGCAATTGTGAAAGACATTTAAAATATCTGAATTAATTCTAAAGAGACATGACATAACTCAAAGGAGTGCAGAAAAAATAAGAAATTAGCCTTAAAAATATTTATTTGGCTGGTTTTTTTTTTTTTTTAATTTTAAGATTTCAGTTAATTTTATAAATTAAAAATACATATATTTTACAACTGAAATTCAATGAAATAAAAAATTATATTATATTGGATTGAAATAACTGTTAACTTGAATATAACGAATAAAACTACTTATTGTACAAATAATTATCTTTTTTAGTTACTTAGTTTAATTAAAATTAATTAAGTACTCTTTTAAAAGATAAGTAAAAATTCTACATTTAAATTTTTCTCTATTTTTTTTTTAAATTACTTTTTTTTATTAAGATATCAGATTAATATGTTTTTGTATATAATAGCTATTTGCTCGTCTACAATTGATAAATTATAATTGAATTAATTTATGTTATTATAATTATGACTAAGGATATCTCAATTAATTAATTATAAATCAATTATTTATATATTTTATTATTTTTTAACTCTGATAATAAAGGAAAAGAAGAATGTCATGGAATTGCCGTATAAAGGAAATATATTTAATTTTTAATAAAAATGTGGTAATTGTGTATTAATTTTTAATTCTATATAAAAAACAATTTCTAAACGAACATTCGAGTATAGTCATATTAAATGATTATTTAGTATGAATTTAATACATTTATGTACAATTTAAGTTTATTATAAAACTGCATAAGTAATAAAAATCAAACAACTAAAACCACACTAGGATAACCCATCTAAAGTACGACAGAAAACATTCTTCAATTATTTACTATATTATTTACTATATTGTATATATTATAATATATTACTATTTTTTTAAAAATTTCTTTAAGAAACATGAATTTATGCATGATAAAAAAAATATTAACACAAATAAAAAAGTCAATATAGACGAGATAAAAAGCATGGAAAGAAGATTTATTCTTGGAGAAATGGAATAGAAAAATGAAACGCAATCAAAAGTGAAACAAGCAGATTAAATTTTCGAAAACTATTACTTATTAATGACGAAACTCTTAAAATTGATTCCCTACAATTTGTCATTTCTTTAAAAGAGTAATGTTCTAACAAAACAAACACATTAATTACGAAACAATGTAGTAAATCCAGCAACATTTTCAATTTATTATAAAAGTTACAAAAAAAATAATAAATCAACATGGAAAATGCCAGGAAAAAATAAATTGTAATGATTTATTTATATATTACTATTTAACTTTCAGTTACGACCATTTCAGATGGCAGAAATATTTTATCTAATAAGAATTATTACCTTTAAAGTTTAAGTTCTTTTTAAACTAATTATTAACTTTTACATCATTACAAAAAATACTGGTAAAAAAAAAAAAATTACAAGAATTGAAACAAAAAGTCTTTAAGCCAAGAAAAAAGAAATAAATTTAAATAGACAGATTTTTTTCTAATCCCCTTGCTTTAATTGGCATGGATGTTTGTTAGTGGTTCAGAATCCACCTTAAACTGTGGGTTCCGGACTAATTAGGCCACAGTTTGCACAAAATAACAGTAGAGCTACGAATAAGTCAAAATCAAACATTGCTTTAATTGTTTCATAGTAGGAGATGTTTTTCTACTATTTTTTCTGTAATTTAATTTTTATTTTTCTGTCTTTTTTTAAAAATCTAATCAATTACATTTTATGCAAATATTATAATTATATTTAGATGTGAAAGTTTAGTGGTACTTAATGCCACATTGGAACTGTATAACAAAAAAAAAAAACTGATAATCGGTAAGCCCGTTACCCGTTTATTTTATATGGAGACAAAATTAGATGTTTAGATAACAAAGAAACTGCAGAGAGAAATGTTTTCTTTTTCTATTATTCTTTGCATTTCTTGAAAATTGTATTTTAAACTTTATTCTTTTTAACATTTCATTCTTATTCTTAAAAAAATAAAAAATATATTTGTTCTGAAATCAATAAGATTTATAATGCTTAAAAAAGAACTTTTATAAGAATCATAGAAAATAGTAAAAATGGTATATATTTATATAATTGTCTGTGGACGAAGGTTGGGTACAGACTTTTTACTTTTAAGAAAGATAAATTCTCAAAAGTAAAGGAGAAAAATTAAATCTCTTGTACAGTTATCTTATATAAGTATCCACACGAATTTAAAATTTGAGTAAACTGCAAGTTTTTCAGAACCGGCAGATAGCCAGAATAATTAATGTTCTGTGGTTCCGGCGCCTGAAACTCATACCTTTAATATCTGGATCTTAATCCCACATTGGATTGGATTTTCAAAATTTCTAAAAGTTTTCGTGAAAAAAAATGCTCTCAAATTCGTAATGAATCTATTAGAACATCTCCGTCTATTATCCGGGGTTAATAACTCCAGGAAAAGATCCCATGTCATCTATGACACGGCCTATGATTCATTTCCAAGACTCAAAAGTATGGAAATGTGGAATCTATGGACAGCCCAATAGCTAATATTACTAATTTGAGAAGCTTTTTGGATCCTTAAAAATTCTAATTTTCTCTTTCTACGGTGTTCTCTTTCTTAGTTTGCTCAAATGCTACCTTTTATTTATTGTAATAATTTCTACAGTGTCTCGTGGCGCCATCTAGAGAGCTTTTTCTTATATTTTTATTTCTGAAGTCAGGAGAACTTTGTTCTGAGGCTTGTTTAGTTTTATTTTTATTTTTATTATTTTATATTGAAATCGAGAAATAGACGTCTAATTGTAGTAGATTAATTTTTACCGCTTCCTAAAATCTTTTTAAATTTTTTTTTTTTTTTTAAAGTTCATTATTGTTTCTTTTGTTACTTGATAAAAAAACAAATTGACATTTTTCTAATGTCGAATGATGATGGAAAAATTTTCGGTGTTAATTTATACTTCACAGAAACTCTTTAAAATGTGCGTGCTTATGCGTATTCTTCAGTATCCATAAAAATAAAACTGAGATGCAAACTGAAATAAAAAAAAATAAACTTATTATAAATGTATAACTATTTTACTTGAGAAAAGATTTAAAAAATTAATTTAATTCAAAATATTCTGGGAATATTCAATTGATTTATTGGAAAAATATAGAGGTGTTTGTTTGTCATATAAACTTAAATAGCAATTATGAAGAAGTGTAGTACAAGCATATATATGAGACACATAATTTATTTATTACATTCAGATCATCAAAGATAATAAATTTCCACTGAAAAACGATTAAATCAAATCTTCTGAATTTATTAGATCTGAAATATCTTTCCTATCGGGAACTGAATATTTTCAATTTCATAATAAGATTCAACTCCTCTCATTCCAAATTTTATATTAAAAGTGGTTTAGAAGTTATATTAAGGGAAAGCAATCACCTGATAGCGGAAAACTGAAAGAGTACTGTTTTACAATAAGCAAAAACTCTCTATAATTAAATTAAAAAAAAAAAATTTTTTTTAAACTAATAATACTCAGCATCAGTAAACAAAATATCGTTTTTAATTTTTTTTTTATTTGTAAAAAATACCTATGTTTGAAACATGCCCAAGAAAGAGGTATTGAATGTAATATATAACCAACCAATTACATACAGGTGAACTTTAAAGAGGTTTAAGTTGTTAAATTTTATATATTAAATAAAAGGTGCCATTTGCACACGCATATATATATATCGTCAGTTACGAAAACCAATAGTTATAAAATTGCAATTTACACAGACATCTTAAATAATTATATTTTTAATTTTTTAATTGATTGCAAATAGTTCAGCTTGAAAGATTCATATAAAGACATTCATATCAGGTCTTATCGGATGCATTTATCGTTACTTTTAGTGTTAAACAAGCGTCCAATTGTACACAAGTCCAATTTTTATCTTACGTAGCTGAATTAAGTTACCCATTTTATCGTGCATTACGCTGGATACAATTAAATCTAATTATTAATATGTGCCAATTACAAAGTATTGGCTATTTAATCCCTCTATAAACATGACACAGCAATGGATATTTCAACAAGTTTTATGATTCATATTCTTGAAATAATTTTTTTATATGATACGAATAGAAAGATTAATAAAGTAAGATTTTTGTATTGTGGCGCCATCTATCGTTCATCATTGAAAATATTGAAAAAATAATTTTTAGAGAAATATCTATGTATTTATTATTCTTAACACTTTTACTAAAACATAGTACACATATAAGGTTGAAATATTTTTTACAAAATCTTACTAAAATAAATATCTTACATTAATTTCAAATTTTATTGATATTTGCCATTTGTAAGTTATTCAGCAACTTCAAATGTTTTCCACTTCCTTATTAAATTTTCTGATTTCTGAAAAAATATTGATCTTTCTTTCTAACTAAACCACTTTTGATATCTCGCCTGGATTTTATTATTTTGTAAAATGTCAAATTTTAAAATAATTTTTCTGCTGTAGATCACAAATAAAAATTAACAATTTGTCTAGTTTGTTATTCGTATTACATTGTGATTAGAAGAATTGGAGCAATATTTTATATCAAACGTATTGTATGAACTGGATTTTGTAAGCTTGGAGTGTTTGCATTGACTCTTGTTGACTATTGGAGTGTTTGCATTGACTCTTGTTGACTATTGGAGTGTTTGCATTGACTCTTGTTGACTATTGGAGTGTTTGCATTGACTATTTGTTGATTAATATATTTACTGAACAACATGATTATTTATAATTTTCTATTTACCATTATCTTTATTATGATAAGTACTTATGCTATACGACAAATTAACTCTTCTTTTTTTACAAAAAAATATAAAAGTAATATATAAAAGACCAGCCTCATTATAGAATGAATTTTAAAATACTGAGATAATACTTAATACTAATTTTAAAATACTTTTTATATAATTTTTTATTGAGAAAGGAGCATACATTTTAAAGCAATACATTATTTACAATCTTTTTTTTTTTAACTTTAAATTTGATATTTTCTCCCTTCTATAATATTTGATATTACCTCATTCAATAACAGTCAATATTCTTTTTACCTATTATATAATATTCGATATTTACTCATTCAAATTAAGTATTGTTTTACTTGTAAAATATTCTATATATCACGTATAACATATTTAATGTAAAAAGAGCATGCCACAACAAATTCAAAAAGTAATTTGATATATTTTGTTTTTGTAATTATTGGCTTATTTCAAGAAATAAATTAGATAACCAATACTAATTTTCTCATAAAAATAATTAGCACTAAATATTCAAAAGAATTTAAAACTGAAAATAGATTTAAAAAAAACTATTTTCATTAAAAAAAAAAAAAAAAAAAAAAAAATTGCGTTACACAAATTTATCAATTTATAACTGTGTATAAATAAAACTAATTCTGTTTATTTCAAATGCAGTTCATTTTAAGTACTTAAATACAGAAAATAACTCTTAAAGCTATTGTTAAAAAGTTTTACTGTTAAAAAAAACACAAAAATCAAACGGAAAGTTTTATGTGAATACAAAACATTTTAATTTTACGAAACCTGATAGTTGATTAACACAGCTAAAAGGCAACCTGTTTATTTTTTAACATTTATCACACTCTCCTTTTGATTTTTAGGAAATTGATTAGAAAAACAGTAGATTTGTCATCATTTCAGCCAACCTCATTTTCCGAAAAACCTTACTGAATTGGTATCGTTCTTTCAGATGAAAGGGAACATACTAAACTTTTTTTTGTAGTAAACTAAGCACAAAAGATTTGATCCAAATGGTGTTATTTATCTGATTTTTTGGATATTCATTCTTAAAACTTTTTTATGCACACTTATGGGGACTCAAACAGATTTGCAAATTTTAATGAAAATTAATCTTTTATATCAATATCTCTTTTATTTAGAGCAATTTAAAAATTTAACAAATTTTCGGCAATAATTAATATACAAATAAAATAAATTTACTTAAATATAGTTTCTGAATACAAGCGCTGTTATTTACGAAAGAGTTATGAACATTTAAATTATAATAAATATTTTTCGATTATTTAAATGATAATTTTTTTATTAAACTGAAGTTGGATCACGTTCAATGTGTTAATCTTCAAAAAATTGGTAATCAAAATTTTTAATTTGAAATTGTTAAATGATTAGACTAACGGCTTTCTCTCTGAAGCTCTGATCTAAAAGTAGATTCTATTTCGAAAAAAAATACAAAATGTGTTTGTTAGGGGGCATTCACTATCTCTCGTACATTATTTCTTTTAAATGTTCACAACAGCCAAAACTTTCAATTTATGGATTGCTATAGAACACATCATTTCATGTAAAATTTATCCAATTTTCTCCTGAAAGTCATTGTAACTGACACCTTTTTTATTAAATAAATATTAATAAGGTAAAAACATATTTATAATTGTATATAGTTTATGATTCAATAAATAATGCTAGACCTAACTTTTCGAAACACTTATCCAAATTTAACAAACATACAAACTAAATTTTTGTATAGAATAAAATTTTATTATACAGAGATATTTTTTTAACAATGATAAGGAACAAACATGAGATTATGAATGAGATGTGAATAAAATAAAATCGTATGAAGTGTAATAAAGAATATTTTATGTCTCATGGACAAGTTCATTTTGCTATCATGGAAGATTAATTACGAATTCTAAGGCATAAAATTGTTCTTAATATTTCATTCACTAGTTAACAGCGATACATATAATATGACTAAAATCATTATGGTTATGATATTACATTGAAATCAGGTTATGATATTACATTGAAATCTATGAAAACAATAATATTTGTTTGTATCTAGATAATAAATATTTGATAGCCAACTCCAAAATTACGGATTATCTTGGTAATAAATGCAACACCACTGAAAATGAAGAATCAAACGTAAGTGATGATCTGACGAAGTGAATATATTCATGTAACATGATGATTTATTAGAAGGTCATCTTGCAATAATTCAGAACTCTTCAAGAACAAAACTTTGCACTTTTATGTTGACTAGTCAGTAGAAAAACGATGGCAGAAATTCGATGAAAACCGATGAATATCTTGATATATTATTGATGTTTAGGAGACTGGCAGCAGTAATGTTTGTCAAATATTAACAACATAATGTATATATGTAAAAACTTATGTAAAAAACACTGACAGAAATACAACACAAAGTTCCACCTAGTACATGATTGCCCCAGTACTGTGTTGTTATATGATGAATTATTTCATAATGAATCTAGCATTTCATAATTTTAAAACTGCTTGAAGAATAACCACAAAATAAAGAAATGCAGAATGAATTTAAGCACATAGTTGTTCGTAGACACTATGGTTTCTCATAATAAATGTCATGCAGACTAAGAATTCCATAATGTTCTTAGTTAAATTTTCTGTCTTTCAGAGTGTTAATTTTAAACTTAACAGTTAATATAACTTTAATTTTTTGCATTGTCCTGTTTCTTCCATTAAATTTTTTAATTAAATTAACAAATTAGTTTTAATTAAATTTTAATTAAAATTTAATTAAAACTAATTTGTAATTAATTTTAATTAATTTAATTTTAAAAAATTTTAATTAAATTTTAATTAAAATTTAATTAAAAAATAAATTTTTGTGCATTACTTAAATGTTTAAAACCTTTATTTTTTTTTTTTAGATTACATTATTATTTATTCATATGCAATATATGAAGCTGCAGTGTGCAGAGCTTAATACTACTGAGTCCAAAAAGTAAGACCCATTTTAAATTTAAAATTCCCAGGGATTGAGGAATTTCAATTTTTTTTTCTTTTTTAGGTTGCTAGCACTATCTGACATCTGTGTGAAATGTGACGTCAAAATATTCATTAGTGTTCGAGTTACGCTTGGCTTTGTCAGATGCTAAAACTGATTTCGGCGATTTTTGAAATTTCTGAATTAATTGAGCAAAGAACTTGCGTTAAATTGTGTTTGCGAAAACGTACAGAATGTTACAGAAGGCATTCGGTGAGCATTCTCATATCGGAAAGAAGTGTTTACAAGTGGTAAAAACAGTTCAAAGAAGGCAGAAAACGCATTGAAGACGAAGAGCCCTCTGGCCGACCATTACTCTCAACTGACGTAGCTCACGTGCAAAAAATTAAAGATTTGGTGCTTGCAAACCGTCGGTTTACAATTAGAGACATTCCTGCTGATGTTGGAATTTTAAAAGGATGGGTCAATTCTATTTTGGGCCTCAAACGCGTCAAATCTCGATTTATACAGAAAACACTGAATGGGCCAGCTCACACTGCATTGATTCTTCATGACTTTTTCGCCAAAAAAGGAAACGGAAAAAACAAAAACGGAATCCATAACCGTTACACAACACCGTATACACACCGCGCGACTTTTGACTATTCCCTAAACTCAAAAGACTACTCTATAGATACCGTTTTCAGTCGATTTTGAGTCGATTCAAAGTGAATCGCCGCACGATTCACTTTGAATCTGCAGATGACTCATTAGCATGCATTGTGGATTGGAAAAAAAGTTGGCAAAAGTGCATTATGTCCGGAGGGAATTACTTTGAAGGTGATGAAATAAATTCGGAAGAATAAATAAAGAGTTTTTGGAAAAAAAATAATTGGTCTTACTTTTCGGGCACAATGGTGTATTTTATGGTGTCTATAGAAGAACATTCTATGAAAGTTTGAGTATTAAAAAGCTGACCGCCACTTTTAAATATATTGAATGCTAAAAACAAACAAAATAAAAAGCCTTTTACTGAAAACAAACAAAATAAAAAGCCTTTTACTGAAAACAAACAAAATAAAAAGCTCTTCAGCTCTTCGGAGACATTTAATGAAAAGAACAATATTATTCACAAAATTAGTTGACTAAAAAGGACGATTTTGATGAAAAAGTGAAGTAGGCGATGGATATGAAAAGCAATTCTTGGAAACACAAGTGAGTTCTTATGATATAATTAACTTTGTTTACTTGATAAATGTATGTTTATATGATTTTTAGCAGCGGCAGTCTAAATTGTAATACCATTGGTGTGATTCTTTATTGAAATTGAAACATTTCGTAGCGCCATCTATCGTTGATAGTTATAGACATTCTAAATATAGAATGATTTACGAGAAAGGGTTTATTTTCGTTTACGAACAAGATTCTAATTGTTGTTTAAAATTTTTCTTCTCATCTTAATTTGTATAAAATATTTTAAAAATAAAAAGTAAAATTTAAGAAAAACCGAAATATATATATATATATATAACTTTATGAGAAACACATAATGGTATTTCGATGCAGTGTTAAAATAATTCGATTTATATCTTTCTATTACTTCATTTATAAATTCTCTTTTTTTTTTCATTTAATGTAATGTATTATTTCTGTTTCAGTCTTCTAATTTTTACCCCAGAAGTAAACATCTCACATTTTATTTAAAAGTACAATATATCCAATCTAAGTACATTTACAAAATTAAGATATGTAAAATCTATATTTTTATATATGTTATAACAATAAGCTAAAGTTAAAAAAATATAATTGATCAACGAAGAAAGTTTGTTCTTCTCTACACATGGGATTTATATTTAATATTGAGGTTAATAAGATCTGTGCGCGTTTTTTAAATTAGATAAATATTAATAATTCATGATTTACATTAATATTTTTCATAATAATTATGTTATTTAAATAACAAGGAGGTTCAAGTTTAATATTTCTTTTAATTTCTGCTTCATCATTCATTTAAAATCCAAAAACATTTTATTGAATTTTTTCTCAGATGTTCATGTAATTAATTAATTTTAAATTTTTAAAACTATTCAAGTCTGAATAATTTAAAAATTCCAATATGAAAAATAAACATCAACCTAATTTAACCGTTGTTATTTAATTAAACGGATTATTTCAAATAATATATTGGTAATTCCTAATTAAAAGCTGCAATGTTATATACTAGAATATTGAATTATTAATTTTTTAATAAAGTAAGTTTTGGCAATGAGTCTATTATTGGAGAAATCGTAATAAAAATCGTAAATAAAATTCTTTCATAAAACGAATCAGAAGAACGATCTAAGAATAAAATTACAATAATTATTATAAATGTAACTATAAATTAAACTGGAAGTTTTATTTTCTCCAAATGCATAGAATCGAATTTAGTTACAAAAATTAGATACAAATTGTTAGAAAAAGTTTTTGATCTGGAAAAAAAAATCTAAGGATTGTGCACTTTTTATGCATAGAAAAACAGATTTTGTGGCATTTGTTACTGTAAGTGTATGTGATGGTTTTTAACTTAAATAGAAAATATAGCTTTAAAAATTAATGAAAACATGTCTTGCAGCATTTTTTTCTCATGAGAAGAGTTTTGGCATTTCATTCTCATTATAGAAGAATGAATGTTGTTTGAAAAATATATAATAAACCCGTCACTCAAATTTGATAGCAGACGAGCTTTAGTGCGGATCGTTATAATACATGTAATTAGTGTTTTGCACTATTGAGAAAAACCTGTCACTCAATTCTAATAGCAGATATTCGGTATCATGTATAATGAGACTCGGCAAATTAGTGAATGTCTATGCAACTTTCACAGGTTGAAACAATTACAGATTGAATATCAATCAATTGATTTATCATGAGTTGTTCCATTGCGATTGGTCATAGACCACTGGAAATGTCTACTCTAATGAGAAGTAAGGGAAGCTGATACCCCTTGTTCACGGATTGTCCTAAAAGAGAGAGTTCTGTGACGAATCGACCAGAAGTGAAGTGTTTCTTTTTTTTCTCGAGAATGATTAAACACGCCGGAAATTCCGCCTGTTTACAATGTGAGCTCCTTGTGGTTTCGTGTATCACACCATATGATAATTAAGTGCCATTGCGTTAGGTTCGCCGTAGATTCGAGAACTCTGAAAATCTCCTTTCTGGCAGTGAACTATACTTGTGAATCCAGTTGTCTTTAATTTTTTTTACAAAAAATGTTCTCGGGTATATGTACACACACACACAAAACACAAACACACACATATATATATATATATATACGCTCAAGAGCCAAAACATAAAAAAACATTCATAACATACAAACACATTCTCTGTGCTGCCATCTAGTGATAGAAATAAATAGTTTACTTTTGCCGTTGAATTAAGGTTAATTGCATTAACGTTGCATTTAATAAATATTATATATTAATAGCTGTGTCCCTTATGAAAAGAAAAATTTTGAAAAAATAATTGTTATTTTTATTTCTAAATATAAAATGATCCTAAGAAATGCATCATACCATAGCTATGTCTGTATATTATTATATATGTATGTGTTTCACATGGAATATAGTTGGGAATTTTAAGAATATAACTTTAAAACTAAACATTAAAAAAAATAGAAAAAAAAAATTAATGAAAGTCAGAAACAAAATTAAGAAATGCTTTAAAAATGTCTCCAATATATTATCATGATTGAAAAGAAGAAATATTAAGCAATGTATACAAGAAACTTTAAATTCTGAAAAGGTTCTTGTATTCAGAAGATCGTCAGTTTTATTTTCTAACTATCGAACATGGTAAATGCTGAGAAAAGTTTAAGATTATTATTATTTCTTTTTTTAACAAAATTCATTGCGTTTAGTGGTTTTAACAATATTATGAAAGCTTATAAATCCTGTCTATTACTTTATAAAAATTCCTTAAAAGTGTTTTTCGAATAAATAAATTTTAGGATAAAATATATAAAAAAAGCATTCAAATAACAGTAATTTTTTTTTCTCCTATAGAATTTTTCTGTAATATACGTGCTGCCATCTAGAAATTCGTTTAGAAATCAGTTTCTGCTACAGTAATTGAATCTTTATATCACGAGTTCTTAACCACTCAATAAATTATGTTAATATTACTTTACCATTGATTACCATTGTTATTTGTCATTAGCAATTGCATAATATTCTTTATCACATACCAATTTTATTCAAGAAAAACAATATTAATATTTCCATTGGCAAGAAAATTTCTTGCACTTTATAACATATTTCATTTATACTTAAAGTGCCTGGTAAAATGCACATGTATTACTATTGTAATTATTTATGTTTAATATAACTTAAATTATTATAATTAATTCATATTATTTTTCTAACAGATGGCTTAATTAATATTATTACCATATGAATCAAATTAACCAATCTCAAAGGCTTAATATTTAATTTGTGTAATTTTGTTGAAATATAAAAAAAGTGCTTTCTTTTATTTTATTATCGGATTCAGTACCTTGAAAGGTAATAAAAAAGATAATTTCGGGATTATTGTTGAAAATTATCTTCAATGCATTACCTTTCTAACGATAAATTCCAATAATAGTAAAATTCCTATTAAAAGTATATTAAAACTGATTTTAAAAAAAGGTAAACATAATATCACATGACATCTTACACAAATTTTTTGAGAGATCATTTTATATACATTGAAGGATTTTTTCAAAGTAACACACGAAAAGACTCAGAATATATTTATTTAAATTATATAACAAATTATACTTTATATCCATTTTCTCAAAACACAAATATTCAAACCACGATTAACCTTTTCTACTAAATTATTGTACATATACATATTATGTTTTGTCTATATATGCTTCATATAATGCAAATTATTCTAAAGTGAGCCTTTTTTCATATCATTAAAATTATTTATTTTATGCAAATTTCAATTACCAAAAATTACCTTTTATATAAATTAAAAGGTGCATATTATTAATTAAAAAATATGTGAATAGTTTGAAAGCTCTCCTTTGTATACTGTAGAATACATATACTACGTATTTAAAAAATTCATGGTTTTTAACTACAGTATTTCGAAGAAAAGCAGCAAAGTTGTGATTTCAACATTTCCAATATATAAGATACTGAACACCCTTAATATTATTTTATTTTATTATTATTATTTTCCTTGAGCATGTGGAATGCTGCACAGAAAAAAGGAAAATTGCGAGTGATTTTAAGTTTCTGTTTTAATATGAAAGAAATGTAAGACTGAAGCACTTGGAATTATTGTGCAAGATTAATGTTAATCAAGCACCAGCTAAAATAATTTGTCAAAAAGGATTTAAACGATTCAAACCTGACTTTGATAAGGAAGGAAAAGAGAATCCTTGTCAACCGAAGAAATCCAAGAGTTGCTAAAACCTGGTCAAGTTTTAGCAATGCTGGTTGAATGTCAATGAGTGCAATAACTGTGCTTGAGAAGAGTTTTGAAAGGTAGTATGTCAGAATACCAGGAGAGACATAACAAAGTTGTTTTTCAACAGAAGAAATATTAAATTTCTTTCAATGATGTTTCCTCCATACTTTAAAAAAATGATCAAATCATTTAAGGTATCGAAATGAATGTGGTCTCACTAAAAAGAAAAAATGAAAATATTAAAAAGATCGGCAGGGTGTCGAAAAAAGGAGAAAAAAAAATTTCGAGAAAAATTATTTAAAACCCCACTCCTCATTCTTTTATAAAAGTAACTTTTAATTTGGCAAAATTCTGAGTTTAAATTTTAAAATTAAATTTTAAGGAGACAGTTCAATTGTATTCTTCAATAACACAACCAGCAGTAAAGACAGTTATTACTGTAGCCGCAAACCAAGTACGTATTGGGACTCGAGACTTTTCACAGTACTGATGCTTATTCTGTTATTAAGAACAAAATAAGATTTATTGTGTTAAAAATATAGCGTCTTTTTATTTAAAATGTACCATTTTCTTTTGTTGGTCTTAAGCTATTCTATTTTTTTTTTTTTTTTTTTTTTTTTGCCGGGGGGGATTTTGTCATTTAATAGGATATTTTGGTATTGTCATTTTATAAGATATATACATTTCTTATAAACAAATTTTTCATCACAAAAATGTATTACAAGTGAGTTCAATTGCTACATCTTTAAAATTGTAAAAAATAATTTGTAATACAAAAACAGCTTTTATAGATATATATGAGTAAAATAAAAGTTATTGAATTTATTTCAGAAATTCTTCTAAATACATTAGTACATAAAATTATGGAAAAGAGTCGGGAGTCTATATAAAAAAATCGATAGGAGTCGGAAATCTTTTTGAACGATTTCCCACCCTGGATAAAATACTTTGAAAACAATTAAAAACAGGCTATCGTGTCTCAAAATATAAGAGGTCAAATAATATATTTTCAAAAATACCACTTTGGTAATTTGCATTTAAATTTTTCAATCTCAATTGCATTTGAAAGTTTGTTATCTACACTCATGTCCATAAATTAAGGATAATTCAGAATCACACAGAAATTGAACTCTAAAATAAAAATTTCAACTGTAGAATTATCACACACATCTTGAAGAAGAATATGCAAATTACAGGAAACCACCAGATGGCGCGGATAGTACGTCACAATGACGAGAGTGTAAGAGAGGGGTATATAAGGATTGGTGGCAAAGAAGTAAAATTGTTCACAAGCGCTTTAAAAGCCTTTGAGTGCAATAACCGCATAGTTATGGCACAAAGGAAGCATTTGGATGATTTTTTACATGGTAGAATTATCGGACGACTGGAATGTGGACGTACCCAGCTGGAAGTATCCGAGGAACTTGGAATCGCCCAGAGTGTCATTTCCAGGCTTTGGTAACGATTCCAAGATGATGATAATGTGAGTAGATGTTACAGCACAGGTCGCCACCGAGTTACATTGCCGAATGAGGACCGGTATTTAGCAGTTACTGCCAAAAGAAACAGACGGAGCACAGCATCAGACCTGTCTCGTCAGCTCTCTTCAGCTACCGGTACGACAGTTTTAAGGCAGACCGTGTACAGACGCTTATTGCACATTGGTCTATATGCTCGTAGGCCTGTCAGATGTGTTCCACTTACCGCAACTCACTGTCGCCTGCGATAAACCTGGAGTAGAGAGCATGCATTGTGGACACCGCAACAGTGGTCTGGTGTGATGTTTTCCGACGAGTCCAGGTTTAGTTTGCAGTCTGATTCTCGCAGGACTTTCATATGGAGAGCGCCAGGTACCCGTTACCACCAAGAGAACATCATTGAACGACATCGTTACGGTGGTGCAGCATGGCTCGTTTGGGGAGGAATTATTCTTGGTTCCAGAACTGACCTGCATGTTCGGAGAGTAACGATGACAGGCCACATCTATCGGGATGTCATTCTGGAACAAAATGTACGTTTGTTTCGGGACGCCATGGGTGCTGAATTTCTGTTTATGGATGACAACGCCCGTCCTCCCCGTGCAGACATTGTAGACGAATGTCTTCAATTGGAGGATATCACCCGTATGGATTGGCCAGCATACTCAGCGGACTTGAATCCAATAGATCATGTGTGGGATACGCTTGGCCGACGAATTGCAGCCCGTCAACCCCCTCCCACCTGTCAACCGGAACTTCGGAGTGCATTGCTTGATGAGTGGTGTAATATTCCCCGTTAACTCGGGAAGGCCAGTGGCACGCCTGCGGCGTTCAAGTTTAAGATCAGATTGCTGATTTGATATTCTGCATGCTTAGGCCTTGTAAGGCCTGTATTGCATCGTCCGGGAGACATACTCCATATTAACCATCATACTAACCATGTTATACTGTTTTTTGTAATTAGGTTCTTTTTTGAAATTTGCTCCAGGAAGTAAAAATCGCAATTTTTATAAATTATGTCAAACATATAGCATCTTTTTTTGCTCTTTACCTTTTGTTTAATATATAGACTTTACAAATAAGTCAAATTTGTTTTGCTTCTGTCTCTTTCTTTGCCTGAACTTCATTATCCTTAATTTATTTACATGAGTGTAGTTTTTGTCCTAGTTCGTAGGTTCTATATAGAGGGATTTATTATTTAATTAAAAATATAATTAAATAGTTTAAAACTTATTTCATAAAAATATATAAAAAAGGGAATTATTGTTTGTATTTAAGACTATATATATATATATATATATATATATATATAAGCTCTATGTCTGAAATGTCACCCCGGAAGTGTGTCACAACCAATGCTAACAAATCTCCCTTGTTAGTTCTATTGTAAAGTGGTCAATAAGTTTTTCCAAAATTGCGACTTCAACGTTTCTATGTTGCTTTTTGAGAACATTAGTAGAAAAGAATAAATTTGTTATCATCTGTTTTATTTTCAGTTCTTTGAAAAAATACATAAAACATATTGCATGTTTATTCTGCTTTAAGTACTTAATGCATAATGTTCCTTATAAAGAAATAAAAATAATTATTTAACATGGCAATACTAAAGTACGAACGAGGTTTGTGAAATACATTGGCCTCCAAAAGTTAAGGAACAACATGTTTTTCGAAGTTCACCATAAAAAAATGACAGTAACAATAAAATTTATAGTTCATATAAAAGATTAAAACGAGATTTATGCAAATGTATGCAAAAACGATAGATCTAACACTTTTTTTTTATAGAAAAGAACAGGTATATATGAGTGAGAGAAAAATATGCAAATATCAGTCTTTCGTAATTACGTGTGTAACTTTTGTTGATTTACAACTTTTGTTAGCAGATTCGTTGACATTAGGTAGTGGGGTCCCAAAATATCTGAGAGAAGCCATTTGCCCGATTCGTTAAAGTGGCGGACGGTCGGATGGATGAAAATGAGGTTTACCCAGGCTGATGCTCCTAGGCGTCTTAATGTGTCTCGTAATGTGGTCCACCGTCTCAGGAATCAATATCAAACCGAAGCCTCTGTGTCCAAAAGACATGCTCCAAGCCAATTAGGAGATACAACACCTGCAAAGAACAGTTATATAGCTCTTTCGGCCAGAAATAGAAAAAGCTTTTCAAGCAAGTTGCGACAGTTATATAAAGTCGCAATTTGTTGCAGACCACTCTGTAGCATCAGGGAGAAGAATATCCGCTGGTACGATGCGACCCCGTTTTCATAGTTCAGGTCTCTATGCAAGGCATCCAGTTGTGTGTATCCCCCAAAACCGACGACAGAGAAGATCCCGCTTATCTTGGTCAAGAGAACACGTTTCCTGGACCAGACAGCTATGGGCACTTATACTCATTACAGACGAGTTCAGATTCACACTGGTGAGCGATTTAGGACGTCTGCTGATCTGGAAGGAACAAAGCACCAGATACCACCAATCCATCACTGTTTTCACAATCTTGTTTAAAGACAATATTACCGAGGTGGTGGAATAATGGTTTGAGCAAGGATCTCACTCAATGGTCACACTAACCTCCATGTGTTTCAGGGAGGAACAGTGACTGGTTTGAGATATCGGGATGAGATCCTTGATCCATATGTCCGCCCATATGTCGGTGCAATTGGCAATTTTTTCATTCTGATGGGTGATAATGCAGTTGTTGAGGAATATCTTGAGGGCCTTGGTTTGGAGCGGATGGAATGGCCAGCTCTATTTCTAAACCTAAATCTGATACAGCATCTTTATTACTGTATTGGTTAGGATGCTGCTTTAAGTCCGCCTCCGAGGTCTTTAGGAGTGTGGAAACAAAGCTTACTATGCTTACTTACTACAAAGCCTTCGCTTCCTACACTCATGTCCATAAAAAGGATAATGAAGTTCAGGCAAAGAAAGAGACAGAAGCAAAACAAATTTGACTTATTTGTAAAGTCTATATATTAAACAAAAGGTAAAGAGCAAAAAAAGATGCTATATGTTTGACATAATTTATAAAAATTGCGATTTTTACTTCCTGGAGCAAATTTCAAAAAAGAACCTAATTACAAAATACAGTATAACATGGTTAGTATGATGGTTAATATGGAGTATGTCTCCCGGACGATGCAATACAGGCCTTACAAGGCCTAGGCATGCAGAATATCAAATCAGCAATCTGATCTTAAACTTGAACGCCGCAGGCGTGCCACTGGCCTTCCCGAGTTAACGGGGAATATTACACCACTCATCAAGCAATGCACTCCGAAGTTCCGGTTGACAGGTGGGAGGGGGTTGACGGGCTGCAATTCGTCGGCCAAGCGTATCCCACACATGATCTATTGGATTCAAGTCCGCTGAGTATGCTGGCCAATCCATACGGGTGATATCCTCCAATTGAAGACATTCGTCTACAATGTCTGCACGGGGAGGACGGGCGTTGTCATCCATAAACAGAAATTCAGCACCCAGGGCGTCCCGAAACAAACGTACATTTTGTTCCAGAATGACATCCCGATAGATGTGGCCTGTCATCGTTACTCTCCGAACATGCAGGTCAGTTCTGGAACCAAGAATAATTCCTCCCCAAACGAGCCATGCTGCACCACCGTAACGGTGTCGTTCAATGATGTTCTCTTGGTGGTAACGGGTACCTGGCGCTCTCCATATGAAAGTCCTGCGAGAATCAGACTGCAAACTAAACCTGGACTCGTCGGAAAACATCACACCAGACCACTGTTGCGGTGTCCACAATGCATGCTCTCTACTCCAGGTTTATCGCAGGCGACAGTGAGTTGCGGTAAGTGGAACACATCTGACAGGCCTACGAGCATATAGACCAATGTGCAATAAGCGTCTGTACACGGTCTGCCTTAAAACTGTCGTACCGGTAGCTGAAGAGAGCTGACGAGACAGGTCTGATGCTGTGCTCCGTCTGTTTCTTTTGGCAGTAACTGCTAAATACCTGTCCTCATTCGGCGTTGTAACTCGGGGGCGAACTGTGCTGTAACATCTACTCACTTTACCATCATCTTGGACACGTTGCCGAAGTCTGGAGATGACACTCTGGGCGATTCCAAGTTCCTCGGATACTTCCAGCTGGGTACGTCCACATTCCAGTCGTCCGATAATTCTACCTCGTAAAAAATCATTCAAATGCTTCCTTTGTGCTATAACTATGCGGTTATTGCACTGAAAGGCTTTTAAAGCTCGTGTGAACAATTTTACTTCTTTGCCACCATTCCTTATATGCCCCTCTCTTACACTCTCGTCATTGTGACGTACTATCCGCGCCATCTGGTGGTTTCCTGTAATTTGCATATTCTTCTTCAAGATGTGTGTAATAATTCTACAGGTGAAATTTTTATCTTAGAGTTCAATTTCTGTGTGATTCTGAATTATCCTTAATTTATGGACATGAGTGTATTTCGGTAACCGACAACTTAATTGACAGCATAGAAAGTCGATGCCGGCAATTCATAATGGCATATCCCTTATTAAAACGCATTTTTGTTATATTTCTATGACATTTTACGACATTAGAATGTGAATATAATTTTTTTCTGGAATGGACTTTTCCAGCGAGATTGCTTTTTTTGTTGTTGTAAATCATTATTGCGTTTTGCTCCTTAACTTTTGTAGGCCAGTGTATGATTCAAGGCCTTCAGATCTTGTATGACTCAGCGTCTGCTATCTATTCTAGTTAGCATTGCAGGCGACTTGTTCACCATCTCTTCATTATACAGACAAAAGCGAGATGCATCACAGGCATCATTCGCAAAGAATTAATTGCCTCTTCGCAATGTCTTGTGGTCGGAAATTGATTAGTGGAGTGGTAAAGGGAGATGAGATTTGTAAGGGTGCAGAGGAAAGGTACACAGGAAGGTAGAAAAGCCCCGCTTATTAAAGGCAAAGGTGTAGCTTTTGCGCTGTGAAAGGGGTGAGACCATTTTTATTCTTTCTTGCTTGCTGGCTGATAAACTAGCAAGTGAATATTAAATATGAGGCGGGGATACGAGGATGTTGGAATTAATGGAATGAAATCACCGAGGCAAATGAACAGATTAGTGAAATCTGCACAAAAATTTGCAGATTGTCATCTATTGAATGAAAAGGTTTAACAGCCCACGCCTCCCTTACGAAAAGTACCATTGTGCCTGTACAGATGGGGATGTCAGGTAAGGTCATTGGAAGTCTTAATTAAAACTTATATTAATTAAATAAATATTGGTTTATTTGCGATGGATAATAAATAAAGATTATTTCATTAAGTCAAATCTTGCCACGTGTGAATTTATATAATGGACAAACAACTAAAATTTCAGTTTATTTATAAGATTAATATGTGCTTATATTGAAATGTAATTTTTTTAACTTTGATAATTATATTAAATTTTGATTATTTATGAATCATAAATGTAAATTAGGATGACTCAACATCTCTCAAAGGTAAAAAAAAAATAATAAATACGTCCACATTAAAATTCCAAAAAAATAGAATTTGGTTATCAAATTTCATTGCGACATAAATAAATAAATTCATTGATGATCGTTTTTAAGTTTCGAAAATTTGACTCTGAGAAAAAGTGGAATTCCCTATTGAATAAGTCAGCAAGAATTCCCAGTTATTTGCCTAGAGCGACTTGGACTGCTCTAGACTTGTCACTGGCCATGACTACTTACAAAGTCACCTATATAGAATAGGACTGGCTGCTACAGATATTTGACCCCTTTGCGACTAAGGCTGGAGAGCGCCTTATCATATGCCCTTCTGTTCTTAACTGTATCCTTTTTTGCGTTATTGTCAATGCCTTTAGTTATTGTTTTTGTCGTTCTTTACCGTATTGGGCTGTTCGTCGACTAATGATGGAGAGGTTGTGACGGGCATAAAAAAAGTATTTTAAAGTATTTATATTGTAATTTAATGTGAGTGACATGGATCCAAATATACAATCATTATTCGTGATTTTGAAAGATATGTTATGAATCATGGACTTGGTTTGGATAATTAATTCGTCAAAAATTAGTTTTATTATAGACAACTTTATTAAATAATTAGATATTTCAAACGTATAATAGGTTTGATTTTCCAAAATAAGTTATTTTTTAAATCATTAGATTTATTTATAATTTTTATATTAATTATTTTCAAATAATTGATAAATTATTAACATTCTATCTAGTTTCACATAATGAATAAAATTGATAGATAGATCAAATCTAACAAAATAAAAATCAAAAGTTAAAAATACACTCACAGAAAAAAATCCCAACACCAAAAAAAAATATTGTAGAATAATGAAATTCGAACAATGAATTTGTCTAGTTAACATGTTTAATTGATTAAATTTTAAAGATCGCAGGTTAATTTAAGATCAAGAAAATGAATTTCAAATGTAGAATGCTGCTACATTAATGCTGTAACGTCCAGAATTTTGAAAACAAGCCTGTAAACTTGCATGCATTGTGTCATACAGGTGCCGAATGTCATTTTGTGGTACGGAGTTCCATGCTTGCCATACTTGTTTTATCAATACTGGGCCGGTCTGTGATGGCTGTGGAGATGATACTGGAGTTGTCATACAAGGATATCCCACACGTGCTCAATTGGAGACAGATCTGTCGATCTCGTAGCACAAAATAACATGTAGACACTCTGCAGAGCAAGTTGCGTTACAACAGCTGTATGAGCATATCCTGTTGTAAAACTGCCCCTCGAATGTTGTTCGTGAATGGCAGCACTACAGATTGAATTACCAGACTGGCGTACAAATTTGCAGTCAGTGTGTGTGGGATAACCACGAGAGTGCTCCTGCTGTCATAGGAAATTGTTCCCCAGACCATGACACCAGGTGTAGGTCCAGTGTTTCCAGCTCGCAGATAGTCTGGTTGCAGCCGTTCCCTTGGCTTCCTTCTGACCAACACAAGATCATCACTGGCACCAAGGGAGAATCTGCTTCCGTCCGAAAATACAAGAGTTCTCTACTCCGTCTTCCAATGAGCTCCGCCTTAACACCACTGTTATCGCAAACGCCAATGGCTTGGAGTCAGTGGAATGCAAGCTACAGGGCCCCTGGTTCGGAGCTGTCCTTGCAGTAATGAATTTCTAACAGTCCGTTGTTTCACTGTGGTACCAACTGCCGCAGACGCAACTGCCGCAGACGCAGTACAATGCGCCACGGTGGTCTTTTCTCTTAGTTTTGCCACATGGCCGCCCGAACCCGGTCTTCTTGAGACAGTACCATCCTTTGACCACTACTTCGAACAATCATGTACATTGGACACATACCGACCAAATCTTTCTGCAATATCGCTGAAAGAATATCCATCTTCTCGTAGCACTATTGTACGCTCTCATTCAAAACCGGTGAGCTGTTGATACTTGCATTTTCGACTTCTTAAAAGCATTCTTGGCTAACATCAACTCAATACGTCAAATTTCAAAGCTCAATAACGCTCACGAACTTTACAGGTAAGCATTTAAAGCAACCTGATTTGCATGCTCCTATTGGTGCTACTAGCGCCACAGTTACATGAAAAGCGCGAACATTGAATCGATGTTATCTTTCAGATGTATAAACACGCCTACCAAATTTCGTTTATCTTACACACGTCTTTCTTGGTGTTGGGATTTTTTTTTTTCGTCAGTGATTTTTTTTATATTTAATTGTATTTTTATAATAGTTAATGATAATTATGAAATATAATCATCTATCACTATTATAAGAATGCAATGAAATATATTTCATACATTAAAATTTTCACGAATTACACTGGATTACACTGTTTACGTTTAAATATATTTCATACATTGAATTTTTTTAAGAATTACACCGAATTATACTGTTTACTATCGACACCTAATTAACTGTTTCGGAATTATTCCACAGGATTTTTTGTAAAACTGGAAAAGTTTCCTCTGCAAGTGTGATTAACTGATACTAATTATTTTATTACTACGAATATATACTATATTTGATTGTTGATGCTGATACCATTGATTGGTAGTCGGTGATGGACAAGAGGATTGCAGTCTTTTTCCTTTTGGTCACTTAAAACGAAGAAATTGTACTTGCTTTATTGTGATTAATAATAACACTGTTTACTACTGTGCGCAAAAAGTAAGACCATTTATTTCTTTTTTTCAAAAACTTTTTATTTATTCTTCCAAATTTATTTCTTCGCCTTCAAAGTAATTGCCTCCAGACACAATGCACTTATGGCAACTTTTTTCCAATCCTCATTGAACTCTGAAATGTCATCGGCAGGGATGGCCTTCAAAGCGCGCTGCAATTCAGATCAAGTCACGAAGAATCAATGCAGTGTACGCTGGCGCATTCAGTGTTTTCGGTACCAATAGAAATTTGACGCGATAGTGGCCAAAAATGGAACTGACCGATCCTTTTGAAATTCCAACATCATCAGCAAGGTCTCTAATTGTAAATCGTCGGTTTCCATGCACCAAATCTTTAATTATTTCGAACTAAGCTTCGTCGGTTGAGGTGGATGGACGACCAAAGGGCTTTCGTTTCAATGCGTTCTCTGCATTCTTTGAACTGTTTATATCACTTTTAAACATTTATTTACAATATAGGAATATTCACCGAATGCCTTGTGCAACATTCTGTACGTTTTGCAAACAACATTTAACGCAAGGTCTTTGCTGAATTAATTCAGAAATTTAAAAAATTGCCGAATCACTTTTAGCGTCTCACAAAGCCAGCGTAACTCAAACACCAATGAATATTTTGACGTCAAACTTCACACAGATGTCACCGATAGTGTTACCCTACAAAAGAAAAAAAATTAGAATTCCATAAGCCCTACTACGCTAAATACGCTAAAACTGATTCTGGCAATTTTTTAACGATTCCGATGATTATTTCGTCAAAATTTGAAACTTATGTCGTTCCACAGACACCGTATTCATACCATGCGACTTCTGCTATTCCCTAAACTTAACAGATTACTCCGAGTACACAGTTTTGAATCGATTGAAGAGATACAACGTGAAGGCCATCCCTGCGATGACTTTTTAGCATCTATTGAGAATTGGAAAAAACGTTGGCATAAGTGCATTGTGTTCGGAGGGAGATTACTTTGAAGGCGATGAAATAAATTTGGAAGAATAAATAAAAAAAAATTTTTAAAACAAATATTTGATCTAAATTTTTGGGAGATGTTAAATTCTTATCATATAACAATATGTTGTAGGAGTAGAGGTTTCATGAAATAATTTTAAATGTATGAAATGCAGTTTTTCTGCCAAAATATTTTGGGTGAATTATTCAAGAAGGAAGGGAAAAAATTCAGAAAAAGCTAAAAACTGTTTGTTTAGTAAATTCATCATATATGATGATCAATGAGTAAAATTTATCAAAATTATTATTTTTTATCTCTTACTAAACCAGGAATACGTTTAATTTTATGTAGCTGTACAGCAATTATCATTACTGAATATTTATTTATTTTTTATTCTCTATTTAAGGTTAATTTTTTTTTACAAGACGATTTGAATAAGAGCCAAATGATAATAAATGGATACCTAAAATATAATTAATAACAAAATTTCCAAAAAATTACCCGTCAAACCCGTATTTTATTAATTAAATTTATTAATTACGAACAATTCTTTGTCCTGTTTCTATATTAATATTATGGTTATGTTCCTGTAAATGGTTTTAATATTTGAAACTATCAAATGTTTTAAATGAAATAAAATTTTATATATCTTATGCTCATAAAAATACAAGGTAGTTTAGTTAAATAAATAAATTTATTATCTAAGTTTAAATTTAATAAAAAACATGATTAAATAATTTTTCAATTGTTTTTAAGAAATTCTCTATAAAAGCTATTACAAAAACGAATAAATATTTGTTAAGAAAAAATAGTTTAATTCAAAATCTTTTTTTTTATAAATAATTAAATATTCATGAAATAAATGGTTTTATATTTTTAAGAATGGAAGTCTTTAGATTTTTATGAATTTCCTTTAAATGACTTTCAAATATCCTTATGAATTTGCGTCACAACTGTTATGGTTATAAATTTAAAGAAAAAGTTGTTACTATTATGATTTGGACTGTAATTAGTCCGTCACAGTCAAAGGGATTGGGACAAAAAGTTAAAAGTTAAAAGTTAGTTTCATTAAAAAATATTTTATATCACAGTAAAGGACAATTGTCATAGTGAAAGTGTCATTAACCTTCAAGTAGTTACTTAACATTCACAGTAAATAGTTACTTGACAAATATATCTTCTTAAATAATTACAGCTATTAATAATATATCTTAATTTAGAGTAATTTTCTCTATAGTATACTGAGATTTTGAATATAAACGGACTTTGCAAAAACATTTACAGGGTTTATATTAACATTTATATTGCTGACCAAATGTAACTTTAACTGCTTTTAAATACATTAAAGAAAATGTTTTATTACATCTTCTTACTATAGATTTTTAGTATGTAATTAAATAACCCTTAAATATTTATCATATTGTTCTATATTATTTAATTAAAGGATTTATGCTTACTTCATAGTGTAGCAGGAAAGTGGCATTATTAGCTTATAAATTATTTTACAAACTTAAACCGTATTCATATGAGTAAAACTTATGCCGTTTTTAAAGGTACTAATAAGTATCTCATTATTTTGTGTACTATAGAAAGGATTTTTGACGATAAACTAATATTGAAGCAACAAAAAAAAATGATTTTCCCCCATTGCTGCACAAAATACAAAGCAGTCATTGGTATATGAAATACAACATACATAAGCCTTCTAAACAAGGTTGTCCAAAACAAATTACACTAAATGGATATTCTGCTATGGCAACTTCTTCAATACTGTATAGTAGAAATAATTATATATTTTATAGCCATTTTTTATGGAGTGCAACGGATATCTACCTCTACGTGGTACACCCCGGGCAACATCTGATACGGCAAAATGATCTACGAATACGGCCTTCGGTTTGGCTCTCAGTGTGAGTTTCTTAGAGTTTTGCAGTTTAATACAGGTGTATTGTACCAAAACAAGACATAGGATAATTAGAAAGACCCTTAGGTGCTCCTGCTTTGAGGATGCTACAGCTAAATCTTAAATATTATATACATTCTTTTCTGATTTGTTATTTATATACACAGTCGAGTCACATTAATGTGACCAACACCTACTTTCATCCTCAAAGTGAAATAGCCAATCACAAAAGGCAGGTGGAAGCACATTGCAGTGGAGTGTATACACTGAAGTGACAAAAGTCATGGAATACCTCTTAATATCGTGTCGGCCCTCCTTTTGCCCGGCGAAGTGCAGCAACTCGACGTGGCATGGACTCAACAAGTCGTTGGAAGTCTTCTGCAGGAATATTGAGCCATGCTGTCTCGATAGACGTCCATAATTGTGAAAGCGTTGATGGTGCAGGATTTTGGGCACGAACAGACCTCTCGATGATGTTCCATAAATGCTCGATGGGATTCATGTCGGGCGATCTAGGTGGCCAGATCATTCGTTGGAATTGTCCAGAATGTTCTTCAAACCAATCGCGAACAGTTGTGGCCCGGTGACTTGGCGCATTGCCATCCATAAAAATCCCATCGTTGTTTGGGTACATGAAGTCCATGAATGGCTGCAAGTGATCTCCAAGTAGCTGAACATAAGCATTTCCAGTCAATGTTCGGTCCAGTCGCACCAGAGGACCAAGTCCATGCCATGAAAAAACAGCCCACACCATTACGGAGCCACCACCAGCTTGAACAGTGCCTTGCTGACAGTTTGGGTCCACGGCTTCGTGGGGTCTGCGCCACACTCGAACCCTACCATCAGCTCTTACCAACTGAAATCGTGACTCATCTGACCAGGCCACGGTTTTCCATTCATCTAGGGACCAACAGATATGCTCACGTGCCGATATGCTACGAGAATCGCTGCAAGCGATGTCGTTCTGTCAGTAAAGGCACTCGAGTCGGTCTTCTGCTGTAATAGCCCAAGAAAGCCAAATTTCTCCGCACAGTTCTAACAGACAAGTCCCTTGTACATCCCACATTGATTTCTGCGGTTATTTGACGCAGTGTTGCTTGTCTGTTAGAATTTACGACTCTTTGTCTCGGTCGTTAAGTGCAGGCGGTCGACCACTGCGCTGGCCATGGTAGGATGTTATGCCTGAAATTTCATACTCTCGGCACACTCTTGACACAGTGGATCTGGGAATGTTGAATTCCCTAACGATTTCCGAAATTTCATGACCCATGCGTCTAGCTCCAACTAACATTCCGCGTTCGAAGTCTGTTAATTCCCATGGTGCGGTCATCATCACGTCAAAACCTCTTCACATGAATAACTTGAACAGAAATGAAAGCTCTGCGAAAGCACTGCGCATTTATACCTGTTCTACGTGATGCTACTGCCGTCTGAAAATTTGCATATTGCTATCCCATGACTTTTGTCACTTCAGTGTATAAAGGATGTCCTAGGGCATCGGAAAGCATTTCAACCATTATATTAATTTATAATCGAATTTTATAAGACGCTCTGCCAAAGGTGGTTAGTCTGGCTTTTGACAAGTGGTCACATTAATGTGACTGGACTGTGTATAACATGTAATTGCATTTTGTTTGTTCAAATATTTATTAGAAGTCAAAATTTAGGATCAAACGCACAATGTCTTCGATTCCAATTTAATACAATTTAATTTTAATTAATAATGCCTAAATTTAATGTTATTACAACAATTAATTACTAAAATTTATGGTAACTGAATAATATTCTTTTTGAATTTTCCAATTCAAAAGAGCCCGTTTTAAATATTACATATATACTTTTTCTGATTTGATATTTGAATAAAAACGGTAATTGCATTTTTGTTCATGTATATAGATATTAGAAATCAAAATTTAGGATCATCACAAGGTCTTACATACCAATTTAATTCAATTTAATTTTTAATAAAAAATTATACAAGATTAAGGGAAAACTTTATTCACATATTGAGCAAACAAACATAATATCGAGCAAACATTGCCGTAACAAATCTGCTAACGGCTGCTATATACAGAAATTAATACCTAAATTTTACATGAAATAACAAGATGCACAATGAAAAACAATATAATTCTTCACATCCATAGCGGAATTTCTTTACAGTAATTCTTGTTAATTCTTTTCATCAAATAATTTAGAATTTGCCATTGTCTTTTGTATCATAGTTAAAAAATAAACAGAAAATTATATTGATTTTCACATTCGTTATTATAGTGGCATATGATATACATTTGAGTGTGCATTAAAATTAACAATTGCTAAATTGGCATCATTGCAGCTAAGGGTTTGATATTCAAACTGCATTTCTGCGATAAAAGAAGTAATTAACATTGTGGCAGATTCAGTGTTACCCAGGGTTCACTACACATAGCCTTCTATTTACTTTGTATCAACACAATTTCGAACAAACTGTCCCAGTCGTGGTATCTAGGAAATTTTCATTTCCTGCACTGTCCTTCAAGCCCAAAGGAAAGTCTTTTCGAGTTTATAGATTTATCTTCTCATCTCTGGAATAGATTTGGGAGCTTTAGGCTCGGCTTCGCTTGTCAATTTTTGAACCAAGATCGCAGATTCTCGAAACTCTACATGCTAAATAACGGTCTAATATGACTGTAGCTCATTAGGTGTAGAACTGAAAAAATAAAAAGTTTCAAAATCTACCCGTAGGCAAATGACCTTTGCCCACCATGATGTTGTTGTACCAATAATGATAATGATAATGATGAATTTTTCAATAGATAATAATTCGAATAAATAAATGATTTTCATTAAAAACAAAACCTATGAAGATTATTATCACAACGGAAAATGGTTATATTTACAAAATATATTTTATTGCTTTATTTCCTTTGTATTAAGCGTCATTTATTTTTCATTACTCTCCCTCAAAAGGAATTTAAAACATTAAGCTTATATTTTTGGCATCATGGTACCATGTTAATTCTTTATAAAAAAAAAGGACAAATACTTGAATAGAAAACTGGTACTATTTATACTTCAAACCAATAGAAATAAATTTTCTAGAAAAAAAGCTAAATTAACGCGAATGAAACCGCAGGGTATCCACTGGTAAAAAAAATACTAATGAGATTTATGTGATTGTGATTTTTCACTGACAATGTTTGTGACTAATCCTCAGTGTCCTGCAGTGCGGGACGGACAACCCATGACTAATCTACTCCTGGATGAAGAAAAAGGGGACAGCTTCTGTTGTGATGGAACACCCGTAGGTAGAAGTCTGACTTGCCTCCGTGATGCTCTTTATAGTCAGAGTGGTTCGGAATCCTACGGCTTAGAGTGGATTCCGAACCACTACAAACCTCCATGGCACCGCCGGGACTCGAACCCGAAACCTGTGACACTGAGCGATAGAGCGATAGACATTCGGCCATTAGGCGCCTTACTGACAATAGTTTGTAGTTGTGGATCAATTTTACTTGTACCAATTATTAAAAGATATTGTAGTAATTGAACCAGCGAATTTTGCAAATGTACTCGGCGTCTAGTCTAGAAATTATAGATAATGGCAGAGAAATTAAAATGGTTTTGGCCCTTGGTACTTACTGGAATAAACAGTACGGCCCTATGTCTGGAAAGTTTGGAGACTCCTGATTTAGATGATCAAATATGGCACATCATAAGGTTTACAATTTTTGAAGATTAAAAGATTTTAAATGATTGATAAAAAAGATTCATTAAAAGAATGAAAGGAAACATTACATAAATACTGAGTTTTTGTTACAAAGCAATAATAGTATTTGAAAATAAAAGTTTTCGTGTGGTTCATTGTAAGTCTCATAAAAATAAATCCAAAAAATGTCAGAAAGTTAAAATTGAAAAAGTATTTATTCAAGATCCGAAGTGCGAATAAGTTGCATTTATAAAACAAAAATACATTCCATTTATTTTTTGTGTATCAACTAATTTAATGCAAACCTATACAATCACATATAATATATAAAAAAAAATCTTCAAAATTGGTATTTACAGTTTGAAATCTTTTTACAATTAATTAATTTTTGATTTTTTTCTACAAATTATAATTATTCAAACGGACCTTTACAATTTTTTAATCTATATATTTTTCATAAATTTTTTATTTTTCAGAAATTAATAACACACAATTTAAATTTAAGGTAGAACAGAGATGTTGAAATAATCATCATCTAATTAAAAGGGTTCTCATTTTGTGTTGGATTTTTTTGGTACTGCAAATTTCAACACGGAGAACAGATTAGATATGCCGATACTATTTATTATCAAGCACCAACAGCATACACAACAGAAGCTTTATTTAAAATTGAGGTGATATATATATAGAAGTTTTAAACTTAAATAGAAAGCTTAATATAATTCAATAATTTTTAATTGCAATTTTATAACTCATAACATATTTAAGCGTTGAAAGAGAAAGAATAATGTTATATGTATATATATACATATATATATATATATATATATATATATATGCAATAAAACTACAAAAAAGATAACTTTTTAAATTATTAACATTTCAGCTTTACTTGAGGATTAGTGGCAAAGTACACTGCTAGTAGGAGGGCTCAGGTTAAAATACTCTGGACATCATTGTAGTCACTGCTTTCAATAAAAAGAAAATTGATGGTAATTATAATAATGTGTGTAAATCTGATCACATCGATAATTAGCTTACCTGATATAAGTTTTTGGGTATTTTTTGTTTTTTTTCGTATGACACGGAAATGTGAAGAAGTTTTAAAAATAACTAGAAGTTATTTTTAAAACTTCTTATTTTTAAAAAGTCCTACCAAAGGTTTTCAATACTATTAAACAAAAAAAATATTAAATATATTTTTTAATTTTGGTAGCTTTTATGTGATGCATGGTAATCCAGTTATACTTAACGTGAGAAAAGTTATAATGTGCCAATGAAAAGAGACTCAAAGTATTATTTTTAAAACAAATTAAATATTTTACACAAACATTAAATAAAATCACGCAGAAAATTTTTTAAATGTTAAATAACGAAACACCTATCTTCAATGAAAAGAAAAACTTGTTTTCATTTTAAAAGAATTATTTCAACATATTTTTTTTGGTAATATAAACAACTTTTATAATATTTCTACTTTTTATAAAATAAAATTTTAGTGATACTTTAATTATAATAATACAATTTTATGATGTTAAATTACAATTAAAAATAGATGAGTATAATTATGGTGGAAAAAAGAAATTAAAAGAAATGTTTATAATATTCGATATTGGTGCCAATATTGCAAACCAAATTCCCTTTTTTGCATCATCATTTTTGTTCATATTTATCCTCGGATAAACAAAGTTTTATTTGAAATAAGTAAAGGATTTACCTCCTAAAAGGCTAGCTCAAGGAAAGCCAGAAAAATCTGGACAATCAAGGAACTAGACCATTGGGAGTTTTACATCCCTTTATTATTTATAATAGTTATACAAATGTTGGTATAACAATGGCATTCATACAAAATGCTAAGACGACGAAAGTAACTTCATACTAATAATATCAGTACAAATAATAAACGAACAGTATTACAATACAAATATTATTTGCAATGTTTTAACTTATTACTATGCTGGTATACAACAATGACAGTCATACAAAATGCTAAGACGACGAAAGTAACTTCATATTTAATAATATCAGTACAAATAATAAACGAACATAATATTACAATACAAATATTATTTGCAATGTTTTAACTTATTACTATGCTGGTATACAACAATGGCAGTCATACAAAATGCTAAGACGACGAAAGTAACTTCATACTAATAATATCAGTACAAATAATAAACGAACAGTATTACAATACAAATATTATTTGCAATGTTTTAACTTATTACTATGCTGGTATACAACAATGGCAGTCATACAAAATGCTAAGACGACGAAAGTAACTTCATACTAATAATATTAGTACAAATAATAAACAAACAGTATTACAATATAAACATTATTTGCAATGTTTTAACTTATTACTATGCTAGTATATAACAATGGCATTCATACAAAATGCTAAGACGACGAAAGTAACTTCATACTAATAATATTAGAACAAATAATAAACAAACAGTATTACAATATAAATATTATTTGCAATGTTTTAACTTATTACTATGCTGGTATATAACAATGGCATTCATACAAAATGCTAAGACGACGAAAGTAATTTCACACTGATAATATCAGTACAAATAATATTACAATACAAAGATTATTTGCAAAGTTTTAACTTACTTCTAAATTTTACTAAATAATACTTAATTAGCAATATTAAAAGTAATAAAGTCCATAATTAGAGATCCATCCACTAGAGATCCATCCTAAGAGTCCAAACTCAACAATAATAAAAGTACAACTTAACTGAAGGTTGATGTGCGCTTCAGGTATGGGTACCTCTGCTTAGTTGGTCATTAGTTGTCTCATACGTCTGACGGTTCCTCGCAGAGAGTTGACGAAGCGTGCAGGCCATCCAACAGGTTCTTGGCCGGATTCGTTCGATTCGGGACTGGATTCCTGCCTCGGTACGTTGTTGGGCAAAGATAGCGATCTGCCTTTGTCCGTAGAGTCAGCCCTTCTTGCTGAAGACAGTCGTCTCCACCAAGGCTTCTTTTGAATAGGTGAATCAATTAAGCTGACAGTAACGGGTTCTGGCACAGGTTCTGACGGCATCTGCCACAATCCTCTGTTGCTGATGGTTCTAAAATACGTTGCTGGCAGGGACTTGGACCGCTGCTGCCTGTCCACACCGCTAGCATTCTCCGCCATATTTTGATCCACCGAACAACTTAACGGCGAGGGCCGGCAATTTGCACAAGACTTTCTTGGATGAGAGCGATGCGAAGAATGCAAGAATGCAAGAAACAGAAGCTTTAGCTCATTGCGCGCCCTCTCACGATCGCTCTAGTATTAACAGTTTGGGTATTCTTTTGATCTAATAAAGGTACGCTATTCCTTAAAGAAAATTCAATTTCGTCTTCTTTATATCTTTTCTCGCATGAGGAAGGGTCTATTCAACTTCTTAAAACAGATAAACTTTAAGAAATATGGAGATTTCCTTTGTCTCACCTGTTTTTTTTTTTTTTTTTTTTCTCACGCTTTGCATTAAAAATATGAAATGTATTTTCCTATGTTGAAACTGAAAGAGAAAAGGAATAAATGATATGTTTTTTTTTTTTATTATTATTATGGATTTTTCACTGTTGAATCTCATAAATATATAATACGAATATAATGGGGAAAGCATAAAATACATAATTTTTAGTACCTAATAAAATAATTTGATACAATTAAATATTTTATTATTTAGAAATTTGTAACGCTTATTCAGTTTTAATTTTTATAATGTTTTTTTTTCTCCGTGATATAGAAAAGGCAATAAAATATAATCATGACTAGAAGATTAAAGTTTTTTGTAAGTGATTTAAATGTTAGTGTCCTTAAAATTATGGGTATAGGTTTTGATTATTTTTTTTTCCTTATGCCCTTTCTAATATGCGGAAGGATCTACTCAACTTCTTAAATCAGATAAGTATCAGTAAAAAAAGAGGAGATTTTCTTTGTATCTTCAACAATATTTTTTTCTCAATAAATATATAAAAACATATTTTCCTTTGTTGAAGATTAAAGAGAAAAGGAAAATGTTTTTTTTTATTATTATGTTGTTTTTGTTTTTTATTATTGACTCTCATAAATATTTAAAATAAAGTTAAGGGGAAAAGCATAATTATTAGAACCTAATTATTTTCCAATGCAACTGGCAAACACTTAGATAGCTTGGTCTTGGAGGCCTTAAGGCAAGCGCTGCACAGACGTTACTCACTTTGCATTACCCAGGAGGCGCGTGTAATTTGAAGATACGGACGCGAAGTAACAATGCCCCGCAACGGTCTACGACCCTATTAGGACCGGAACCTACGGTTTAAAGCGGATTCCGAACCACTGCAAACATCCATGATACCCTCCGGGACTCGAACCCGAAACCTGTGGTACCGAGCGCCAGTGCGCTAGCCACTCGGCCATTCAGGCCTAGTACCTGATTATATAACTTGATAAAATTTAATATTTTATTATTTAGAAATTTTCAACGTTTATTCAGTTTTAAGTTTTTCAAATTATTTTCCTTATCATATCTCCCCCAAAAGACTGTAAAGAATTTGTCGTAACTAGACAATTAATGTCTCTTAAAAGTGCTACAAATTTTATTACCCATAAAAGCATGGATACTATTTTCGATTAAATTTTTTCTTTATTCATTTTCTAATATGCAGAACAGTCTATTCAACGGAGATTTCATTTGTATCTCCTACGTTATTTTTTTTTTCTCATGCTTTTCAATAAAGATATTAAAACTATATGTTCTTATATTGAAGCTGAAAGAGAAAAGAAATAAATGATATGTTTTTTTTTTATTCTAATGTTTTTTTTTCTTACTGTTGAATCTCATAAATATTTAATATAAATACAATGGAGAAAAGTATGATACATAATTTTTAGTACCTAATAAAATAACTTGATAAAATTCAATATTTTACTATTTAGAAATTTGCAACGTTTATTTAGTTTTCAGTTATACTATTTTTTTTCCACCATGATTTAGAAAAAAACAGTAAAGAATTTGATCATGACTAGAAGATTAATGTCTCTTAAAATTGCTATAAATTTTATTACCCTTAAAATTACTGGTATTGTTTTCGATTAAATTTGTTCTTTACGCCCTATGTAATATGCTAAAGGGTCTACTCAACTTCTTTAAGCGAAGTATATGTAAGAAATAAGGAGATTTTCTTTGTTTCTCCTACGCTAATTTTTTTTCTCACGCTTTGCAGTAAAAATATAAAAAAAATTTTCCTATGTTGAAGTTGGAAAAGGAAAGGAGAAAATTATGTTTTTTTTTTTGACTATTGTCTCTCATAATTATTTAATTTCTTAATACTCATAAATTTTTAAATATTTACTCTCATAAATATATCAAAAATATTTAATAAAAGCGTAAAACACATAATTTTTTAGTGCTGAATAAAATAACTTGATAAAATTCAAAATTTAGTTTCTAGGAATTTTTAACGTTTATTCAGTTTTATGTTTTAGAAATTTTTTACACATAATATAAAGAAAACTGTTACAAATTTGTCATGACTAGACAATTAATGTCTTTTGAAAATGTTTTAAATTTTATTACCTATAAAATTATGAGTATTGTTTTCAAGAGCTTTACGTTTTTTTTTCATTGATCAATTTTTAGTCTCCTTGATAACTTTCAACCTTTCTTATTGGTTAATTTTTTTAAAAATTTCTTTCACGATCTATTCGGTTTGGTTTATTTTCAGGAACTTTTTTTATATAAGATATTTATTTAAATTTCATTCAAGAGGTAATAATTAAATAATTATATAATGTAAAATTGTAATGTAATGTAATGTGTGTAATGGTAAAGCAAAGGTTGTCTTTTCATAGAGAAATTGATATTTTTCAAGAATAGAAAATCATTTTCAATTCTAAAAGGATTTTCATATTTTTATTTTTTTATTTTTCAAGATTGTTATTATGCATTTTTTTTCTTACATTAAACTTCAAATTTTATCGGTAGTCTGTATACCGCCCCAGTTCATTATATTTTATATCTGTATTATTATTTTACCTTTTTCCTTAATTTCATGACAGTTTAATCCTATGTAATAAGATTCATTTAAAAAACGTCAATAAATTTGCAAGTTTAATAAAAGCAATTAAAAAAAATCATGTTACATTTATATAAAAAAATAATCAAATTTAATCGTTTAATATTACACAGTGGGGTCTGATGGCCGAATGGTTAGCTCTCTGGCGTTCGGTACCACAGGTATCGGGTTCGAGTCCCGGCTTTGCCATGGGTGTTTGTAGTGGTTCGGAATCCACTTTAAAAAGTAGGTACCGGTCTAATAGGATCGTAGAGCTTTGCTGGGGCATTGTTACTCCGCGTCCGTGGCCTACCATCATGTTACACGCGCCCCCTGGGTAATGTAAAGTGAGTAACATCGGTGCAGCCCTTATGGCGAGGATCACGGTCTATTTGCCAGCTGCAGAAGAAGAAAAAAAAATATGACACAGTCCAGTCACATTAATGTGACCACCTGCCAAAAACCAGAATAACCATCTTTGGCAGAATGGACCGATTGCAATTCGATCAAGGTAATTAGCGATTGAAATGCTTTCCGATGCCCTAGGATATCCTTTATATACACTCCACTGCAATGTGCTACCACCTGCCTTTTGTAATTGGTTATTTCACGTTGACGTCGAAAGTAGGTGGTGGTCACATTAATGTGACTGGACAGTGTATATTACACGCACTGATTTTTTCACAAATAACCACTAGCAAAACGTGTTCACGTAAAAAATTACTAACTTTTATTTTAGTATTACTTTTGTCTTCAAAGATTATTGATATTAATAAAACATGTATATCAATATGACAGGAAAAATATTATTTTTAGCATTCTGGTCTACGTATTCCTTGATAAGGCTATCCTCAGGATGTTATTATTTTCTTTTAAGTTTTTATAAACATTCTTTTGGGTCTTGTTAATTTATTTCGGAATTTGCAGATTTCCTGGACAGTATGTTCCATATCCAATTTTGTATGATTTTTTCATAGGCAAAATGGAGTTTTTACCTTTCAACCTCTTGATACATTTCTCTAGTTCACTCCTTGTCAACCCCTCTTTGGTTTATATATATATATATGTGTGTGTGTGTGTGTGTGTGTGTACCAATTTTCACGGCAAAAGCTTCTATCAATATTCGCTACAAACAAATTGTACAGCAGAACTATTATGGTATTAGCAATTCAAAAACCCTGAAGTACCTCACATTCAGACCTCTCAAAAAAAAAAGGTAGAAATTGCTTAAATTTTCAAGTGAAAGGCGGAAATAATATGTCCAGGTAAAACCTGAAAAAAGTTAGTAAAGAATATAACATCTGAGGATAACATTATCAAAGAATAGGTATCTATATACAATATATATATAATAGTATATATATATATATACATATATATATAAACATCGATACAAAATATCATTGAAATTAATGAGCTGGAGAATGAATGATCAGGAAATTCTACCATTTTTTGTACAGACTCTCGTACACGTTTGAAAAAAATAGGTAGAGAGAGCAGAGGTTAGATTAGCCGAGGTCTTGTATGGATTATATACATGGTTTGGGAGCCATGCTATTTGTATTGTAATATTAGATACAATAGCTAATATTTATTTAACTATATTAAAAGTCCGATAGACAATATGAATTTTAAAAATATAGAGTAAACTTTTATAAAATCAATACAATTAAAAAAAGTAACAAAGACAAAATATTTAATAATTATAATTTTTAAGTCCATTTTTTAATATTTTTTATAAATATGGTGTGCAATTTGTCAAGGCTTTTACCAGCAATTCATTATGACGATGATTAATTAATTGTGAGTAATAGTTTGACTTGACAAACTTCATAGTGGAGTATACACATTCACATCAGTGCCAATAGTTCATATTATATTCATATTTACAATCGTTCATAGTTGTCCATTCATGTTATCCAAATAGTCTGTAAACTGCTTTCAAAGTTAAGATAATTTGTTTTTTGCACCCATTTCCAAAACTCAGTCAATAATTACAAATCTCTTTAGAGATTTGTAATGTGTAATTTTCCTTAAATTCTAGTACTAAATCGGAAAAGTATCTAGGATAATATCAAGTATCTTGAAAAGTATCTCGGATAATATCAATTACAATTGGATTAACAAAAATTTAATTGTAGATTTGAAACTTCTCAGATATTCAGCTAAAGTGTTAAAATTCGTTTTCAGTTCTTGCAATTTTTTCTAGATATTCATTGATTTTATTTTTCACGATATTCGAGGAATTTGTTTTTAAACGTGGAAAATATTTCAATGTTTTTGATTCAGATAATTTTCGAAACAAATTTAATATAAAAATACACCGTCTTTCGGAGTCGCAAGAAAACATAGAAAGAGCTGTATTTACCCACCGTTGATATATGTATAGAGAATAAATAGTAAAGAAAAATCAATCACATAGAAAAATAATATTAAGCAAGAGTTTTTCTTTCTAATAAGTCCGTTAATACAAATTATGAATATTAACAAATTTGTTAATATATATTTTATTAATAGAAATTTACTACTTTGTCCAAAAAGTAAGACCAACTTTCACTTTAAAATTTCTGGGGCTTAATAAATTTCATTTTTTTTTCTTTTTTACGTTGCTGGCACTGTCCTTGACATCTGTGGTAAATTTGACGTCAAAATTGTTTATTCATTGTTTGAGTTACTTTTAGCTTTGTGAGACGCTAAAACTGATTTCGGCGATTTTTGATACGTCTGAATTAATTGAGCAAAGAACTTGCATTTCATTTTGTTTGGCGAAACGTACCGAATGTTTCAAAAGGCATTCGGTGAGCATTCCTATATCGGAAAGAAATGTTTACAAGTAGTTCAAAGAAGACAGAGAACGCGTTGAAGACGAAAACCCTCTGGTTGACGTCAACCTCTACCAACAAAGCTCACGTCCAAAAATTTAAATATTTGGTGTTTGAAAACCATCGATTTACAATTAGAGACCTTGCTGCTGCTGATGGAATTTTAAAACGATCGGCCAATTCCATTTTAGACCATCGGCCAATTCCGATTGGTACCGAAAACATTGAATGCGTCAGCTCACACTGCATTAATTCTTCGTTATTTTTTCACCAAAAATTAAACCCATATTGTTCCACAACCACCGCATTTGCACTGTGCGTCTTCTGAATATTCCCTAAACTCAAAAGACACTCCGAGACACCGTTTTGAGTCGATTTAAAAGATTCAATGTGTTTCAAGGCCATCCCTGCCGATGACTTTTTAGCATGCAATGTGTCCGGAAGGGATTACTTTGAAGGCGATGAAATAAATCTAGAAGAATAAATAAAGAGTTTTTGAAAAAATAAATAATTTGTCTTACTTTTTGGGCACAGTAGTAGAATAAATTTCTTGGAAATTTCTTCCTAATTTAATGTACTTCCCTATTGAATTGAGAAAAAAAAAAATCAATGTTTAATCACTGCAAAAGGCTCCACTGAATTAAATCATTGATTTACTTTTAATTTTACCATTTTTTTTTTCAATTTATTTATTCATCATCATCATCATCTTCATCTTCAATAGCACGACAACCAACGGTGGGCTAAGGCGTTCCTTTGAAAAGGTTTCCATGCATTCTTCTGAGAGACAATTTTTTTGTTGTCACAACACGACGCAAAAACAATCATGTAAGTTTAAGTTTTAGAACAATATCAAAATTAAAATCAATTTTATTCTAATTAAAGTGGTTTTTTTACCTTTGACTTTTACCTAGTGACTTTTTTTAAGCATCTTATAAAGCATCTTAAAGCATTTTTTAAAATTAGAATCAATTTTATTCTAATTAAAGTGGGTTTTTTAACAATTTAAAAAATTATTATTTAGTTATAACTTTAAATAGAGAAAATTTCTTTTTTGTTCCTTACAAGGGGCTTTTTTAAGCATCTTTTAAAGCATCTTAAAGCATTTTTTAAAATTAGAATCAATTTTATTCTAATTAAAGTGAGATTTTTAACAATTTAAAAATTTAATTATTTAATTATAGCTTTAAATGGAGAAAATTTCTTTTTGTTCCTTACAAGGGACTTTTTTTAAGCATCTTAAACCATATTTAAAAATTAGAATCAATTTTATTCTAATTAAAGTGGGTTTATACCAATTTAAAAATTTAAATATTTAATTATAGCTCTAAATGGAGAAAATTTCATTTTTGTTTCTTAGAAGGGACTTTTTTTTAACCATCTTAAACCATTTTTTAAAATTAGAATTAATATTATTCTAATTAAACTGGTTTTTTTACCAATTTAAAAATTAAATTATTTAATTCTAGCTTTAAATGGAGAAAATTTCTTTTTTTTTTTTTTTTTTTCTTAGAAGGGACTTTTTTTTAACCATCTTAAACCATTTTTTAAAATTAGAATTAATTTTATTCTAATTAAACTGGTTTCTTTACCAATTTAAAAATTAAATTATTTAATTATAGCTTTAAATGGAGAAATTTCTTTTTTGTTCCTTACAAGGGACATTTAACCTTATGCTGAATTTAATGACCTATTTACATATTATAGCATTCATGTTTGAATACATATGATAAAAATTTATAATTAGTAGCGAAATAGATAGTGTTTTCAATAAATTCTTAAAATATATTAATTATGCTCGACATTTAGAAGAAGTAAAAATAGATTTACTTTAAATGATTTTTCAAGGTAAATTTAACAATAGTGAAATCTTTCAGGAACATAGATTTAAAGCAAAATGGATATAAATTCAGTAAAAACGAGCATACATCCTAACGCATACTTGAAAAAAAAACATTAATTAGAAAATGTAATGGATAGTAGTATAATTATTCTTAATGTTATTTTTTTTTTTTAATTTTAAATTTGAAAAACACTAACTTTTTCATTATTGCTGTATGAATGGTTTTAAAAAATAATTTAGAATTTCTAATATTTTTTAAAAAATATTATGCAATATTTTATCTATAAAAGTCCCATAGGCAAGGGATAAATGCTAATCGTCTCGTAGAAAAATGTCGGAATTAAGAAGAACCGTAAAAATTAATTGTGGCAAAACTTTACCAATTTTTCTCCAAAAAAGGAAAACAAATGGGATACTGCATATCCGCAAAAGTCAAGTGAAAAATTAATCGCAACAATAATTTTTATCTATAAAAGTCCCATAGACAAGGGATAAATGCTAATCGTCTTGTAGAAAAACGTCGGACTTAAGAAGAAACGTGAAAAATCATTGTGGCAAAATTTTACCCACTTTTTTCCAAAAAAGGAAAACAAATGGGATACTTCATATCCGCAAAAGTCAAGTGAAGAATTAATCGCAACTACAATTTTTATCTATAAAAGTCCCATAGGCAAGGAATAAATGCTAATCCTCTTGTAGAAAAACGTCGGAATTAAGAAGAAACGTGAAAACTCCTGATGCAAAATTTTACCCACTTTTCTACAAAAAAGGAAAACAAATGGGATACTTCATATCCGCAAAAGTCAAATGAAGAATTAATCGCAACTACAATTTTTATCTATAAAAGTCTCATGGGCAAGGAATAAATGCTAATCCTCTTGTAGAAAAACGTCGGAATTAAGAAGAAACGTGAAAACTCCTGATGGCAAAATTTAACCCACTTTTTTCCAAAAAAGGAAAACAAATGGGATACTTCATATCCGCAAAAGTTAAGTGAAGAATTAATCGCAACAACAATTTTTATCTATAAAAGTCCCATAGACAAGTGATAAATGCTAATCGTCTTGTAGAAAAACGTCGGAATTAAGAAGAAACGTGAAAACTCCTGATGGCAAAATTTTACCCACTTTTCTCCAAAAAAGGAAAACAAATGGGATATTTCATATCCGCAAAAGTCAAGTGAAGAATTAATCGCAACAACAATTTTTATCTATAAAAGTCCCATAGACAAGTGATAAATGCTAATCGTCTTGTAGAAAAACGTCGGAATTAAGAAGAAACGTAAAAACTCCTTGTGGCAAAATTTTACCCACTTTTCCACAAAAAAGGAAAACAAATGGGATACTTCATATCCGCAAAAGTCAAATGAAGAATTAATCGCAGCAACAATTTTTATCTATAAAAGTCCCATGGGCAAGGAATAGATGCTAATCCTCTTGTAGAAAAACGTCGGAATTAAGAAGAAACGTGAAAACTGCTTGTGGCAAAATTTTACCCATTTTTCTCCAAAAAAGGAAAACAAATGGGATATTTCATATCCGTAAAAGTCAAGTGAAAAATTAATGGCAACAACAATTTTTATCTATAAAAGTCCCATAGACAAGTGATAAATGCTAATCGTCTTGTAGAAAAACGTCGGAATTAAGAAGAAACGTGAAAACTCCTGATGGCAAAATTTTACCCACTTTTCTCCAAAAAAGGAAAACAAATGGGATATTTCATATCCGCAAAAGTCAAGTGAAGAATTAATCGCAACAACAATTTTTATCTATAAAAGTCCCATAGACAAGTGATAAATGCTCATCGTCTTGTAAAAAAACGTCGGAATTAAGAAAAAAAGGTAAAAACTCCTTGTGGCAAAATTTTACCCACTTTTCTACAAAAAAGGAAAACAAATGGGATACTTCATATCCGCAAAAGTCAAATGAAGAATTAATCGCAGCAACAATTTTTATCTATAAAAGTCCCATGGGCAAGGAATAGATGCTAATCCGGTTGTAGAAAAACGTCGGAATTAAGAAGAAACGTGAAAACTGCTTGTGGCAAAATTTTACCCATTTTTCTCCAAAAAAGGAAAACAAATGGGATATTTCATATCCGTAAAAGTCAAGAGAAAAATTAATGGCAACAACAATTTTTATCTATAAAAGTCCCATAGACAAGTGATAAATGCTAATCTTCTGGTAGAAAAACGTCGGAATTAAGAAGAAACGTGAAAACTCCTGATGGCAAAATTTTACCCACTTTTTTGCAAGAAAGGAAAACAAATGGGATACTTCATATCCGCAAAAGTTAAGTGAAGAATTAATCGCAACAACAATTTTTATCTATAAAAGTCCCATAGACAAGTGATAAATGCTAATCGTCTTGTAGAAAAACGTCGGAATTAAGAAGAAACGTGAAAACTCCTGATGGCAAAATTTTACCCACTTTTCTCCAAAAAAGGAAAACAAATGGGATATTTCATATCCGCAAAAGTCAAGTGAAGAATTAATCGCAACTACAATTTTTATCTATAAAAGTCCCATAGACAAGTGATAAATGCTAATCGTCTTGTAGAAAAACGTCGGAATTAAGAAGAAACGTAAAAACTCCTTGTGGCAAAATTTTACCCACTTTTTTCCAAAAAAGGAAAACAAATGGGATACTTCATATGCGCAAAAGTTAAGTGAAGAATTAATCGCAACAACAATTTTTATCTATAAAAGTCCCATGGGCAAGGAATAAATGCTAATCCTCTTGTAGAAAAACGTCGGAATTAAGAAGAAACGTGAAAACTCCTGATGGCAAAATTTTACCCACTTTTCTCCAAAAAAAGAAAAACAAATGGGATATTTCATATCCGCAAAAGTCAAGTGAAGAATTAATCGCAACAACAATTTTTATCTATAAAAGTCCCATAGACAAGTGATAAATTCTAATCGCCTTGTATAAAAACGTCGGAATTAAGAAGAAAAGTAAAAACTCCTTGTTCCAAAATTTTACCCACTTTTATACAAAAAAGGAAAACAAATGGGATACTTCATATCCGCAAACGTCAAATGAAGAATTAATCGCAGCAACAATTTTTATCTATAAAAGTCCCATGGGCAAGGAATAAATGCTAATCCTCTTGTAGAAAAACGTCGGAATTAAGAAGAAACGTGAAAACTGCTTGTGGCATAATTTTACCCATTTTTCTCCAAAAAAGGAAAACAAATGGGATATTTCATATCCGTAAAAGTCAAGTGAAAAATTAATGGCAACAACAATTTTTATCTATAAAAGTCCCATAGACAAGCGATAAATGCTAATCGTCTGGTAGAAAAAAGTCGGAATTAAGAAGAAACGTGAAAACTCCTTATGAAAAAATTTTACCCACTTTTCTACAAAAAAAGGAAAACAAATGGGACACTTCATATCCGCAAAAGTCAAATGAAGAATTAATCGCAACTGAATTCATATTTATTATACTAACATACCGGATGTGCACAATTAACTTTTTTTTTCGTGCTATTCTAACTAATAGTAACCAGAATCATTATCGTTAATCGTTAATTTAGTTATATACTTTAATAGTATTTAAATCGTATGTATCCTTTTATGATTCATGATTGAGGTGTATAAATTCCAATCAACTTTTCAACCTCAAAACTATGAATGAGATTAAACATTAGACAATCTTGACCTTTCGACGATTTACATCAATGCTATATACCATCATGTCCATAAATTAAGGATAATGAAGTTCAGGCAAAGAAAGAGACAGAAGCAAAACAAATTTGATTTATTTGTAAAGTCTTTTCATTAAACAAAAGGTAAAGTGCAAAAAAGATGCTATATGTTTGACATAATTAATAAAAATTGCGATTTTTACTCCCTGGAGCAAATTTCAAAAAAGAACTTGTTTACCAAAAACAGTATAACATGGATAGTGGGATGTTTAATATGGAGTATGTCTCCCGGACGATGCAATACAGGCCTTACAACGCCTAGGCATGCTGAGTATCAAATTATCAATCTGATCTTGGGGAATATTACACCACTCATCAAGCAATGCCCTCCGAAGTTCCGGTTGACAGGTGGGATGGGGTTGATTGGCTGCAATTCGTCGGCCAAGCATATCCCACGCATGCTCTATTGGATTCAAGTCCGGTGAGTATGCTGGCCAATCCATACGGGTGATATCTTCCAATTGAAGGCATTCGTCTACAATGTTTGCACGGTGAAGACGGGCGTTGTCAAAAATTAAAAGCAATCTAGTTTTTTTAATTTCAGACACCGGTATATTTGTTAACATGTATCCGTTAAATATTTGGCTTAATATTAGGTTAAATGTCTGACTTGGTAATTATAATTTGCTCCTTTTATTTCTTCTAGAATGAAACACCTTTCAATACTTGGATGGACATATTAATAAAGATGTTAAATGTCCTTGGCATTTTTATTTTGCTCTTAATCTGGCAATGCCTGTATATGAAGTTGCTGCAGATTAGGGACAAATGGAGAAAGAACCCCCAAAGACAAGAGAGAGGGAGAGTCTGGATTGAATTAGAAAGAATGCCCGGACGATAATGTTCTGGGATGATTGGATTCACCGCTATAATGGTAAAAAATTTCATGCAATATGTATTTTTTTTTTACTTTAATTACAATCGACCCTCGCTAAACCCTATTTTTTCTCTTAATTGGTGGTAATTAAATGCAGTTTGTATCTAAAGAAATTCATGCTAAAATTCCCTATTTTCATTTCTAAAATTTCATCTTCCAGATCACTGGAGGAGGAATGAATGTTAAGCTTTTATTTCATTTATAATCGACTTCATAATCAGAGTATTAAAAAAAAGAATGTGAAAATTCACATCATTTAATGAAACAATGCAAACAATATAGCTCATTTTCATTTCATATTTACAAGGAATTTACTGTAAAATTTCCAGCAGTTGTGATTGTTAGGGGATAATAATTTCATTATTATTTTGCCCTGTAAGTATTTGAAGTTAATAATAGAAATTTTATTTATTATTGTATTTGTTTATTATTATTAAAATTATAGTAATTTATTAGCTGTTATACTTTTGCAGAAGTGCGAACTAATTTCTCTCATTTTTTCTATTTTGCCATTCATGTATTTTTAATGTCGTCATGGAATTCATATCACAAAAATGCATAAAAATCTGGTTAAAAAATGTCAGAAAATGTCAACTTCTTTACATTAATAGCTTTCTAGGACTATCCATGTTTAAAATATTTTATTAAATTGATGATTAACAATAATTATTAATTGAAGATAATAAACAAAAGATATAAAATATAATTGTTGGCAGTAATACCCTTTTTTTCAGATTAAAATCATGGTGAGAGTTGTAAATAAAGAAATCAAGAGTAAAAGATGAAGCCAACTACTTTTATTGAGATATATCTTCAATTTTTATTTTAATATAAAATAGGACAATAATTTTGCAAGACATGTATGCATGCGAAAGTAAATAATAACACCTTGAAAATAGTTTTTTTAAAAATCAAAACATTTGAAAAATATAGCGAAACTTTTTGAAGTGTATTATATTTACAAAGGTAAAGATACGAGTTAACGTAGCACCGTGTGTATGGTATTTTTCACTCTTCAACTTGCATATATTAATTTTTTTATTCCTGTAAATAAAAGATTTTTTCTTTCTTATGTGGTATTTTTATTAATGCTTATTCTGTATTCCCCACAATTCATTAATCTAATTTTAATCTTTAATATGGAATAAATACAAAAACTTATCACAACCAATTAAAAGGTTCAAGTTCTCACGTGATAAAGTTTCCAAAAGTTTTCCATATTTAGGAAGTCATAAATGTAAAAGTTTAGAGTAAGTTACTTTTTATTCCAGTAACTATTAATGAAATAGAATGTCTAGAGCCCTATTAATAACTACTGCATAAATTATGAACAAAGTAATGTAGAAATGCTGAGAAGAAGAAATGCGTAAGCAAATTATTTGAAATCGTTTGAATTGTTAAAACGGATTTTTTTTTTTACAAATATATTTTTTATTTATTTCCTTTAAAATAGTTCACAAATAATCTTGGACTGTAAGCCAATGCTTAAGACATTGGCATACAATATTTCTTTCTAATTGATTCCAGCTCGCTGTGGAATTACGCGCAACGAAAAAGCTGAAATACTGGCTAAGAAAGGAACTTTGCTAGAGCAACGCATTAATCGAATGCTTTCATTTCATACGACTAAATTGTTTGTTAGCTTGACACTTAATAAAATTCTTCAACAAGATATGATTCAACCCCGCTCTTCCCCCAGAATTCTTCTTCTCTCGATGAAGAATTCTGGGGGAAGAGAGAACTATTCCCAGTTTTCCAAAAAACGCGGCGATGACTCTATTTAGACGTCATAACTGTTTACTTGACTACCTTTATAGAATTGCAGTGGTGGATTCTCCAAACTGTGTTTTGTGTGACTCTAGTTGGCCTATGACTATTGAACATTTAAAAAGTTGTAATGCACTTTCTCTGTACGAAGGCATGGTCAAAGAGCCCGGGAACTAACGCTTAGAAGCCAATGTTCGGCATTTTGTATAACAAAAAAATTTCCCCTTTGTGAAAGAAGTATGTCTTGTTAATTTTTTGTGAACTGTACAATCAATTTTGTGTTCATAAATATCAATCAAAAATTCAATTAAGAATTATTTATCAGAATTTTTCAAAAGAGTACTTTTAAAAATTTTTTATAAAAGAGTTTATAACAAATTTTGTTTTTATATTTTAGGAAACTAATTGTGAACTTACAGAATTTCTGTCTCAAAGGTACAGACTAATTAAGAATTAAGTAAAAATTAATTTTAAAAAATCTGACGTAAATTCTTCAAATAAAAATTATTTAAAACTTTGCATATCGTACTGATGTTTTACACTTTGGGTACTTAATACATTGGTGTGCAAAACTTAAGCAGCAATGTAAAAATTTAGCAGATAGCTATGAAATTGCAGAAAAGGAGATCTGGAGATCAATACAATGAACACTTAAGTCAGTAGAAACGTCATGCGTATGCAAATATCAGGAACGAAACGTCGGAGGCGACGTGAGCGTACGCAAAACGCGTGATGTCGGCGCGCGCAGCTCAACAGTAGAATAAAAGGAAGGACGGAGACGCAATTCAACATATTCGCTGCAAGTGCCAGTGAATCAGTTTGTGAAATATGGCTATAATAAATCACATGGACGACTTCACACGTGGAAGAATGATCGGAAAGCTGGAGGAGGGGCGTACTGTCACCAGTGTAGCTGCAGAGTTCGGAATCAACAAAAGTGTCGTTTCGCGCGCTTGGAAAGCGTTCCAAACCACAGGTACAGCTATTAGAAAGGATGGTGGTGGCCGCCCGAGGAACACAACTGCAGGGGATGACCGATATATCGTCCTGCAGGCGAAAAGAGCCCGACAGCAGTCAGCAAGCGCCGTTGCTCAGCAACTCTGTACAGCAACGGGGCTACAAGTGTCGCGGTTTACTATGGCTGGATGAATTCACAAAGTGGGCCTATTTGCCCGCCGTCCTGAACGCTGCCTCCCGTGGAAAGTTGGCCACTGACGCCACGTTTACAGTGGTGCAGAGAGCACAAAACCTGGACAACTGATCAATGGAGTCGTGTCTTCTTTATGGATGAGAGTCGGTTCTGCACCAGAAGCGATTCTCGTCACGTTTTGATTCGGAGAGAGGTCGGGACCCGATTTTATCCCAGTAACCTCAAGGAAAGACACCGTTATGGTGGTTTTGGAGTTCTTGTCTGTGGAGGCATTTTGCTGAACGGGCGAACTGAGCTCCACGTTTTCGACAGAGGAACCGCAAGAAATGTTGCACCAGCTGGTTCTGAGTATGCGGAGACGGTGCGAAGCAACCATTGCAGTGAGGGGCTGGCATATCCCATATTAAAGAACATCTGCTTGTTGTTCTTTCTCTTGGATAGGCAATCATAAATCACGATACTATGCTTTCAATAAAGCTTGTTTTTGTTTGATTCCATATCGTATGCATTGTAGTCCTTTTTCAGCGCCGATACTTTCGTCATCCTTTACGTACATAATACTCTCCCTCATTTCTGAATGTCATGTCTTTCAGATGATTTCTCGTGGAATCATGGAAAAAAACCCACCTGTTGCTTAGGTTTTGCACACCAGTGTATTTATTTATAAAAATTTGAAATTACGCAATTTCAATCGTATTATTTTGTTTTCATGTTTATCTCTATCAAGACACACAAACTGCTTTATTTAGCAAGCCATAATAATATGCTTTAACTATAAAATCCTTAGATAAAAGAGAGGCCCTCTTAGAAAGGAGTTGCGTTTAATCAGTTCGAAAACCAATCGTCGGTACTGCTCTCCTAATTCCCTTAGGAATCAAGACAAAGCAATAAACGATCACTATTTCAGAACACATTCATTTTAAATGCTATTAAAAACGAATTGAAAAACGAGGAACTGCAATAAATTATTTCAAACCTAATTTTATGGGATTATTTAAACAAAGCATATCGCTCTTTATTCATGCAAGACTGAATCAACATATCTCATCGACTTTTTGCTTGCTTGAATTCTTTCGTGAAAGAGAAAACCTAATTACTCCATTTTCAGAGTCAGACAGCTGAAATAACGTTCAAGCTAAATTAATTAGTGAATCGTTTATTTCTACGCTATTTTTCACTATTTGTTTTTATTTGTAACATTTTTTTTCTGACTACAGGCGGAGGAAAAAGCAAATATTTCTTGCGTAATGTAATTTAAATATCTAATATGATTTTTACACAGTACATTTACAGTAACGCTCGAAATTTTATCTTCAACTAGTTTGTCTCTTATCTAATTTTTTTTTATTCTTAATCAAAATTAATATGTCCTTTAATTTACCTTCATTAAAAATTAGAAAGATTTCAAAATATGAAATGATGTTTCATAACTTTAAAAATATAACATGAAAAAAAAAATTCTTCAAAGGGAATTTATGCTGAGCTTGTTAATTCTTCCTCTCTTTGGCATGAATTAAAAATTTAGATTTAATATATTTCTACTGAAACGACTCATTTCTCAAAAAATATATTTTTATTTTGTATTAAAATATATTACTAGAGATTTCAGTAAATAATATTACATTTTTAATAACCTTGTTGAAAGCATATCAAAGATAATGAAAATAGACTGAGAAAGATTGTAAGAGAAAAGAGATACTCTGATTCAATAATAAAACATATATTTTAATTTGGTACTCTTAATTAGTTACAAAATAAAAGCAATGAGTACAAACTTAAGAATAAATTGTTCAAAAAAAAATATTCAACGCTTTATTATTTTACTCATAATAAAGCCTCAAAATTGAAGTGAAAAAACTTGAAAAAAAAACTTGAAATTAAAAGTAGGCGAATAAATAAAAATGGTCATAAATACATCAATTGAAATTCATTTTGCAGTATAAATATAAATTCCTTAACTTTTCTAGTTTCCAAACATCAATAAATAATAATAAAAAATTCGAGATTTTAAATTTTCGAATTTTCAAAACAAAATTATTATGCTCTGTAAATTAGTGGAACTGCCGTCTTTTAAACATGAATCCGAAAAAAAAGTTCAAAAGCGCATGCAATTTCGGCGAGAAGAAACTGCAACAAATTGTGTACATTTGCTATTGTTTCTGTATAGCTAATAGACATGACTGCACATCATATACATTTTAACACACTGATCTCAGACACTATATTTTCCAGCAACTTTCAATTTTCTATATTGGAAGTTGCTAAAAAACAATTTTCATTGCCGAAAAAACAATTTTCTATATTGGAAAATCAGTCACGTTTTATGCTTAATTTGCAATATATAATTTGAATAATGCTTTTGTTAAAATTCATTAAGTTACGTTGAATAAAAATTTGATATTCATAGTTTTTTGAATTTTCCTTGATTTTTCATTTGAATTTCCTTGATTATTCCTTTCAATTTTTTTGAATTTTCCTTGATCCCTTATTTCAATTGAAACCAGTATTGAAATAAAGTTATTTGGTTTTCATTAATAATTATATTTTACAAAATTAATACTCACGTAAAATTTTATTATAAATGGTAGCTCTCTTTGTTAACTGAAATAAATTATTACAGTGAATGGAGCCAAGTCAGACTAGGGGGCTCCAACACAACAGAAACTGCCCCCTTTCCCTCCTTTCATGAGTAGATTGCATGATTTTCATGAGTAGAATATATATCCCTAACTGCAGGACACTAAGGACTAGACACAATACAATAAACTTAATTTATTTCTGACTAAATAAAGCCCAATCAAATGAGTGGAAAAAGAAGCTACATGATTAGAAAATTAATTTTTTCCTTCATGGCAAATTATGTATAGAAAATAAAAAAAATAAGTAATATAATAATTATATTTAATTCTATAAAAGAATAAAAAAAGGAATATTTAAATTTCAATGAATAACCATTTTACTCAAAATTAAATATTCTAGAAAATTAATAGAAAAAATAATTTTTAATCTCCTTTACTAAAATATTAAAAAAACCGTTTGTTACAAATTATTGATTTAATATTTATGTTTTATAAAACTATAAAAGCGTTTAATGATTTAATGTTGTGTCATTAATTTATAATTAAATACATAATAAGTAAAAAAAAGTAGTTAATTAAAAATAATATTTTGCATAAATCACATCCAACAAATAAACTGGAATATAGATATAATTTATAATTGTAGTAATTTAAAACTTAATTTCTCATTGAATATTCGGAAATTTCTAAAGAAATGAAGGCCCACTTTAACTAAAATAGTTTCAGAAACTAATATTATTGCTGAATTTATATCAAGAATTGCAGTTTTATTTTATTAGCAAAAAAATTAACTAGAATTTTCTCAATAATCTAGTTACACAGATGAAAAAAATTATGTATATAAAGAAAATTTTGAACTTCTTATTACCCTAATTTCTTTTGTTATGAGAACTATAAACACGCACAAAAATCTCTTTCTTTATAATATATATGTAGAAAATTTCGAAATTGAATCATTTTATTATTTCATGTTGTTATTTATAATTAAATAGTAACTTACAATGAGATTTATTTTGCAAATAAATTCATTATCTTGAATTATTCATTATAATAATATTTTTCAACCAATATTTTGAGTTTAAACGAGATAAGAAATTATTTAAACGTTGATAGGTTTCTTGTATGATTACCACTTTTTTTGTATTATTGCCGTTACCAATCTCGCAGAGTGCTTCAACTACACTCAGCTAGTAACATCCAAAGAGTCCATGCTATTACACGTTGTGTGTATAATTGCCTATATATATATATAATGAAAATACAGAAAAAATAGATAAATTGTAAAAGATTATTAATACCTTTTATATTTATGTTATTATTAAAAACCAACAACAACTTGACATGAAAGATCACTAACAGTAAATGAAAGTTTTTTTATTTCCTCAATACAAATTCATGCTTCGTTTGTGAGTAGCATTTAAATCTGTAGCATCTAACATATTAGATTATTTAGCCCACAGTTAAAAGAGAAATAAACAGCATGGGTAATCATCTGAGAGAAAAAAAAACTACATCTGACCATTATATGAATGAATATATCAGAAAAGGATGACGTACCAAAAAGAAAAAAAAAATTCTTTATTCCCTCTTTGTGATTTTCTCGCACATGAGAAGTTGAACTGCTGTTAAATCTACCTAGAGAGAGAAAAGTCGAAATCACTGAAATCATATTAGCGTTGAATGTGTCACTTTCCCCTATTTCCCTGTACTCTTGAGGAAATGCCTCCAAGCTATAACATGCAGTCATCACTTTTTAGTTCCGTGCGTTATCATTCAAATGGAAAACAGATTGGGGCTGCAAGTTATTTAAAGTAAGTAGCAATTTCCCGACCCCTTGAAAAGTATTGAATGTGAAACTACAGAAAGAAGCACGATATACAGAACCGAAGACAGCTATTTGTCCCGAGATTTCGTTGGGGGCGTTTCAAACCCGACAGCGCTCCTGGATGACAATTCTCTTGCCTCAAAAGATTGCGAAGGGATTAAAAGAGAGGCTGGAGGGCAGGTAGAGCCTCTCTCCTTTTGTCGGGGTTTTGGAATAAACTGCAAAGAAGGAACAGGCCTTAATTCAATAAAAGGCAGATGTGCAATAGCTTATTCCTTTTTTTCCGTAATGAATGCTTAAAATAGAGGCATAAATGTTTGATAAAAATATATTATACTTGTTATGATAATGACAACTTAAAAGACTAGAAAGCAGTGCAAAGTGGCCTTATTGATATAGAAAACCAAGTAGATGTAGATTATGGCTCTAGCAATGGGTCAATAAATATTCCGAAATTACAATGAGGTATTTGGAATAATATTATTAGTTATTAAACCTTAAAATTTTATTAACTATTGTCTCTTTTTGAGGGTTTATTTTATCTTACTAAATAGATAATAGGGTTCTTTGTATACTTGGAGCAAACAAGAATGAGATTCAAATAAAAGCTAAATACTTAAAGATACGTCATTAAAGGTAACAGGTTAATATCGCTTGCAATGTCACATTTACTATTGGATGTCCGGAGTAACCACTGTTTGTTGAATAAATGTCTACGAATAAATTTTATATCTTAAAGTGGTGTTCAAAAAAACTGCAAGAACAAGAAGCAAGTTTCTCATTAAAATTATTTTTATGTACATTGGTAATCATTGGCTATCATGTATGGATCCTTTGTGAAATTATTATTAAGGCACTTTGTACAATTTTAGGCAATTATTGGAATTTATCAACCACTCAAATGGATGATCATATTAATAAAAAGAAAGTTCTATTGAATTCATTTTCGATTGTAAATAAGAAATAATAATTCCATTTTTATTTAGAATATACAGGCAATAGATCCAAGAGAAAGAAATATGGATTTAAATAAAATTAAGATAGAGTTATTCCATATTATTTCTGTAATGTACAAAATACTATAATAAGCATGATGATCTGCCAACATTTCAATAAGAATGTTTTATTACCCCTTGTAAATCAGTCTTAAAATAATCATATATGTAGTATTGAAATTCGTTAGCAAATTTCAACTTTTATTTACCTACTTATTTTGATGACCAGCATATGTTTAAATATAACACAAAAAGTTTTCTCATTGCAAGTAATTTATTTCTTATAAAGAGAAAATTTATTTGAAAGGAAAGCTTATTCTTAAGTTAAAAGAAAGCTTCTTCTAATTCTTTTATTGAAAAGAAAAGATTTACAGAATAACAAAACAAAAATTTGTTCAAAAATGAATTGATGGGTACATATAAAAGGAAATTGTTCAAATGTATTTGATTCTACATTTAAAAACCTTTCTACACTACAGAAATTCGGCATGCATTTTATTTTAAACACTTTAAGAATATTTTAAGATAAAATAAAAAATAAACTCGCTATAGCTATTAAGTAATAAAGTAATGTATACAACATGAAAATAACACCTGTATTTGTACAATCAGATAATTAACTTTATTTATACAAAGCCTTTCAGATAAATACAATTTTAGAGAATTTGTGGAATTTTTCTGTGAAAAATTTGCATAGGATTTTAGTTAACTGTGAATTTAAAATACTTCCCGATCCTTTTTGAAAAATTTTCAAAGTTTCATGAGTTTTTCATAGTAAGAGGTGAAAATGTTTAAAATATCATCAGGTTTTTTTTTTTTTTTGAATGAATGAATAGAAATGTGAAAGAAAAAAAAATGAAAAGAAATTCTAAAGCGTGTTCACCCCACGCTTTTAGAACAGTGACATTAATTTTCTCGTCAGTAATTTTATCCTTATGTTAACAATTATTTTTTTACTTTTTAGTTTGATTAACTCTAAAAGCGTGTTTTTTAGTTTTTTTAAACTATTAATTTATTTTTTAAACATATCTCTATTTACTACTAATTCTGCAGTGCATTTTATAATATGATGAAAAGCAATTAATTAAACTATTAATTTATTTTTTTAATTTTTAGTTTGAAGCAAAAAAAAGCGTGTTTTTTTTAGTTTTTAGTTTTAAAAGCGTGTTTTTTTTAGTTTTTTAAACTATTAATTTTTTATAATAGAATGGCTTGGAAATTTGTTGAGAGTTTTTCAAATTTTGAATCTGAAATTAAAAAGAAAACATTTATTTTACACATTTTCCTAAAAAAAATTATTCGGGAAAGTTACTAACAGCTTTTTTTTGTAGTCAATCACACGAACATTAATTAAAATTGCTTTAATGAATTAGATAACTGTCTTATTAAGTAGAATATTCTTCTTCATAAAAAAGAAACACATCAATTATTAAACCAAAACATGATGAATCAATAACTAAATGAAACTATAAAAAATAAAGTAAAAGTCAAATAAGTTTACGGAAAAAATTATTTTTATATGAACATTACAATATATAATTTATTGATTTTATTAAATTTTTAATGTAGGTATATCTGGACATAAATGTCTTCCTAATATTTACGTATTTCTTCTTTATATTAATTAATAAGGAAAGCTGAGAATCTGACTGCCTCATGATACGTTATAAAATGAATTATCATAACGTTATTTTTGACAAATTTCTTTATTTTTTAATTTCTAAAACAACATCAATAAAATTATTGTAATATGATAAAAATAACAACAATTCGAAATAAGCTCATTTTTTTTCGAATTACAGCGTTTTATCAAAAAGAAATGCTCCTGCACTAGTTAAAAATAAAAGAGGAGATATGCTTGAAATGGTATGAGCGCATCTTCAATAAGTATGTGTAATGAACACAGAATAATAGTAATTGTTTTGAAATAAAAACAAATATCTGGATTAAGCTCCCTCAACAAAATACAGAAAAAACTTGAAGTTTTCAAAATACGTTTCGTATTAAATAATCCCGAAAATATTATCTCTCAAAATTAAAAATAATTTTTAACACCACTTGTTTTAATTTCCCGGATTGTTTCATTTATAATAAATAATAAATTTGTAGCGTAAATAAATCAAGTATTTACATAAACACATTAAAACATATTATGATCATATTTCAGCTACAATAAATTATTATTTAATATAAATATGGATTTATTAAAAACTGCCTGCTCCTGCACAAACGAAACAGTAATGATCTTTTTAAAGGTTTTTAATATTTGAAAACTTCATTCATCACTGAAAAGAATAATGAGTTACTTTAAAAATCCTTATTAATAATTAATTTCTAGGAAATGAGTCTCTTTTTATACTTTAAAGAAGCATGTCATCTTGTTGGCAACTGATTTATTATACATGTTATTTAGCATTACATATATTATTTAAAAGTAAGATATATTATGTATATTATATGTCAAATATTTTCTAGAAAAAAATTAAAGCTTGAAAGGAATTTTTCTGAATATTTAAGCATTATTTCATTATGGTTACATGCATTTATTTAACAAGTCTTTCATATATTTATTGTTATGTCAGGGGAAAACAGAAAATTTTTCTTTCGTTTCAATTTGCCTTTCGTTGACAATTTCTCAATTTTTCTCCTAATTACTTTTTTTTTTGTAAAACTGCAAGTGCATTTTTTTTTCTGAAGCAAATGTGTAGTTTCCTCTTTGTCAAAACATGAAAATAATGTTAATTTTGAAGTAAAATGTTATTCAAGCATAAATTAAATGAAAACAAATATAAATTAATTTTACAATTAAATGAAAGTAAATATAAATAAATTGTATAATTAAACGAAAATTTAAAAAAAATAAAGTTTTTTTTAAGATAAATAGTTATTGGTAAATGCAATTCACTGAGACATTACATAAAAATACTAACAATTCATTGAAAAGCTTAGAATTTTGCCTATGCATGAGCCTTATAAATAAGTTGAAGAAATTTAATTATTATAATTCTGTTATAAACATATAGTTGTGCTAGAAGATATAACTTTGAGTAAAGAAACATTCAATTGTTTGAAGGTATTCCAGTGAAATGTGTAAGTATGCATGTTTTTAATACTTTTAAGTTGCATTCTATAATGTCGTTCACATGCGTATAAGTCAAAAAAAAATCTTCTAAATCCAGAAGCAGCAATGATATTTTTATCCTAGAATAAATTTATTTTTGCAGAAATAAGCTACTTTAAAACGTTAAATCTTAACGTTTTAAAGTAACTTTTTAACCCTTATTTCGAGCTCTTTAATTATCTCTTCATTAATTGATTCTAATAATAAGCCGTTTTATTAACCAATTCTAAATTAAAATATGCTTAGTGTTTAATTAGTAGATTGTTTGCTCCTTTTAATTTCACATTTACAAAGAATAAAATTTTAACAAACATTTTAGTTAAAATTTTTAATCTTGCCAATATATATTTTTTAAAACTATTAATATAAACTAGATAACATCCAGTATGGAATTACCTTAAAATAATCTCTTCAATTAGAGTTGATTTATAAATTGTTCACCATTAATTATATATTTAATTATTTCAAATGATGTCATTCATTTTTTTCTCAGTAAAATTACATTTTATTTTTTTAAACCTATAATATATTTTCATTTCTTTGAACTTTTTTAACGCATCTGGTCCACTTGATTTTCTGATTGAAAACATGGAAAGAATGCATTATTAAAATAAATATATGCTAGAAATTAAATTTTATTTTTTGTCTCCCCTTCGTTTTAAATATAGAATATAAATGCAAATAAAAAAAAGCATAAAATTTTATTCATGTTAGGTATAAATATATGAAATGTATTACATTTATACTGATGATTTCATCATTGTAAATGTAATGCAGATAAAACATTTATAGCTGTTTCCCATTACTTCTTATTTCTCATTTAAAAAAAAAGCTTTATGAAGCTTTCATATTGTTTGGATTTTAAGGTAAACAAATAAATGTGTATAGATAATTTCAAAGACTGAAAAAAATCAAAGAAAGTGATCATAAAGTATTTATTTCACAAGAAGATTATTATTTTTTATAATTACATAAGAAATGTTTTTTTCCATATTTATTATTTAGTTATTTTTTTCCATATATATTAATTACATATTTTTTTCCACATTTTAAATATTCATGTCAAAAATATTTCCCCTTTTCCTCATATCAATTTGAAGGTTTCAATGATAAAAAAATAGCTTGCAAATCAAAGCATTTTTTTAACATTTCGTAAATTGAAGGAAACAGCAATTATTAACATTACATAGCAAGTGGTAAAAAAAAAGGTAATTCGAATGATTTATGTATTCATCAATAATAATGAAACTTCTCAATAATGTAAAATTAAAAATTGAAGAAGTGTTGTATCGAACGATATTATGTTTATGTTTTGCGATATAACAAAGAATGAAAAATGTAATCCTAAAATCTACAACATTCTTAATGGCTTTCACAACAACATCGATTGGCGATTATTGCGGCATCTTAACATCTGAGCTGTTCCTCTCCTTCGGTGTTTCATCCACTTGTTTTTGCCTCGTTCACTTGTTGATATCTTGACACAATCGATTTGATGGTACTCAATACTGTATCTGTAAAGGAAAAAAAAGGCACTTGTAGTGAAGACTTTCTTAATTGTTGTTATAATAGAAAAGCTCGTCTACTATTTTTTAAATCTCAAATCCGTTATTTTAGCAACCCATTTATAAATTATATACTATTGGATCAAATTTATGAATTTTAATAGCCTTTACTTTTAAAAATATCGTTTTAAAAATGTATGCAGATAATAATTTTGGGTTATACGTGATATTTTGTTAAATAAAACAATAATTATTAATTGTAACACTGAATGAAGTGAAAAATATTTATTTTTCGAAAATGCAATTTTTTATTAAGGATCTGGAGCATTCTACGAGAATGACTTTCTTTACTTTAAATTTTAAAATATTGTAAACTGTAAGAAAGATTGTTTGATTAAAAATGCCAAATAAAGTTCACTAAAAGGTAATAAAATTACTATGGGTGCTATTTAAGAGAAAAGATTCATGTATTTTTAATTTTATAAGATATAAGTATGTATAAATTGTAATTTTTAAAAAGAAAACTTCCAAAAACCAAAGCAATTAAAATACTTTCTACATAAAAGTGAATACTGAGAAATTCATAGAAAATGCTACAAGCAATAAGTTTCAAGATAAAAGTCTCTGAAATGTTATATAAAAAAGCCTTATTGAAAAATTAAAGGAGTGATGACATATAAGTAACTAATATTATCTTTAGATTAAATTAATTAAATATGAAGTATTAATTTAAAAATGTACGATAAGATAATAAATACAAATAATAGAGAGTTTTTGAAATTGGACATGCGTATCTGTAATAATGTTTCCTATGAGTATGCGCGCTAGGGAGAAAAAGCTAACGGACGTCCAAAATACGGTATGCAGAAACTCTCTAATATTTAGCAATTAAGTATTAAAAATTTTTTGTCTGATGGATAAACACATTTATTTTAAATTAAACCGAAAATAAAAAATAAATAGTTTAATAAAAAAACAAGCGCAGTTTTCTTTTAAAAAGTGTTATAAGTTGAGAGTATGTTTTATTGAGGTATTTCAGTTGCTTTTATTAAAAAAAAAATATCGGCTTTTTCAAAACAAAAAAAGTAAAAAACTTCTTTTTCTTTTTTATTTTAAAATATTTTAAGTATAGGTTGATTAGTTCATGACCATAATTTAAATGTTATTTTTCTGATAACTAAAAAATAAATATTTATTAATAAGTCTTTATTTTCTTGCCAGTGTATTTAACTCAATTAATTAAATATTCGTAACTTACATTAAAAAAGATTTTCTACGCATTAAATATTTCTTAAGAGATATAAGATTCAATTATATATGAGATATATATAAGGGACCTTCAATTATATTTTCTTAAGATAACTATTCAATGAAATTCTTGCAGTTCTTTAAAATCTATTTCAAAAATAACTGGCCCATCGTCCCACAAATCTTTTAAGGAAATGAATATTAAGGGGCATGATTCCATTCAAAACTTTTCAAACTATAATAAATTATATAGTATAATTTTTCAAAATGTATTTTTAATTATTCTACAAATTAGATACTAGTCAGCATGAAATTATGTTTGGTTTTAATCTCTCTATCTACATGGATGTTTAAGTGGATGTATTTCAATCATTCATTTTAATATTTTAAATAAGAGCATTCGCTTTTTTTTTCATAATGAGTTGGGATACATTTTCATGTTTTATTATTACTGCTGTTCCTAATACTCATTATCTATCTTCTTCGAAATAATAAAAAATATGTACGTAAATTACTTTTTCTATAGATAAATTTTGCTATTTTACATAATTATTAGTGCATACACAATGCATAAAACAGTGTTGAAACAGCTACACAAATTTTGAACATAGTTTTGAAAATTCTTTTATAGAATACGGAATTAACTATAGTATGTTAACATTATTTAAACTTATTTTAGTTGTTTAAAGCTTACATAATATTAATATTCTACTGTAAACAAATAACACTGAATATAATTATTGATGATAATATCAAGGAATAAATTCGGTCATTAGGTGTTTATTTCACAATAAAATTATTAGTTTAGTTTGATATCTACATTATTTTCCATGTTCATACAATTTATTTTCATAATTAAGAGATTTTCTTTCCTACTTCCCATGCAAGTTATGATAAATGAATGGGAAACAAAAATATCTTAGTATAATATGCTTTGTAACATTCCTAAATGAAGGTCCTTTTTTGACATGACATTTTTTTTTAAAACTTATAATGAACTATTACCTTATTTTATTTTACGTTATGGAAACATTTTCCCCTTAACTTTTAATACTTGTTTAAGCAAATAATGAACATCAAAATAATAAAATTTTAATTAACTTTATATTATGCATTTTTTGATATAATTGATTTAATTATAAAGAAAAGCTTTCTTTTATACATTAATATTTTTTAAGCAGTTAAAATGTTCCGAGCATCACAAATTTGATTTTGAAATGTCAACTACTGTTGTACATAGAATTTTTAGCATGGAATTTTATATGTATAAACATTAAACATTTCCTTTCAAACAGTAGGAGTGATTATTTTGCTGAAATTTAAGGAAAAATTAAAATAGTCGGAAAAAATTTTTCTATGACAACTGGTTTAAATTTTATTTAAAAGTCCATGCTAAAATTGTTGTTACCACATTTAAAGTATTTTAACCGTTTTAAAAAATTATAAGTAAAATAAGCTGAATTACGCAATAAAACACTAATATTATTATTATTTATTATTATATATTATATTTTTCTTTATTATATATTTTCAACACATAATAAAGAAAAATATATAATTCTCTAAAATGCTTTAAATTAAAATTTTAATATTTCTCCATCTGTTGTTCCTCTGATATGCAACATATTGTTTGATGTAATTATAATTTATATTAAGGGATTCCAACTGATTTATGATTGAAATTTTTTTCAATTAATAAGAATTGAAATGAAATAATATTATTCATCATTTATTTCCAATAGCGAAATTGCTTTATTTTTATTTTAAAAATTAAAGTAACACTATAGATTTTTAAAATATATGGAGTACCCTAGAAATTATCATATAGGCAGCTTATTTTAACAAATCATTAGTATTCACAGTAATAAAAATAAAACATGAATAGAATTAAATATTTTTATAAATGTACAAAAATTTATTAAAAAATATTTAACTTCTGTATTTTTAAATGAAAAAAAATATATATATCTTATCTATAAAAAAAAAATTTATGTTTATCATTAATTTTATTTTTATAAAATTTACTTCATTTAATCGAATTATCCTAGAAATCTTAAGAAATCGTAAAATTCCTATAATCTTTAGAAATCTTATTATTTTAAGGAATCTACATTCTCTTTAATTATTCTTAATTTTGAAGATAATCTGAAACCTGAATCCCGTATTTTATAAAGAGCTTTTCAACAAATTAATATTTGTTGATCAAAAGAATTACATTAAATTGGTATATACAATATTTTTGTATCTCAGGTTTAAACAAATTGTCTCTAAAATGCACTGCAAACACATTGGTAATCATTTCATAAATTATTTCTACGAATTTATTTGTAAGTGAATGGCTTGCAAATAGAATGAGATCATTTGAAATAAAGCTTAGAAAGCTTTAAATTTTAAAACATGCATTTATTGTTTTATCAAAAAAAGAGAATAACTATAAATTTTATTATTGAATATAGTTAAAAATGTTTTTTTTTCTGAATTTAAATTTTTTGATATGCTGTTAATATAATTTGATATGGGAATTTTACTAAAATGTATTTCTGTAGTATCACTTTTTTACATATTTTTAGGCGTATGAAAGATTTTATAAAAATTCATCATGCCTAACAAATATTTACAAAATTTACAAATATTTACTTTATTACAATACATATATCACAGCGTTAATGAAAATTCCACTTATAAAATTTATCTTTTTATTGAATAAATGAAATTCTTATTCATTCACAATATATATATATCATGAATTATAATATTTTGCTAATATAATCCAATGATTTGTTTATTAAATGAAATCCTACAGGAAGCATCGCAAACACATTTTTTTGATAAAACTATTTAATTTATTGATATAAAAAGGCCTAATTTGAATAAGCATTAAAAATAAAGAAAAAAATCACTTTATAAAGCAAAATTAATATATTTCTATATAACATTAAATAATATTTAAAAATATTTTTTTAAAAGTTCATAAAATATGAATTTTTAATTTAAATTATAATATATATATATAAACAAAATCATGAATGTCGTTTAAATAACATAAAAAATGCCAAATTGTATAATAAATGTATTTATTTTGAAATTAAAATAAAGTATCAGATTCAAAAAGAAGAAACATGCCATTTAATAAAAAATATTTCCAGAAATATTTAAATAATGGCTTGTTCTTGTCAGAAAATAAATACGTAAAACTTACATTATAATAAAAATTGTTGTAACCCTTTAACACCGTTTCATCATTTGAATACAATTAGATTTCTTTAAATCAATTTTAATAAAACAAATTCTTGAAGCTAACTACAAACCACCATTATAGCTTAAGTTTCTAATCAACCATCATTCTAAGCAACAATTATTCTAACAGAACAAGATTGAGGCTATTGTTAACCAATTCTTCCACATAATAATGTATACATTTACATATATAATATATTACATTAATATGCAATTATATATATACAATTATAATATATTACAATGCAATGTAATATATATATATATATTACATTACATTACCATAGATAGTTCATTTTCTTCTCAGCCACATTGATGCTAAACTTTTAATATTACACATATTAGTGTTTTAAGAAGCGAATTTAATTCAATGGCTTCACGGCATATAGAAGGTAATTATAAGAAAGGTAAGTACTTCTTAAGTTATAATGTACTTTTTAATAGTATAACAAATTCTTTAATTCTTAAATTTTTGAAACTTTAAATTACATATTCTTATAGAATATTGCTGGAAATATGGAAATACTATGAATATAAAACCTTCATAAAAATAAATATTTATAATTTCTAATTAAAATATCTCTTATTAATCAACCTATTAATGACGGAAGAAGACAGAAAATAATCTATAGCGATATGTATTCAACTCCATTTTTGTCGTACTCGTGTACGTCAATTAAATGCGCGAATAAAGCAATAAAATATATTATAAGTTAAAAATTGGATTTCTACGAATTTCTCATTTTTGGAATTTCTCATTCTTAAAAATTTTTCAATAAAATTTGAATATTTTCAAATTTAAGATGCACTTACCTGAATTTTTTAGCTTTCCATGAATAGAAGGGCACAACTTTTATTTTTAAATTTATATCTTAGTTCAATTGTTTAGTTTTTTCTTAAGTAGTTCATTTTTCTTCACTTCTTCACTTAGTAAAATAATCGTAGAAGTTTACCTGCAGGTATTCATTGTAATGAGTTTTAATGTGGCATGTATCTAATTCGTAAATTAATCACAAATCCAAAGGGTTCTTTAGTTGGATCACGCAACAAAGTAAATTATTTCAAAATCAGTTGTTATCCTATTTTAGGTATAAATAATAACAAACAAAAGGTTATTTTATGAAAAGTGTCACTGTTTTTTTCTCCGCTGGAAAAAAAAAAAATTCAATTCCCCCCTATGTTTCTGAATCTTTTAACGACGTTAGAAACCACTTGGCTGAAACGTCGCCTCCAGCCTGTCGTTTCCGAAGCCCCTTCGGGTTTTGGTTTCCTCCGGAAGTGTCGGTACCTATGCGTACCTAAGCGCATCTTCGTTTTTTGATTTATTTCAGGATCAGCAGCTCTTGATTCTTCACTCTCCGGGTTTTGTGCCGAATCACAATATTCGATTGAATCCATAATAGTTTTGTTGATGAACTTATAAAACTTTTATTTCCAGCTATAATTAGAAGCTATCTTTAGGCGAAGAGTCAGTAGAAGACTGCAAGTTTAGAAGCACTCCTAGCCAATAAACCCAAGCATGGGCATTCTTATTCAACTACTTAGGACATGCGCTGTCGTTAAGAGGTGATCCCGACAAATATTGAGCTTTGACGAACAAATCGAAGCATAACTGGTTTGAAATAAACATTGCGTTTTAAATAAAATTTTAATAAGCAAAGATTTAATTTAAATTTCTTCACAGTTTTAAATTTCAGAACTTTATTTTTGGTTATTTGAATATTATTTGTTCTGTATTTTTTAATGAAAGTAGAGCTTTCTTCACTTGCATAATGTATCATTGAATATTTAGAGATCTTGTTGTGAGACTGCTTTAAAAGCATTCGGTTTAAATAATACACTGTAATTATTTTAATGCATTTTTAAATATTTTTAACGTATTTAATAAACTAAAAAACACGTAAGTTGATTTTTTAAGTAATGATTTTTTTTTTTTCGAATGACCTTAATAATTCTCTACAAGAAAAAATTATATGCAGCAAATCTAAATTAAACAGGGTGCAATACAGAATGTCTGTTACGCTGCATCCATATTTTATAACCACAATTTTTGAATGATCGCTCCAAGGGACAGTATATTAATAGGTTATCCCTTTATTCACTCCTCCGTGGTCCAAACGGAAGGACTCTCCAGCCTATGAATTACGATATAGGTTCAGAAAGTTTTGTTTTAGTTTTGCTTATCATTATATAATTGCCTTTTTTTCTATTATTATTTTTTCTTATATTTTCAATACATGGAATCGTATTATTTACTAAAGTGTGCAAAATAAGTATAACCAATTAAAGCTTCTTAATTTTTATGAGATAATTACACAGTAGTTTGGAACAGCACTTAATTAAAATTTAAAATTGTCCAAATCGTGGTTACGGCCATATCTATCATGAAGTAAGACTTAGGTTTGAATTTATTAGTGGCATACGTTGCAGTCACTGCTTTGAGAAATACAGACAATGACCACGTATGCTAGCTGCTTGCTTTGACAAGCTCCTTGTTAAGAACTTTCCATATTTAGTTATATCATATTAAACGCAAATGCGTTGCAGTTACTCCAAGCAATATACTCCGTCCTTTACACGTCCATAAACAAACATCACGTTTCATACATGAATTTGCATCAAACAGTTACACAACAAAATAATATTAATAATTAAGTAAATTAATTAATGCCGTAATAAGTAATTAATTAATGCAATTTTAATGCCGTACTCTATTCCAGATTATATTGAAATATAATTATATTTCACCTTTCTATATTTAAATTTTTTATTGAAAACAAAATCTCTATTTTGTTTAAAAACTTTGTTTTGTTCATTTTTTATACATTAATTTAAAGAATGTTTAAAGTTCGTATATTTACAATATTGTAAGATAGTTCTTTATATCAACTATACCTAAAACAATTAAATAACAATACTGTCAGGATTTTGAATATATCAAGCAATTCACAAATTTGTAACAAAACGTATGAATATTAAGTGGGTAAAGTTATTAGAAAAAACAATTAAGGCGGAGTGCAGAAGGACGTACTCTGCGAAACAAGAGACGATTATAATAGCAAAGTGATTTTTTTTTCTATTCTTTTTCAGCAAAGTGTTTTTTTCTTCCTTTTTTAATTTTTTTAAATTTTATTTCTAGATTCAGATATAAGACATGCTTTACTTTGGTCATAGATAAATCATTCTCACCTACTACTCCCGACAGTATTTTGCTCTCCTACCTTTGTGATATATTCATACTAATAGTACAAGTTAAATTGGTAGCATCTGAGTGCTGATAGCATTTCTATTTTTTATGAAAGCAATAAATACCTTTAATTATTACCTTTTCCTAAAATTATTTTATAATTTTTGAACATTTAATTCCATCCTAGATGATATATTCAAATTTCTTTAATTTCCTTTCATCTATTTTATTTCTCTTTCCTTCTTTTTGTGCTAGAATAAAAAAAAAATACGAGAATATTAACCATATTACTAAGAAGCTCACTTCCATTTACTAGTACAAAATTTTAATATTTTTAAAAATATTTTTAGTTAAATTACACACTTTATTTAATAGTTTAAAAAATTATTATTATGTTTAAGTGTACAATCTTTCCGATTCAGATTTTTCTGCAATAGAAAGGATATTTTGATTGACCTTCAGAAATCTATCGATAACTTACTCAGCAGATTTAAAAAAAAGAAAATATATATAATTTTACAATATAAGAAATTTAGTAAAATTAAATAAAACAAACATAAACATATAACAGTTAGATGTTGTGTTATTTGCATTCTGAGAACTGTCATCTGTTGAAGATTAATGATTCGATATTGATGTGAAATGCAACAAATATGTTATTGATCAATGTTTTGGAAGTAATTAAATGTGTGCAAACAAAATTTTACGAAATTTTAATCTAAAAGTTACTTACAAAGCTCTATCTCTTGGTAATTTTTAGACAAATATATGCTCTTACCTAAAACTATTTAAGAATTAAAAGTGAAATAAACTCCAAAAAATTGATCACATAAAGTTTTCTTAAAATTTTAAATCCCTAAATATATTAAGAATGTAATAACAAAAAAAAAAAAAACTATATAAGCTTAAATAGATTTTTAAAGAAAATGTTTCACAGTTATTTTACATGTTTTGAAAATTTGAATGCACACTATTTTATGAAATTTAATAATTGCAACATACTATTTATAAATATGTTGCGTGAACCAAAGAATAGAATAATTAAGAGTCTGTTCTATTATGATATTACAAGTTTGCTTGTAATGGCTGTGATAAACTAAAATCAATAGTAAAGTAAATTTCTATACTATTTGGATGCATTTTTTTAAAAAAAAAACACGAGCTGAATCATCAATACTTTGCCGGCTGATCTGAAAAGAAATTATAAAATAAGAAATAGAAGAGGCAATTAAATTCTAACCGGCTATTCTGCTACCGGCTATTCTATGCTGCTTCTACCACATCTGCAACTGCTCTAGCTAGTGATAGCAGAACTGAAAAAAAAAGGTTGTTTTGAAAACGGTTCATGTATGTAATACACTTTTTACACTCAAAGAACGTGTATTGAAGGTTTAGTACAACCTGATGTCAAACATGTGATATACTGAAATATTTTGCCCCCACAATTAACTCCCAGGTCCTACTAATCGTAGGAGAAAATTTTAAATAGTATTAGACTAGTAAATAAAAAGTTAAAATAGTATTAGGAGTAGCATAAAAACTCCTTTCTCTCAACAATAATAATAAAGTTTATTTAACCTGAAAAACTTTTTCAAGGATACTTTCTTCTCTTCTACTGAGAAAACTCATTAAATGATTCGAATATTTTCAAATAATCTACAGAAACAAAAAAAAATATCTTATACATGTCAAAAGTATTTGATCGTGATTTATATTTCAACAATTTTGAAATATAAATCAATCTTGCTTAAAAATAAATATTTCATTTTTTTTAAGATTGCTAAATAGCAATAAATTTTTTGTTAGCGATTTAAAAATTTTATTGGCTAAAGTAACTTTATAATTTTATAAAATTCTTCACCATTATTCATTAATATATTATTAACTAAAAATAGTTAATTAAGTTAAATTAATATTTGATTAGTTATAATTTATGTCCTTATGTGTAAAGTATTAATAAAATATTATCAGATTATGTAACATGCAACATTCTTTTCATAAGAATGTTAACTAGAAAAAAAAATGAGTTATCGAAATAAGAGGGTTTTTTTTATCAATTTTAAAGGATATAGTTCAGTTTGGTACTATGAGAAAAATTCAGTATTTTTTCAATTACGAATTTATAATTCAATTAATATAACGTCGTATGCATATAAATAAAAAATTATTATATTTTTATTATAAATTTAAATAAAAGAATTGTATGCACACTCTAAATTAATACATAAGGGCATTTTGTAATAATAATAATTTTAAATTTTAAAATAAATTGTATTTAACAGCGGTTTTTTAGAATTCTTTCTTACCTGAACTTCAAATATCAATGAATCATGTAATGATCTTGTTGAAGATGTCAAAAGATGTATGGTTTTCAATCTTGCATCTATAATTGCTTTCATTTTTAAATAAATTACACTTAGTTTAAGAAAAAATCATGAAATAAACTTTCAAGGAAAAGGTTCCTCGTCAAGCCTGGCTATTGGAGTAATCTGCGAATTTATTTCCCTTATAAGTTTTTTAAATTGAGAAATATTTAAATATTTTCAGATGGTGAAAATTGGCATGAGAAAAAAGTTGGACAAAAGTTTTAAAATAAGTAACGCGAAGAAGTGATTTAGTTTAAAATTTAATATTTAAATACGTAAATTTTAATAAAAATTGATTTCACAATAGGTAAAATTAATTTTATTAAAAATTGATTTCACAATAGGTAAAATAAATAATGGGTCTTTTAAAAATTGATTTTGCATTGTAAATTTTTTAATAAGCTCTTCCTATTCTGGAGTGTTTAGATGAGTGACCTCTAAAGTGACTTACGTTAACGCTGGAGGTGATATTTAGTGATATTTAGAGAAATATAAAGTGATATTTAGGATCATGCTAAAGATGTCCTAAACTACTGTTAGAATCATATTTTCGAGTTGCTTTAACAGAGGGCATCAAATCAGATTCTTTCAATAATAATAAATCAATCCAATCACATTTCTCACATTAAATTTTATTAAAAATGCAAATTTTTATTTAATTTAAATGTTATTGGTTGTTCAAAATAATTAAATTATAAATAATTTAACCATTGACTATACAAACTCATACTCATCGCATATTTGAAATTAATAAATGTAGACATATTAATAAACTAATATATAATTGTCTTTGTGTGAAGAAATACATGTGGAAAAGAAGCCAAACAAGAGTGTAGTGTCAACTTTAATACGAGAATATACTGGTTGCATGCTGTTCGTTTCAAATAGGGAAACAATCCTCCTCCCTATTGTATACTACTATGAGGTATGAACTTCATCGGAGGGGAGTGTTAATTCAATGGAAGGCATACAAATCCTTAAAAGTTTTTTTTTTTTCCTCTAATGGATAGGGATCAGGCGAATATTGAAGGTAAAGCTCTGAAAGCAGTGAATCCATCACCGCAAGCTGCTATGAGTGTGAGAACCTTATTTCAGTCAAAAAGCACCAGTCTGTCACGCTCCAGTGATAATTCCCGGATTACAGAAGAGTTGGCACTGCTAGTTCCTGATTCAGTTTCTCTGGTGATTTTCCCATCGGTGAGTTGATAAAATGATATTTTCATTTATATAATATATATTTTAACCACTGAAATTCAGTCTTTTATCTACCAAAATTTTCTTTCAATTTATTAAATAATTCACCGTCCGAAGAATAAAGCGGATAAAAAAACAAGCAAGAAAGATTATTAAGAAATCTCGTGCCATATACATATCCTAGAAATTATTTCGTTTATTAATTTGAAATAATAAAAGTAAATGAATAAAATCTGAAAATGATTGAAATGATCTGAAAAGAAAATGATTAAAATCTTATTGAACATAAAAACATATTTTTTTTTACCCTTATTTTATTTTATTATGAAATATTTGATTTCCTTCTTACAATTCATTTTCAAGCATTTTTAATGAATTCCCTCATGAATAATAATTTCATTAATATCATGCAGCAATTCGATTTCTTTCATAAAATTGAAATTGAAAGTTGTTAGAATATTTTTGTAAAACAGCTGCTTTTCCACTATAGAGCAACTAATGATTCATGATCTTATCATGGAATTCAGTTCAAGAAAAACATTTTAATAAGAATTAGTATATATCAAATAACTATAAAAATAAATAAGATGTGCTTTATTGACGAAATGATGTTTTACCAACATTAGATATACATTTTGAATCATATAAAGTAAAAGTGCTGATATTAGAACTGTTTTAATCTATCTGACATCAATATCTATATAAATAATTTCGAATCAAAATACAATGCACTTATGCCAACATTTTTTCCAATCTTCAATGCATGCAAAAAAGTATCAGTAAGAATAGCCTTACTAACGTATATTTTTTTTTACATTTACAAATAAGTCATTGCAGGGTTATGGCTAGAACTTGTAGTTTCTTCACATCTTGAACAGTCTGTATTGACGTCGAGGATTCCTGTCCACCTGACTATGTCAGAATAATTATGGAAGAGTAGAAGCCTTAGTCTGGAAAGATGCTGGATTTGCTGGCTCCAACGAAGCATGCATTATCCTTCCAATAACATCAATGACAGGGGAGGGGTTCGCAATCTTCGTTAATTGAATGATTTGCCAGTTTCTGAATTTATTGAATTTAATTCTACCTTAATTTCACTATCCAATCATGATATTTTATCAATTGATAAGAAATCTGTGAGAATACAATTTGATATGCTCTAAAAACCTCACCAAACTAAAAGTGATAAATTTACAACTCATCCCAAAAAGTAAGACTAATTTTTATTATTTTCAAAAACTCTTTATTTATTCTTGCAAATTTATTTCATCGCCTTCAAAGTGATCCTCTCCGGACACAATGCACTTATAGCAACATTTTTTCCAATCCTTAATGCATGCTAAAAAGTCATCGGCAGGGATGGCCTCAAAGCGCGTGGCGATTCACGTTGAATCTCTTCAAACGACTCAAAACGGTGTCCCCGGAGGGGTCTTTTGAGTTTAAGGTATAGCCAGAAGTATCACGGCGTGAATACGGTGATTATGGAACGATATTGGTATGAAGAATTAATGTAAATAGTTTGAGCAATTAATGCAGTATGAGCTGGCGCATTATTGTGATGCAAAAATCAAAAGTTGTGTTTCCATAAATATGGCCTTTTTTTGCGAATAGCTTCATGCAAACGACGCATAACACTCAAATAATATTCCTCGCTGACAGTTTGGCCCGGCGTAAGATATTCACAAATCACTACACCACGGTAATCGAAGAAAACAGTCAACATGATCTTGATTATTGAGCGACTTCGGCGTGCTCTTTTCGGTCTCTCTTCACTTTCGGCATGGTATTTGCTCGATTGATCGGTTGCTTCCGGGTCGTAAGCACAAATCCAAGTCACATCTCCAGTTATGATGCATTTCAACTTGTTCTGATAGCCAGAAAGCATTGTTTCACACACTTCGACGCAACGATGTTTTTCCAAAAAAAAAAGTGTTTTCGGTACCGATCGAGATTTGACGCGTTTGAGGAGCAAGACATCTTTTTAATTGGAATTGGCCGATCCTTTTGAAATTCCAACATCATCAGCAAAGTCTTTAATTGTAAACCGACGATTTTCAAGCAACAAATCTTTAATTTTTCGGACATGAGCTTCGTCGGTTGAGGTCTACCAGAGCGCTCTTCGTCTTCAAAGCGTTCGTTGCATTCTTTGAACTGTTTATACCACTTGTAAACATTTCTTTCCGATATAGTTTGCTCACCGAATGCCTTTGAAAATTCTATCCGTACAAGAATATTAATTCCGCAAGCAAAATGTAATGCAATTTCTCTGCTCAATTAATTCAGACATTTCAAAAATCGCCGAAATCTGTTTCAGCGTCTCACAAAACCAAGCGTAACTTAAACACTAATGAATATTTGGACGTGAAAATTCACACAGATGTCAAGGAGAGTACCAACAACATAAATTGAAGTTCCTATGCCCGGGAAATTTAAATTGAAAATTGGTTTTACTTTTTGGGAAAAGTAGTATTTTTCAAGTTGCTGTTCAATTATGACAAATCATTGCTATGATATTTGACCACTGTCACTCCTCAGCACACTGCAATGAAATCAAAGTGAAAAAATATGTTTGGCAAGATTTTTTATACATTTATAATAGTGATATTTTTAACCAAAAAAAATTCAAAAATCCAATATTTTTGAATTATTTAATATTCTAAATTCAAATATTTATTATGAAAACATTATAAATAATTTAAATTTTTTAATAAATACTATTTGTATTTTTTTCATCTTTTCTTAAAATAAATATGCAACACTGTGCATATTATATATATCATCGTACTCACGTTTCCAAAATGAAGCGGTTTGCGAACTCGGTTCAAAATCTGACAAATCTTGCCTAATGGAGAATTTGTGTGTCTGTGACATGAATAGACGGTATGATGAGGTGTTAGGAAGATATGAACCATAAGAGGTAGACTCTGAAGCTATTTATTCGAAATTGTGGTATTGAAATGTGGTGGCATTGTATCCGAAATCAGTCATGCATCTTGAATAACGATCTGTTTAATATCTGTCAATTTAATGGAGAATACTCACACGTCAAAAATGCTTGCCATTGAAAAATATTATTTTAATTTATGCCATGATTTTGTGTAAGAATAAAAATTTTTAATTTATAATTATACACTCTAAACATCACTCAGTGAAATTTGTGAAGCTTTTTATATACATCTGTACTGCTGTGTCCAAAAAGTAAGACCCATTTTCAATTTAATATTCCCGGGGCTAATGGAATTTCAATTTTTTTTCTTTTTTTAGGTTGCTGGCACTGTCTTTGACATATGTGTGAAATGTGATGTCAAAATATTCATTACTGCTTGAGTTACGCTTGGTATGTGAGACGCTAAAAGTGATTACGGCGATTTTTGAAATGGCTGAATTAATTGAGCAAAGAACTTGCAGTAAATTTTCTTTGCGGAAACGTATAAAATGTTGCAGGAGGCATTCGGTGAGCGAACTATATTGAAAAGAAATGTTTACAAGTGGTATAAGCAGTTCGAAGAATGCAGAGAACGCGTTGAAGACGAATAGCCCTCAAGTCGACCATCAACCGCAACAGACGAAGTTCACGTCCAAACAATTAAAGATTTGGGGCTTGCAAACCGTCGATTTACATTGCTGATGATGTTGGAATTCCAATTCCTATTTGGGCCTCAAACGCGTCAAATCTCGATTGGTACCGAAACACTGAATGCGCCATCTTCCACTTGAATGATTCTTCGTGGCTTTTGTGCAAAAATGAAACCCATATCTTTCCATAACCACCGTATTCACACCGTGCGACTTATGGCTATTCCCTAAACTCAAAAGACCACTCCGGGGACATCGTTTTGAGTCGATTGAAGAGATTCAACGTGAATCGCTGAGCGCTATGAAGGCCATTCCTGCCGAATACATTTTAGCATGCATTAAGGATTGGAAAAAAAGTTGGCATAAGTGCATTGTGTCCGGAGGGGATTAGTTTGATGCAGATGAAATAAACTTGAAAGAATAAATAATGAGTTTTTGAAAAAAAAATTGGTCTTTCTTTTTCGGCACAGTAGTATTGGGAGTCTTTTATTTTTTAGATATACGTATAATATTATAAAAAATGGAATTCATGTTATAAAAATTAGCATTTGAGATAATAAAATTCATAGTTAAACAGTAACAGTATCATTATTTGGAAAAGTCAGCGAAGATTTTGGTATAGAATTGTAAGAAAAATCATTCTAGTATAAAATAATTAATTAGTTTGTAACAAAGAATGATGGTCCATTTAAATAAGCAAATTGACAAAAGAAACTGTGAGTATTCGGAAAGGCAGAATTACAGAATAAACAGTGAGTATACTACTGAGTCCAAGAAGTAAGACCAGTTTTCAGTTTAAATTTCCCGTGCATATGGCATTTCAATTTTTTTTTCTTTTTTGGGTTATTGGCACTGTCTTTGACATCTGTTGGAAATTTTACGTCAAAATATTCATTAGTGTTTGAGTTACTCTTGGTTTTTTGAGATGCTAAAACATATTCTGGCGATTTTTGATGTGCCTGAATTAATGGAGCGAGAACTTCCCTTAAATTCTGTTTGCGGAAACGTATAGAATGTTGCAGAAGGCATTCGTTGAGCATTCCTATATTGAAAAGAAATGATCAGAAGCGGTAAAAACAGTTAAAAAAAGGCAGAGAACGCGTTGAAGACGAAGAGCCCTCAGGTCGACCACCCACCTGAAAAGCCGAAGCTCACGTCCAAAAAATTAAATATGTGTTGCTTGCAAACCATCGATTTACAACTTGAGACATTACTGATGATGTTGTAATTTCAAAATTCTACTTTAAAATATGTTTTGGGCCTCAAACGCGTCAAATCACACTGAATGCGCCAACTCACACTGCGTTGATTCTTCGTGACTTTTTCGCCCAAAAATGAATTCCATATCGTTCCACAACCACCGTATTCACCTAATTTAGCATTGCGCTACCTCTGGCTATTCCCTAAACTCAAAAGACCACTCCGGGGACACCGTTCTGAATCGTTTAAAGAGTCATTTCAAAACTCGCTGGAATCAGTTTTAGAATCTCACAAAACCAAGCGTAACTCAAGCACTAATGAATATTTTGACGTAAAATTTCACACAGGTGTCAAGGACAGTGCCAACAACCTAAAAAAGAAAAGAAAATTAAAATTCCATAATTCCCAGGAAATATAAGTTAAAAATTAGTTTTACTTTTTGGACACAGTAGTATCACATTTTGAATATTTCTTTTTTTTCTTCTTCCTTCTAATGCAGCTGGCAAACACTTAGACAGCTTGGTCTTGGATGTCTTAAGGCAAGCGCTGCACAGACGTTACTCACTTTGCATTAGCCAGGGGTGCGTGTAACTTGTAGATAAGCCACGGACGCGGAGTTACAATGTCCCCGCAACACTCTACGATCCTATTAGGACCGGGACCTGTTTAAAGTGGATTCCGAACCACTACAAAACATCCATGGCACCGCCGGGACTCGAACCCTAAACCTGTGGTACCGAGTGCCAGAGCGCTAGCCACTCGGCCATTCAGGCCCGAATGAAAGAATGCTGAATGAAAAACAATATGACAATAAGTGTTTTAATTAAATTAGCTGTATTTTGAAACATTTGAGCCAAAAATTTAAAAAAAGTAAGTTCCTCTTAATAATAATTTTTGGATGTTTTTTTAAGATTTGCAAAGTGAATTATTTTTTTAATTAATTTAGTTTTATTTAATACCAAGGTAACTTACTGATTATTTTACCCCTGAAATTAAAATACAAAATATTCAAGTTTTTTTGACGATGTCTAGAAAACAAATACATATAGTTTTTTTCATTTACACACTAGCTAAACCAAGAAAAAATAACAGAATAATTACTTTTAAAAATATGAATTGTAATTAAAGAAAGATTATGAAATTCTGTTCGACAATAATTTTACTAAAACATTTTTCCTTTTTTTCGCTTAACAAAAATATTAATTGAAATGGTTGTTATAAACACCCAACAATTTTCATACTTTAAATTTTTTTTAGAACAAAGTGCTTTTCAGGAACTTGATTAAATTAATTGTAGAATAAAAATTCTACGAAATTAAGAAAATACAGGTAAACTATTTAATAATGACAAACATGAGAGCCAAAGAAACTGCTTTCATGTTAAAATTTGTTTGAGTAAAAGTATAAAGACAAATAAAGTACGACGGAGACAATTAAAGTCTACTCAATGGCTTTTACTTTCTTTGGATTCTGAGTTACGGCTTAAAGCGACCCAAATTACACTGAAGTGACAAAAGTCATGGGATACCTCTTAATATCGTGTCCGCCCTCCTTTCGCCCGGAGAAGTGCAGCAACTCGACGTGGCATGGACTCAACAAGTCGTTGGAAGTCTTCTGCAGGAATATTGAGCCATGCTGTCTCGATAGACGTCCATAATTGTGAAAGCGTTGATGGTGCAGGATTTTGGGCACGAACAGACCTCTCGATGATGTCCCATAAATGCTCGATGGGATTCGTGTCGGGCGATCTAGGTGGCCAGATCATTCGTTGGAATTGTCCAGAATGTTCTTCAAACCAATCGCGAACAGTTGTGGCCCGGTTACATGGCGCATTGTCATCCATAAAAATCCCATCGTTGTTTGGGTACATGAAGTCCATGAATGGCTGCAAGTGATCTCCAAGTAGCTGAACATAAGTATTTCCAGTCAATGTTCGGTCCAGTCGCACCAGAGGACCAAGTCCATGCCATGAAAAAACAGCCCACACCATTACGGAGCCACCACCAGGTTGAACAGTGCCTTGCTGACAGTTTGGGTCCACGGCTTCGTGGGGTCTGCGCCACACTCGAACCCTACCATCAGCTCTTACCAACTGAAATCGTGACTCATCGGACCAGGCCACGGTTTTCCATTCATCTAGGGACCAACCGATATGCTCACGTGCCCATGAGAGTCGCTGCAAGCGATGTCGTTCTGTCAGTAAAGGCACTCGAGTCGGTCTTCTGCTGGAATAGCCCAAGAAAGCCAAATTTCTCCGCACAGTTCTAACAGACAAGTCCCGTGTACGTCCCACATTGATTTCTGCGGTTATTTGACGCAGTGTTGCTTGTCTGTTAGAATTTACGACTCTTTGCAGACGTCGCCGGTCTCGGTCGTTAAGTGCAGACGGTCGACCACTGCGCTGTCCATGGTGGGATGTTAAGCCTGAAATTTCATACTCTCGGCACATTCTTGACACAGTGGATCTGGGAATGTTGATTTCCCTAACGATTTCCAAAATGGCATGACCCATGCGTCTAGCTCTAACTAACATTCCGCGTTCAAAGTCTGTTAATTCCCGTCGTGCGGTCATCATCACGTCAAAACCTCTTCACATGAATAACTTGAACAGAAATGAAAGCTCTGCGAAAGCACTGCGCATTTATACCTGTTCTACGCGATGCTATTGCCATCTGAAAATTTACATATTGCTATCCCATGACTTTTGTCACTTCAGTGTAAGACAAATAATATTTAATTGCAAAAATACATTCGACATTTCCTGGCATGTTTTCCTGCTGGGTCTCATTAATTTTATATATACTTCACAAGAACTTTACAAACAAAGCTTTTCTTGTAAGAATTAAGTAGAAATAAAGTTAGTATTAGTTGAATTAAGTACAAATGAGGCTGGAACAAACTGTTTATGATTATAGTGCAACAGCTGAATGTTTCAGAATTGTTCTAAACTGCATTTCATGAAATGTTTAAGCCTTTTACAGAAAGCTTATTTTCAATTATTAGTGGCATGGCGGGAGCAATAATGCTTTTGTGGTTCGGACATACTGAACTACTCTCATTGTGGTTGGAAGGTCAGCAGTGATGCGACTCATATTCACGCTGGGATTATTGAATGCAAATGTCTGATTTATACAAATCTTCTTTCCGTATATTAAATGAGAGCAGTTAATTAACATTGGCATAGCTTGAAAATTTAGGGCCGAATTAGTAATCACAATTTAGGGAATTATAGCTTCGAATAAGTATTTTGAATTTAATAATTGGAAGTACTTATAAAAGATTTGCTTCGTATACATTAGCATTCATTTTAATCTTAATAAAATGAATACATTTAAACATAAATTTAGCTGTTTCTGCATTACTTTTCTTAATTTATATAGAATGTTTTTAACGGAAATTTTTATTTATAAAATATGTTTTCTAAACGAATTTTAATAAAGATGGCATCGCGATAAAATTCAATTTTATTATATGAAAATTATGGTCTGGAGGATAATTAAAGTAGCTACATAAACTTTGGAGGTTCAGTTGTGCAAAAAATGTAACATAAATGTGTGGATATTTTTTCTGTAGAATGTATTTTAGTTAGTTTTTAAATAAAATGTCTCTTTCATATATTCTGTGATAAATTAATTTACAAATCGTTTCAAGTTTATAAAATGTTTCATCAATAAATATGCTTAAATTTACGTATTTTACGACAAACACATTTAAATCGTGTTATATAGCTAATAAAGCAGTCAAATAAATGTTGCTAATAATATCGTTAGTAATATATTTAAATACATTTATAGAAAAGTGTAGAAATTAAATTTTAGAAATGTGAAATTTTAAATTTGAATTATATATGAGAAATTGTATTTGAAAAATTCAATTTTTGAAAAATATCATTGCAATAATGCTTTCACCAGAGATGTCGTTTTATTATACTTCCCAAATTTTTGGATTCTATCTTTTCCTATAGTGAAATTAATTGCATTTGTAAGAGTTACGTGTAGGTGCAACATGCACAAAATGCATTATTATGAGAAATTATGCTCTTCTTACACGTAAAATAATAACAAAATAAAAATAAAATGTAAGGTGTTGCCAGTTTGAAGTAAACATATTTTTCAAGTGGCGTCAGTGTACTTCATTAACTCATTTTGTAATTATCCTATTAATTTGTAAGAGAACTTTCTTAGCACGGAACAAGAATTAAGCATGGCTCACTGTATGCTTATGCTGAGAAAAATGCATGAAATTAAGATCTGTTTCTTTTAAAAAAAGCATAGGAATTTATTTATTTGCTATACTGAAAGAATATATAAGGTTTTGAAGCATATTCGATTTATATCGTAACAAATATAATATATTGTAATATAATGGTACTTATCTTACTTGCTGCATTATGATAATCATTATAACGTAGCAGGTTAGATAAGTAATTTTTATTTTGAGGAACAACTGTAATGTGCACCTATTTAGACATGTATTTCAGAGATTTATAACTTAAAATAAACAATGAAAGCTTGATACTTATTCGGAAGTTACCTATAATATTGATAAGTAGAGAAAAAACATGTTTTAAGAACTCTTTAAAATCTAGAAAATATATAAATTTAAAGTTTCTAAATATTTTTGTTTAATTAGATTAATAAATATATTTTTTATATTGTGTTAACTATGTTAATAAATATATTTTTTATATTGTGTTAACTATGTTAATAAAAGAATTTTTTTATATCCTATTAATTATTATTACACATATTTTACTATGTGTATTAAAATGTATTTTCCTGCTTCTATATTTTTGATAGGTGTAATTTATGTGCCAAACTTTGATATATTGCTAACAAAGTTAATTAAGAATTTATGCATACAAAGTTAATCAGTATTTCATAAATTATTTCTATGTATATTACAAGTGTATTTTATCGCTTCATTGTTTTTGACAGACGGATTAATAATTAATTTTGATTAATAATTAAATGTAGAATAATTCGAAAATCTATAAATGTCCTTTTTGGAAATGCTTGTAGAAAAAGAGTCAAATGATAATGTAGCACCATTTCCAGTACGAAAAAACGGGGAATGTTGGCTTCAACTTTCTGTTCCTTCAGAATACTGGAGCTCTCTCCCTTTTATTACTAATTTGTATTCCAGTATCGTTTTCAAGTGTTTTTCATCCTTTACCGTCTTCTTCCATATCAAATTTCTGTTTTCAGAGCAATTCCCTTTGAAGTGAAGCGTGCATCTTTTCTAGTTCAGGATGTTCACCAACTTCTATAGTCTCCCCCTTCTCCGTCGACAAATATTTAACACAGTGTATTTCCACGGTAGCCTAACCTTTGAAGCTGGTCTCCTGCAGGATTTGAGTCTTGTAAACACGCGTTCATTCCTTTGTCATTCAAATTGTGCAGTTATCTTTCCGTACAGTGTGATAGGATTCCTCCATTTTGTGCTTTCTAATAGAGGCGACACTAATGAATAGGATTGTAAACGGCCAAAAATGAAGAAGTAACCGACTATTAATCTGTGTAAAAATTTGTGCAATTTAATTAAGAAATTTTATGCACATTTGTCATCAAATGGCATGTTTTTGCTTTTACACAAAAGAAATATCTCTTTCATACGACTGTTTAAAAGAATTCTTGAAGAATTATGGATAAGTCTCGTAATTCTTTTAATATTGGCAGACAAAAAAAACTTTGCTACGATTTAAATCCAATGTAAAACTGCTCAAAAAATCTTTCACTTTTACGGAAAACCTACATAATAGGGGCAGACGTTTCTGATGATAAAAGTGTTTTGAAGCCTGTTCGCAAAAGGTTTGTTGGAAAACATGCATTGTTTAATAAGTTGTTGTTTAAATCTGAAATAATTTCGTATGAAAGTTTTGGAAAAAAAATCTATTCAAATTTTATTTCTTTTATTTTATTGATAAAATAATATATTTTTATATTTTGTAATCATTATAGCGATCTGATAACAATCTTCACCATTTACGATTGACTTCAAAATATTTTTATCATTAGAAAAGTTTGTCCCAGTTATATAAGTTTTCCCTAAAGGCGATAGAGTTTTACAAACTTCATTCTCATTCTATCTGCGTTTGCATAGTTCATAAACATAAAATACTGCAATTCAGGAATGAAATATATACAGGCTCTTCCAGAAATTTTTATATCTAATGATTGATTTTCTAATTTACTGCAAAGATGAAGAACTTCTTGGATTAACTGGTAACTTAAGAGGATGGTTACTTTTCTTTCTCATCTTATCCCCTTTTTAACTTGTCTCGATATTTAAAATCAGTTTCTAATATCATCGTCATAAGCAGTTCGTATAAGTCATCAGGGCTAAATGTATTAAAACCCTCACCGCGAATTTCTGTATGGTAAAGCAGTGGTCCTTAAAACGATAAATTCCCTGTTTTGAACTTTTTTTTTGTATTTTCACGATAAAAAATTAAACGTTTTAAAATGTTGGCTTATTTTATCATTAAAAACATTTTTTTTTTCCTTTTTTACAATGTTGTAAGTACGTAAGTACGTTGAATAATGCAGTCACTTATATTCGATTATTAATTCTTGTGATTATTTACGTAATTTTTTAAAAATGTCTTAGGACATTTATATAATAAAATATAAAATACATAAAATGCTGTTTTCATTTTTTATTTTCACTTTTGTTGGTGGCAGTCGTTAGAAATTTTTTTTTTAATTTGAAAAAAAATATCGGTTAGAAGATTAAGATAAAACTGAGTTAAAATAATGGTTTCATTTGATAATGTCAATGTAAGAATGATTCTAATACGTATAATATAGCCTGTTCAAAAATTTTCTTTGGCATTAAACCTAAAAGACATTTAAACTTGCTGGTCTTATTTCAGCTGAAGCAGATGCAACAGAGATAAACAATCAAAAATAGAAAATAATTTTCATATGTCTTTTAATGGTAAGGATCCATTTTATTGTTTGTCAATGATGAGGTAAGTTCACTCAAAGTAATATTTTTTAGAAAATTAAAATATATATTTATCTAATGGCTGAAATATGTTTGTTGTAATGGACGGAAAAATAAATAAATAAATTTTCTATTGAAATACAAACACAAAAAATTCAAGACCAGAAAAAAATGATCCTCATAAAAAAAACTGATAATACAGATGCAACTACAGCTGAAATGTACATTTAATATTTAAGATCTTTTGTACTTAAAAATTTGAAATACCGATTGCATTAGAAAGAAATAACGAATAAAAAAGGAGTTATAAAAATGAACTTTATTTTAAAAATGGAATGAATAAAAAAACTTAGCAATTTACCTTAATTGTCTATAATAATATAATTAATATAATACTACAACTATAGTTTAATATTTTTAAAAAAGTACACAATACTATATTTCAATGCGAAAAAAATTAGTTCCATATGTTTATAAAATAATAATTCCATAAAAAGTTTTAAAAACTACTTTCATCGCAATCGGATTTTCAAACAACGCGAATACCCAGCGATGATTGCATTTTGTATAACGGTCACGAATTAAATGTCAGGTTGCCTGGTGAAGGTTCTCCAGGGTTTCTCACATACAACATCTCAGTGATGGAACATAATTCCTAAAAGTCCTTACCGAAGTCTCTGTCATTTCTTCATACATGCACACCATAAGCTGTACTCTACCGATATACAACAGCAACAAAAAAAATTTCTAATGAATACAAAAAAAAAATGCGCCTTATAGTATTCCTTCCTGTTTTGATATGCTTCTGACATGTATCCATATTTTAATTCGTTTTAATAAAGAAAAATTGGAATAGAAACTTAAAATGCTGAACAGATAACCATGCATAGAATTTTAAGGGTTTCATTAAAACTGAAAAGTAAAATGTTTTTTATGTTTGATAAAAATCTACAGAAAAGAGGAAGCTTCTTCATTCTTTCATGAAGATAATTTTAGATTTAAACCTTTTTTCTGATACTTGAATACTTTTTTTTCATCTGACATAAAAGCTGAAAAAAATTTCTTGTACTAACTTTTTATTGAAATTTGAAAATTTGCGGGCTTTTGTACTGTTTTTACTCTTTAAGAATGTTTGTGCTTGTGAAATCTTCATTTATTTCTGTTTATTCTGAAAGTAAACATAACATGCATTTAAATCGGACGACTTAAATGCGAATTTTATCAATACTTAAAAAAAAAAAACTATCGATTTACTGCAGAAATGAATTTTCAAATCCCTCTATTTGAGATAATTAAAATGCTTTTTAATGCATATAATCGTTTTTATTTAGGAATATTTTTTCCGTGTAATATATGAAAGAAATTTCATTAAAATCTATTTGCTCTGCCTGCAATTTATGAATCATTTCCTTTTTTTTCATTTTCAGATATGCAAACATGCATATAAATCATTCAATTTTTTTATTTGTTATAGTGTGCTTGCTTGTGTACTTATTTTAGGGTGAGAAGGATTTTTCTATTTGTGAATTATATATGAGAGCACCAATTACTGAAATGCTGAAAGCAAACAATGCATTGTATTCGGAGAGTTTTCCTCCGAGCTGTACATAGTACGAGTAAGTGCTCGATTGAAAAGAAATCTAATTATTTTTCTCTCGAAAACTCCTCTTTTTCGCAATCTTGAAATGCAGAATACATCTAATAATGGAAATAGTACCTATATGTTAAATGTATAAATTGTTAAGTGTGCAGAAGATATTCTTCTGCAATTTCTTTTTAATATTTAATGAAATTTATACTTCTTTTCTTGCCTTTTTGATCTCTATTTTTACATTTATTTGTGAAAATAGTGAAAGTGAAAAGACAAAGTGGAAATTTAAAATTTTTCAAGTTGTATTGTGAAGAAATAGATTACTTAAATAAGAGAATGCTAAATATTAAGTTAAGAAGGTTATGAAATCACAAATCTTCAAGTAGAGAGAGAAAAGCACATATAATATATATGTATATATTATATAGTTATGTTTACTTATATGTATCTATATATATATATATATATATATATAAAGGATCTCATTAAGTATATTTGAAAAAAGTAGTTTTCAACTGAAAATGACATATGATTAAATTGGTAAATATTAGCAACTTGTTATTATATTCTGGTAGTAAACACTTGCCTTCAACATAGCTTAATCACTAACCATTTGCCTTCGGTGTTATCTAGAGAACACCATGGGAGTCTATTGCTTTTTAATCATATTTTGTCATATCAATTTAATGAATATCTATGACTCGAGGATCATTACATTCCTCCTCTCCTCCAACTCAAAGGAAAATCATTCCGGCTTGAAGATTTATTGCTTTTTGCAGGCATAAACGCGAAAGCTGTTGTTTAGCCTTCCTTTTTCAAGTTTTGAATCTGTTTTTATTTGTTGGAAACTACAAGTTTTACCTATCAAGATACTCAGGCAAGTCCTGCTTCAAAATTTTAATAACTGATGAAGTTTAATCTTTTAAATTTATTTTAATTGATGAATTTTCGATCAATTGTAATTTAAACTTTCATGAAATTTAATTTAATAGATGAATTTTAGATGATTTTAATTTAATCTTTCATGAAAGCTTACATTCTTTTTTTTTCCTTTTTATGCCTGTTATCGACCCTTCTTAATGACAAAAGCTATACTAATTTTCATACAATAGTCAAAAACAGCTGATACTTTCGCAGTATGACTTTTATGTAAATTGTGTATTTTTTTAAGAAAATTGTTTTAATTTTTACCAGTATATTTGACATTTAAAAAAAAAAATTTCCCTTATTTTCTAAAACAAGTTAATTATAAAGTTCCTCTGTTAAGTGCATCTATCTTATTTGGTTTAATTTTAAATCATCTCTTGTGTCTCTGACAAAGAGACAACAACCTCCACTAATAAAATGAGTCAATAAAACAAATAAAAAATACAGCAAAAGTAGATTCTTCAACATTTTATTAATCAATTCATTTATTTCTAAATTACATACTTAGAAAAAACTAGTAATCGTTTTATTAATAATCATGCAAATCCACTTAAAGGATATTCAGATACTGCATTCCAAATAAAACTCACCTTTATAAACTTAAAAAAAAATTGCCCTCAAAATGAGATTAGCAAAACAAGTAATGTTTTCAAAAGAATAAACTTTTGAAAAATAAATTTTCTGTACTATAAGGCTTCAATAACTGTTTTGAACGTAAAGAAGCGCAGAAGAGATAACAGACACATGCTTCGTAAAATAATAAATTTGGCTCTCTATTAATTTTTTTTTCTTTGCTAATACATAAATTAAATTTCGAAACATTGTTACAATTGAAAAGATTCCATTTATACAACAAGTTCATATTTGCATTACAAGCAATTAAATTAGCACGGAGAATTTTTATGCATGGATTTTAGCGTGATATATATTATTTTGATAGATCTGTATTTAATTTAAGAAATAGTTTACAAAGTAATTAACGTATTGCTGATGTGAAATATAGCTATCTATAGTACACTAATTAAACTATGTAAAAAATAAAGAAATATTTATAGTACTTTATTCGGATTTTATAAAATCCGAACAAAGTATTTTATGAAAAATTTTATTAAATCATCTGCTTTTTCCAAACGCATTATCTCCAACATCCCACATCTGTCCAATCGAATCCAACATCTGTCGTTCTTTAGAATATCGCCTGAATATCTGCCATTCTTCTCATTCACTATTCCATCTGCCTCTATTTACTTCATTTGCAATAGAGAATCGACAAAAAAAAAAAAGTCACTTTTTTTTCCTGGAGGGGGGAAGTATTTCTGAAAGATGAGCCAAAAAGGGGTTCATAAGAAAGCTATGTATCGAATTACGGGATTACACTGGGAACAACCATTACATGGAAATAATCCTCACTGCTTAGCTCCAGAAACCCTTTGAAAGTTATCCTTCTCTTTTATCACTAATAGATTTTATACTTCCTAGGTTGCCTACCTAGGCTGCTAGGTTCCCAGTAATGCGATAACTTAAAATGGAGTAGATGGAATGTAAAAAGGAACTTAAAAAAAAGTATTCAACAATAAAAAAAAAAGAACAGAATAATATTTTTTCTTTTGCCGCTTTAATAAATAAAAACATATCATTGAAATAAAGATTTTACCAAATTTAGTTTATATTTTGGTAGGAGAGCAGGTCTCCTCTGACTTTCCTCCCTAAACATGTCGTTCTCAATTATTATATCTAAAAACACGTATCACGCAGAATGCGAGTGCAATCTGTTACTCGTTGTGTTAACAATAGCTATTTTGTAATCAAACAATCTGAGTCCTTTGCAATTTTCAAAATGGAAATTTTTTTTAATAGACAGTTTGCCTTAAATTCTGGTTTCAAATGAAATTTCGTGTGTTGAATAGTTAAAAATGCTGTAAAAGACCTACCATGAATCGTGCTTTTCAAAAAAAAATCCCCATGAACAGTTATAAAGTATTCTAAAAAGGCCGAGAAGTAGTAGTCGATTAGCCTCATTCCGGTCAAGTTTCGAATGCTACGGCCGACGAAAACATTGACAAAATCAAGAATTTGGTAGTCAAAAATGATTCCTTTGAGTCTTAAAAAATTGGTTCAAGAGGTGAACATAAATTCAAAGAACGTTCACAACATTGTGGCTTATATTTTGGGTATTAAATAAGTCACTGCACGACTGCTTCCGAAAGAGTACAATTTTGTCCAAAAAAAAGATGGAAAGCATGAAGACATGATTTCCCTAGCTTCTATGGAGTTCACGTCCTTGAAACGCAACGAATACAATCAATTAAGCACCTTATTCACTAGATATGGTACAAATGACTTTTTCCTGTTCTCAAAATTAAATTGATCACATTGAGGAAAGTAATTTGACTCGATTGGGGACATAAAAGAAAATTCCCGAAAGACATTCCTCAAATAACTTACGAAAAACGTATCGAGTATCATCACAATTGTAATGTACTCGATGGAAGCGACTAGATGTTTTAAAGGAGACAAAATAAATTTTCAAAAAAATGAATTTATTTTTATGTGTTTTGTGCAAGATTTTTTGTGTTTCTCTTATTAAAAATTATTTCGAATTTTTTCTTTTAATATTTACTGGGTACTATCAGTTGCACTCCTTTATGAAAAAAAAACCTTTCCTATAAAAAATTCCAAATGTTTTGTTATTCCATACACTTTTTCTTATTTGAGTCTAAAAAAATAAATGTCATTACATCAATTTTCTAAGTATTATGTTAAATTTGTACACAAAGAAAAGGATTGAAACTTAGAGATAAAACACAATTTACTCTTGAATAATCTCGCTAGTTAAACATTCTAGTTATATATGCAATTGTTTTATTTTTCTTCTTACTATTTCTTCTGCAAAAAATTTTATTTTTGTACTTTTATTTGCAAAAGATATTTGGGTAAACATATGGGATTGGGTATACATATGGGTAACGTTTATATATTCATATTGATTGATTTACATATTCATTTATTATTCATATGAGTAATGATTATAATACTAACAGTATATCTTCTAACTGTTACAAACGCTAGTTTTAATGTTTAAATTTTTCCCCTCGCTTCCATTTCAATTAATATTTTTAAAAATATTATATTTTGTAGACTTAGAAAATATGTTTTGTTTGTATTCGTTAAATTTAATTTTAATGTTTTAATTAGAATTTCGACCAATATAATACATATTTCAAATAATATTATAGACTTTTTGTAATAATACTTTCAGAAGATTAAAAAAAATATATATATATATATATATATATATATACATATATATTTTACCATTTAAGATATTAAATAATAATTCAAAATAGTTAAAAGTAATTATGTCAAAGCTTGAATAACTAAGGGAAAAAATTAATGATTAAAGAAACATGTAAAGCTAAGAAAAAAATAATATTGTAAAAAATTTGTAAAAAAATTTCAGAAAGTATATGGAAATTTAATGGATAAAAGTAACCGTTGTTCCCATATTTTGAAATTCAGAAACAGATTTCAGAATTTTTTATCAATTATTCCAATTACTTTCATTTTTATATTTTGTATTAAAAGGAAAATGTCCTTATTTTCCCCTTTATATACTTATTTTTACTTTTTTACTGAAATTTATTTTAGCTATATATTGATGATAATTAATTCTCTTTGAACTTCATTTATTTTTATTTTCAACAACTAAATAGGAATATTGTTGCTGGAAAAAAGGAATGCTAGTAGAGTTTTTAATGTAAAATATGGTCATGTAGTTTTTTTTACATGAGATGTTCTGAAGCAGATGTTTTTTTCTGCATTACAGAATACGGTAGCTCAGTGTAAAGCCAATATGAAACTTCAGTCTAATCAGGTTAAAGAAAATTGGATAAAAGGTTTCTTTCACATAGAAACTATATTCTTTAGGAAGGAATTAAGAAAATTAACTATATTTTAACATTTCAACTATTATAGGTAAACGCTGCATAACTAGTATTTACAAGATATGAATTTTATTTAAATAAACAAATATTCTTTACCCAGCATTAAAGTTTAGAAGTGATATTCATACCTCGCATAAAGTATTTATCAAGGCTTATTTAATGAAAAAATGTTTATTTTATCATCACGTTGCATTGACAACTAAAAATATTTTTAAGCATCTAGTAGTATTCTATTTGAGCACCTAGTAGATTTGTGAATAATAGATTCTTTTAAAAATAATTTCATTATTTTTTTTATTTCTAAAATTTCAAATATTGGTGAAAAAAGGAAGCTTTCAATGATTTTCATAAAATGATTATTGAAAATAATATGTTCCTACCTTTTTTTTTTAATATCAAAGTGCATTAAAAAGTGTGGTGTAACTATTTTTTATTAATTTTACTTCCATTAAAAAAAAATTTAAGCATGCAATATTTCGATTCAAGGATGGTAGTTTTACGTATAATTCTATTCATACAAATAAATTAAGTAATCTAAGTTAAATAATTTCCGTTTTCCTGGTGTAATTCACTGTATTTATGTGAGCTTAGTTTTAATAAGGCCTGAAATTTTATTAAGATGATGTATTTAAAACTTTTCTCTGTAAAGTTCAATAAAGGGGGAAAGGTTCTATAAGTTGAAACACAGACTGACAGTGATCTGTCTGGTAATATACGTGTAATAATGGTATACATTTCAATCTTCGTTCTTACATGTGACTTCGCAATAAACGCCCTCTGTACGCCTCCTTTCATTCATTTGAATGGCTGTCAGCACAACAGCTTGTATGACAGACAACCCCTTGAGAGCACCCCTTTCTTTTGTGCACTTCCTTCCCCTGAGAACGAGACGGACGAAATTTCACACATGCTTTTGCCATTGAATCAACCTAATAAGTGGAAGAGGCAAATCCCCCTCTCCCACTTCGCCTTTTCGAATCGTTCGGGATCAAAAGATTACAGTTTATATTTTCCTAAGGGGAAATGGGGGAAGAAGAGAGCATGCATAAAGTCCTCTTGGGGCGGATCGGCCTGTCTTTCTAGTTCACTTGTGCTTCCCATTCAATTTTCCTGCTTTAAAGTGCCGAGCTCTTTTACTTTTATCTTTATATTTTAAAAAAATCAAACAGTTTTTTTTTATGAATTAATAATTAAAAATGAGTTTCTTCAACTCGAATTTTAAACAACTACAATAATCTTTCAGATTGGCTGGATATGAATACTTAATTTTTAAATAATTGATACTAAGTATCCATTGCTTTCTAAATCTCTTACATCATAGCCTAAATGTAAGTTTTAGAAATCTTACAGTCTCTTTGTTGGACATATTGATTTAGAAAATTAAATTGGACACCTAATAATTAAGAATTAAGAACACAATTTCACCATTAGGAAATTTTAAAAATTATTTTTATTTTAACTGAATTGTTATTTTTTATATTTTCACATTTGAAGAATAATGTACTTATGTCAGCAATATAAAAATTGAATACAGTAATTTAATTAAGTTAAATGAATTTGTTTATTGATTGATATTACTTAATTATTATATAATTTCGTAGCCAACTTGTGAAAAAAAAATTGAATTTGCTTAATAAAAAACAAAACTGCTGATATAAGTGTGAACATTGTTTAAAAAGTTTATTATAGATTATATCGATGATGTAGGAAGCATTAAATTCACGCATAGAAGAATTAAAATGTATCAAATGTGTATGTTTATAATAAAGGAAAATTTTAAATGCAATCACCTCTTACTGATTTTGACTTCGATATGAAATTTAAGGATTCAATTTCAAGCAAAAACTCTAAATTTAAATGATTTCCTTTCATAGAAAAATGGCAGGAAAAAATGTATGGGGGGGGGCTATTTTTTCTAGGTATACTAAAAAGAAGTGGCAAAAAAAAAATGTTTTGATGTCAAATAATGAAAAAATATGTTTTGTTTTCCCTATCAGAGTTGAAATGCCTCTAATTTTGTTTAAAACAAAATCAACATCAATTAATATTACCAATATTGTCATCTCATGTAATGTTGTGGCATTTCTTTAAAATCAATTAATATCCCATTTATGTATTTATTAATTATAATAGAAAATAAATGGATGGGTGGAAAGAAATATAAATCAATGGAAAGAATGAGCAAATATAATTTTGACAAAAGATTTGAGAGTTGAAATGTGTAAATTTATTTATATTTTTTTAAAAGAATGTATAAACACTTCAATGAACACATAATAATAATATATTTCTGAAATAATTTTAACAAAACTATGTTTTTCTTCCATATTAATAAAAAAACTATACAAATCCCTTATATACGAGTAAATAAATTATGCTTACATAAATCAAAATAAAATGGGATTGCTCTTTATTTTATATTAATAATTAACTATCTTTCTTTTCTATTCCTTAAACCTAAAATTACTAAAATTTATACATAGTTGATTGGTTAAAGTAGAAACAATATTTCTGAAATACGCCTGTATTTTAATTGAAATATTAATTTTGATCATATTACAACGAAATCTCTATCTAAAATATTCTCCCAAAATAAATCTAACAAAAAATGAATAAAAATATAAATGGAATTTTAAAAATACCACTTTAAGGTACACACAAAATATTTTGGAGAATTTGAATATCGAGTTCAGTTTATATTATTTTTAGCTATACTTAGGCAGTCTTTATATTATTATTATAAATTCATTTTTCATATACTGCGCATTAAATGCTCACTCCTCATCACTTTACGTTCACTATGCGTTCTATAATGAAGTATATATACTGTAGTTTCCACTCTCCTTTCCATTTTATATTTTCGTTAACACGCTTTGTTGTAGGTTAGCTGAAATGGTTTATCATTGTAGAAAGTTAGTTCACTTGGAGATGAAGCCTGCAACATTCGTTAAATAATAGTTGATTATAACTAATTATTACTTTTGTCAAGGAATTTGACAAGTAGTGCACGTATTAATAATAATACTCAGTATTTACTCAGTAGAAGTTAAATATGTTTGATCTGATACTTTTTATCTTAAATTCCAGATTTAGCTGATTTCATGGTCCTCTTGTTAAAAATGAAGATTTATACCACTAATTTCTAACTGATATATACTGTAGAATTCAGCTCATTACGGGAAAATATGCTCCCATTTTAAAACTAGAAAGTTGATTGAAATTTTAAAGTATATTCTTCAAAATGTGGATTCTACACAATTATTTAGCTTATATTTAACTTACTACCATCGAAAATTCAAAAGAAAATATTTTTATTCCTAACAAAAAAAAAATCCTGCTTCTATAAAATATCTATTTTACATAATCAATGCATAATGATATGCAGAATTATTTTCTCAACTTATAAAAAGCTTTTTTGCTATATAGTACATCCTCGCTCCGCATAAACAACTAGAGATATGCACTAATGATAATATTGTAATACTACAGTATTTGTAATATGTGATTTATATAAATTGCTTCAATTTCTTTCTCAATCGTTTCAGTAAGCTAACTTTTATTCATTGTATTAATAAAATAACCAAAAGGTCCAATATTTAATTTACAGCTTTAATTTTCTTTTCAGTAAGGACATAAAATGCGTCTGTGATAAATTACAGCAAGGTAAACATATAATGCCGGATTTTCTTCATGCTTTTGTTTTCGTAATTGAATCCACCATTAAATGAATAGCACATTTCCCGAAATATACATTTTATAATAGATTTTGTTCTTTTTATTATTATACTTTTTGATAATCTTAATACAAAAATTAAGTTTACAATAAAGATCTGATATCTATTTTGTGTTTTTTTTTTCAGATTTATTGAGGAGTGCAAATATAACAAAATCAATAAATAAATGTTGATACTCTCATCCGCTTTTTCAGCCCCAATAGATGTACTCTCAATGATTCAGTAACCAATTTTTGGACACAGTAGTATGTTTTTAGTAGAAGAATGAACATATTTTTGAAACAATATATATTTTTTATGCTTCAATTAATTAAATCAAGATTAATTAAGATTCCGTTCAATACTTTACATTCATTTTTTTTAATTCTTTGAACTTCTGATTTGCATTATAGTATTGTTTCAGAAAGCATTAAAAATGTTTCATTAGGCTTGTTTATTAGAAAAAAAAAATTTAATAGTAAATGCTGTATTTCTTTAAAATAGAAATTTTTTTGAATGCTTTACAAAAGCAGTTGTTTTAAAAGTTTCTGGAAAAAACAAAATAAATCTACAACACAATTATTTAGCATTTTATACATGAGAACACTTATATATTTCAAAGCTGTATTTCGAGTACGGGTGATTTTCCGAACTTTCAAACTGAAAATTTATACATCTGATTATGTAAAGATTTTAAGAATTTCGAAGCATTCTTCACTCTGCGAAGCTAATGCTAACAAAGAATGTACATTTTTTTTATTTGAAAGAGAATTGAGAGAATATAGAGAAAAAAAAGTACGTGAATATTCCCATTTTATTGCATAAAAAAGAAACGGAATTTTTTATTTTATTTTTGAAGGAGGGAAAATTTCAAAGTTACAAATTTTCTCAGTTACTTTTTAAGTAACTGAGTTCAAAAATTATTTTCATTTAGCCTTTAAATATTATCCTGCAAAATAAATAAATAAATTTGTGTTGTGAGATTTAGATTCATATATCTAATTATTTCTTCCTTATTTGCACAATTAGAACAGTAGGCATTTAAATATTTTTGTAATAATATTGACAAAACAATAAAATTTTGGGCAAAAAAGTTTATCCCGGAAGATTGCAAAATTAGTAATCAATCACTTTATACATTTACTATCATACCATTAAAATATTCTGAAAATGCAAAAATTATATAAAGCAACAAAAACTATACGAATTTTGAAAACTATAATAAAATAAATAATAAAATTTAGAATGGTTTAAACAATGTTTGGGACAATGTCTTTGTCTCTTTGTCTTTGTCAGTTATCTTTGAAAAAATAAACAAATTATTTTAATTAAATTAACTTCCCTTTTAGAGTAAAAACGTATTGTAGCTTGATTTGCTCATTCCTTTCCACCTTAATGATTTAGGATTATTTTTTACAAATATTTACGAACTAGAATTATACGACATATATTACGGAACATTTCATCCAACATATATCATAAGTTATGACCTGGAATTGCTCAGCTTCAATGGAATGAGATTTTTTTTTTAATTTGGTAAATTTAATTAAGACAATTGTGATTGAGTTGTAGAAAGAAATTTAGAGAAATCTTTCTGAAATATATATTTATCATAATAATATTTGATTTAAAATTCTATCATTTGCGACGACCTTCAGTCTAATACAATGTCTTACAAACTGATATTCTGGCTCGTTGGCAGTATAATATTACAAATGAAAATAATTTAAATAAAGAAAAAATTAAAATACTGAAAGAAAAAAAATTTAAAAGACAAACAAATGCAAGTTAGACAAAAAAATAAACCTTAACTTTTTTTCTTTTTCAGAGGGCCAACATAATTTAATTCTTAGTTCGAAACAATTATAGCGTTTGAAATCAATAGCTGCTTTTACATGTAAAAGAATTAATTCATAATAAAAAGTAACATATTGTAAATAAAATTTTTATAATTAAAAAAAGATTATTTCTAAATAAAAAGAACATTAAATATATTTTTATTTTAAAATAAAATAAACACAATTGTTAATTTAATTCCAAGGAGCATTTTCGATCTGTGTAATTTTAAGAAAATTGAGATTTCATTTCTAATTTTCACAGTAACATCGAAATAGTGTTAAAAGGAATGGTACGCTTTAATATATTATACTAATATATATATTTACACATAACTTATTCCGGTACGGTAAAATAAAATAAATGATAATGAATTTAGGAACCCAAAAATAAATTTTAAATAAATATAATAATTTAATAATTAAAACTAATAAAAAATATATTTATAATAAAACTTAATAGTTGTACTATTTTCCAAAAGGTTTTTTTTTTAAAAAACAGTTTTTAATCTCAAACACACAAATAGTTTTTAACTATTAAATTTGATAATGCAAGTAGATAAAAGTAGACAATTTTCGAAACACTAAAGTTAGTTTTATTGTATTTATAAATTGTTATCGAAAATATTTAATTGAAAATAAGTAGAATTTTTTGAGATTTCAAGATAAAGACGATAATAAATTTAGAGAAAATATTCGGACTTCTTATTGATATTTTCTTTATTTTACATCAAATCATTATATTTTAACCTTTTTTTGTGAACATCATAAATGTACTGGAAAAGGCAGCACATTAATCGAAAGAAAAAATTATTTGTTATGAAAAGTGACAAGAACTAACAAGAATTTTTTTATGGTGTTTAGTTACATACCATATAAAAATGTTTATAATGGCAAAAAAAAAAATATGCCTATAAGACACATGCTAAACATAATTTTATCTCATTGCACACACACACACACACACACACACACACATATATATATATATATATATATATATATATATATATATATACATACATACAGATATATGTATGTATATATATATATATATACAGCGAGAGAGAGAGAGATAACCTTGTAAGCTACATGTTTTTTGAAATTTTTATTAATTTTAATGTTTTTTTTTAGTCATACCAAAGTATTTTCCCTCATAGCAACTTCTTAATGTTATCCAACATAACTCATTTATTTATTCATTTAATATCAGCATAGTGATTAGAAAAATCAGAGAAATATAAAGATTATTTATCTGACATAGATTAAAAACAAATCTTATGTTTTAAGCTATCTGCTAATTAAAAAGGAAATTTGGTTTAGGTAAAGTCAATTTTATTTCATTCACTTTTCCTGACCTCATGGCAAAACTGTCTCTGGATGACATTAACAATTATTTCGAACTTATTCCCTGTTCGTACGTAATAACATTAAACATCACATATCTTATAATATTTTTCATAGATACTCTTAAAAATGCTATGCACATTACTTTTTTTTAAGAGGAGAATGATTTCAAAACACCGCCAAACAAAAAGACAATTTTCATCGTGCTTTACTGAAAATTCATTGGTTTAGATTTCTGTTATCTTAGTAGTCAACTTGAAATCGAGATTTTAATTTCGATAAATTTTTTACTTTGGGCTATTATAGTGAGCTTAGACAGTGGCGCGACATGTGGTGCTCTCGTAAACACCACTCTTGGCACTAGCATTCTGAAGCAGATCTCCACGAGAACCTGAAGAGGAAAGACACCGACAAATTCTTAGAGGAATTTCAGAATGTAAGTAGTTCTTAAATTGCAATTGCTTCAAACAAAAATTTGAAATCAAAACAAAAGTATGTTTGTTCCTTCCCCGCGTTATAAGTATCAAATATATATATATGAATATAATTATTCACACAATTACAACTTAAATGAAGCGGGAAATTATGTGGATGATTTTTTTAAGAATATTGGTACAATGTTTTACCCATTGATTTTTCTTTCTTCCTTTCTTTTAAAAATTCAAAATAATATGAAAAATAATTTAAATTAACGTTTGAAATCTGAACAGATTTTTATTTTAAATAAAGTTTAATATAATGGTTGTTAAGTAATATTTAAGAATTCGCAAAGATCCTTCTTTTCTTCAGTTCGTGTCAATTGCTAAATTGATGTAGCAAAAACGTTATTCATAAGTTTTTATTTTTTATTTTTTCTAGTAAAATAACTATTATTTTAATCAGTTTTGATTAAAAATATATTAAATTATTTATACAAGAATTAATTCTATTTTAGATAAGTTCAATCTGGAATTTGAACACGTCTTTTACAGTAAATTTTTTACAATACTTTAAAGAAGTTTTATAATGATATGACTTCCATACGTAAGAAAAATGTAATATTTTGACCCTGCTTTTACGTGAATTAGTTCCTTTAAAGTGTGGCCTTATTCCATCTCTCCCGTTATCTCATTGGTAAATTATAGTTTTCTTTTCTCTGGTTATTTTCATATAAACACACATACATTTATTAAAAAGATTTTAGTTTTCGCCTTAAATGACGAAAATACGCCTTTTCCTATAATTATATTTACTTTTCCCATTTTTAATGCTTTTTTGCTTTTATTTTTTTATTTTTTTTCAAGAACTCAAATTTATTATTACTTAACAAATTATACATAAAAGAAAAAATTGACAAAACATTTTTTTTTTTGTTATTCGAGACATTGCGGATATAAATGAAGTAATATAGCTTACTGCTACATTATCCACCAAAAATTCAAAGATCAAAGGTATAAGTACATTCTGCATTAAAATAATTGCATTTAATTATTTATTTAATAGCATCTATATTAAAATAAAAATAAAAAAAAGACATTTTTGTGATTATAATATTTCTAACTATACTAATTATTATTCAGTGTTCAAATTCCTCTTGGTATGTGGTATGTAACAATATCATCTTCTCTCTCTCTCTCTCTCTGTTTACACACACACACACACACACATATATATATATATGTCCATTGCTTCATGAAGCTGTCTATGGTGTTATAATTAGTTTCTTTCGGAATTTATATGTAATTGCCTTTGGGATAACTTGTTTCATTTAATATTATCCTATATTTTGTATAAATATTTGTGTTCTTTTCTGATGTGCCAATGCAGTTCTAGTCCACTCGGTTTTTGACATGCGTGTTTGCTATTGATTGTTCAGTTTTATTGCTGTAGCTTACGAATATTTTGTATGTTGAACAATTTCCTGTTCCAGTTTCCTGAGCAAGTTTTTGTTTACTGAATGTTCTTAAAAGTTTATTGTTGCTACTTTTGTTAATCAAACTGATTTGTTTCGGATTTGATACTCATTAGTTCTCTTTTGCTTTTTAAACCGATATATTTGGTACTTATATTTGGTACGTATCATATATTTGGTACTTACCATAGATATTTGTAGTAGCTGGGAATCCACTTTAAACCGTAGGTCTGAATCTAATGTGAGCTTAGGGAGATTAGGGGATTGGATGTAGAACTAACAATTTCACCAAGTAAAAAGAAAAAAATTCTCCAGTAAAATCTGCCAGTAAGCAGAAACCTTTGCTCCCCATGGGCTGTTGAGCACAGTCCAGTCACATTAATGTGACCACCTGTCAAAAGCCAGAATATACACTCTTGTATATTCGGGTTTTAAGCGGAGTGTGGAATATGGTATTAAGTAGTATTTAAATGGTATTAAGTGGAATTCTTTATATACACTCCACTGCAATGTGCTGCCACCTGCCTTTTGTGATTGGTTATTTCAAGTTGACGTCGAAAGTAGGTAGTGGTCACATTAATGGGACTGGACTGCGTATATACATATATAAAAGTTTAACAGTGGCATCATGGAGAACAACATTCATTTTTGTAGAGGTAGTGTTGACCCTGGTTTCATTTTAATGGATGATATCGCTGGCCCACATAAGGCTCATCTGGTCTACAAACTCCTGGAAAGTTAAAATATTCATCGAATAAATTATGTAGTCCAAATCGCATTGAGCATGTATGGGATGTTCTTGTGATGAAATTGGATCTCGTTTTACACCTCCGATAATCAACCAGCGGCTGAAAATATTATTTATACAAGTTTCATTTGTCACTCTAAGGTCATTTTTAAACACTATAGGCTAATTAGACTGGGATTCCGAACGATTAACAAACACCAATGTCACAGCCAGGTTTCGAACCTGAAGCCTGTGGTACCAAAGGCCGAAGCCAATTGGCCACCAGGCCGCTTGTTTATAGAAGAATAAAACCAATTTAGTTTAGATCTATATGATTATAAACGTTTATACTATAGTATAAACGTTTATATATTCTATACTATAATATAAACGTTTATATATTCTATACTATAGTATAAACGTTTATATATTCTATACTATAGTATAGAGTAGATAAACTATATACTATAGCATACTATAGTATTACTCCATTTGTTGAGCTTTTGTGACTTACAATGTTTTTGGATTATATCAGCCTAAAATCATATCTAATTTCCTTAAAATCTATTTAGTAGATCTAGATATAATAACAAAAAGCCAAAGCAGTCTATTTTTTTCAATTTCAAACACCGGTATATTTGTTAACATGTATCCGTTAAATATTTGGCTTAATATTAGGCTAATATTATGTTAAATGTACGGCTTGGTAATTACAATTTGCTCCTTTTATTTCTTCCAGGCTGAACCACCTTATGATTTTTGGATGGACATATTAATAAAGGTGTTAATCGTCTTTGGCATTTTTATTTTGCTCTTAATGTTGCAATGCATGTATATGAAGTTGCTGCAGATTAGGGACGAATGGAGAAGGGACCCCCGAAGACAAGAGAGAGGGAGAGTCTGGATTGAATTGGAAAGAATGCCTGGGCGATAATGTTCTGGGATGATGGGATTCACAGATGTAATGGTAAGGAATTTCTTGCAATATGAATCCTTCTTACTTTAGTTACAGTCGGCCCTCACTAAAAACTATTTTTTCTCTTAATTGGTGGTAATTAAATGCAGTTGGTATCTAAAGAAATTCATGCTAAAATTCCATATTTTCATTTCTAAAATTTCATCTTCCACTTCAGTGGAGGAGGAATGAATGTTAAGCTTTTATTTCATTTATAATCGACTTCATCATCAGAATATTAAAAAAAAAATGTGAAAATTCAGATCATTTAATGAAATAATGCAGACAATATAGCTCATTTCCATTTAATATTTACAAAAAATTTAATGTAAAATTTTCAGCAATTGTGATTATTAGGGGATAATAACTTCATTATTATTTTGCCCTGTAAGTATTTGAAGTTAATAATAGAAATTAAATTTATTATTATATTTGTTTATTATTATTAAAATTATAGTAATTTATTAGCTGTTATAATTTTGCAGAAGTGCGAACTAATTTCTCTCTTTTTTTCTATTTTGCCATTCATGTACTTATGATGACGTCATGGAATTCATATCACAAAAATACATACAAATCTGGTTAAAAAATGTCAGAAAATATCAAATTCAACTTCTTTACATTTATAGCTTACCATAGCTATCCATGTTTAAAATATTTTATTAAATTGATGATTAACAATAATTATTAATTGAAGATAATAAGCAAAGATATAAAATATAATTGTTGACAGTAATATCCTTTGTTTCAGAATAAAATCATGGTGAGAGTTGTAAATAAAGAAATCAAGAATAAAAGATGAAGCCAACTACGTTTATTGAGATACATCTTCCATTTTTATTTTAACCCGACAATACTTTTGCAAGACCTGTATGTATGCGACGGTAAATAATAACACCTTGAAAATATTGTTTTTTAATAATCAAAACATTTGGAAAAATATAGCGATATATTATGTTTACAAAGGTAAAGATACGAGTTAACGTAGCACCGTGTGTGTAGGTTATTCTTCACTCTTCAACTTGCATGTATTAATTTTTTTGTTCCTGTAAATAAAAGATTTTTTCTTTCTTATGTGGTATTTTTATTAATGCTTATTCTATATTCCCCACAATTCCTTAAGCTAATTTTAATCTTTAGTATGGAATAAATACAAAAACTTATCACAACCAGTTAAAAGCCCCAAGTTCTCACATGATAAATAGAAATCGTATTAATTAATCCTATATCAGTGTATTATACAGAGATATTAAGAATTGAATGTAGATAAATAATCATTACTTCACAATTGCTAAGTAAATATATTCAAAAAGACAAATTCTTGAGATACAAGCACATTACTATGTCTAAAAAAATAAGACCAATTTTCAATTTAAAATTTCTTTAAAATTCGTTTCTTTTTTTCTTATATAATTTCAATTTTTTTTCTTTTTGATGTTGATAGCACTGTCCTTGACATCTGTGGGAAATTTGACACTAAAATATTCAATAGCGCTTGAGTTACGCTATGCTTTGTGAGATGCTAAAACCGATTCCGGCGGTTTTTGAAATGTCTGAATTCATGGAGCAAAGAACTTGCGTTAAATTTTGTTTGCAGAAAGTATAGAATGTTGCAAAAGGCATTCAGATATCGGAAAGAAACGTTTACAAGTGATATAAACAGTTCAAAGAAGGCAGAGAACGCGTTGATAACAAATAAATTTGGAAGAAAAAATGAAGAGGTTTTGAAAAAAAAAATAATTGGTCTTACTTTTTGGGCACAGTAGTAGTCTTTTGATGATTCATTTTTATAATAAATTAATTTCTTAAATTAAGTATTAAATGCACAAATGTTATATAAAGAAGTGAGGATAACTAAGTATTCTAGCGAATATGATACGATTGGTGAGTTTTATTTTTATTAAGCCATGTTATTATGACAATGAAATTATCAGAAAATACAGTATACACATTTTTTCATTAAATTGTGATTTAAAAAATTTATCTAACATAAGACTGCAAAATCATTATAAAGAAGTTTTAATTAACAATTATTTTTCAAGTTTTCATAAATTTCAACTATTTTCATTTAGTTTTCAATATACACTGAAATGACAAAAGTCATGGGATAGCAATATGCAAATTTTCAGATGGCAGTAGCATCGCGTAGAACAGGTATAAATGCGCAGTGCTTTCGCAGAGCTTTCATTTCTGTTCAAGTTATTCATGTGAAGAGGTTTTGACGTGATGATGACCGTACGACGGGAATTAACAGACTTTGAACGCGGAATGTTAGTTGGAGCTAGACGCATGGGTCATGCCATTTCGGAAATCGTTAGGGAATTCAACATTCCCAGATCCACTGTGTCAAGAGTGTGCCGAGAGTATGAAATTTCAGGCATAACATCCCACCATGGACAGCGCAGTGGTCGACCTCCTGCACTTAACGACCGAGACCGGCGACGTCTGCAAAGAGTCGTAAATTCTAACAGACAAGCAACACTGCATCAAATAACCGCAGAAATCAATGTGGGACGTACAAGAGACTTGTCTGTTAGAACTGTGCGGAGAAATTTGGCTTTCTTGGGCTATTCCAGCAGAAGACCGACTCGAGTGCCTTTACTGACAGAACGACATCGCTTGCAGCGACTCTCTTGGGCACGTGAGCATATCGGTTGGTCCCTAGATGAATGGAAAACCGTGGAATGGTCCGAAGAGTCACGATTTCAGTTGGTAAAAACTGATGGTAGGGTTCGAGTGTGGCGCAGACCCCACGAAGCCATGGACCCAAACTGTCAGCAAGGCACTGTTCAAGCTGGTGGTGGCTCCGTAATGGTGTGGGCTGTTTTTTCATGGCATGGACTTGGTCCTCTGGTGCGACTGGACCGAACATTTATTGGAAATGCTTATGTTCAGCTACTTGGAGATCACTTGCAGCCCTTCATGGACTTCATGTACCCAAACAACGATGGGATTTTTATGGATGACAATGCGCCATGTCACCGGGCCACAACTGCTCGCGATTGGTTTGAAGAACACTCTGCACAATTCCAACGAATGATCTGGCCACCTAGATCGCCCGACATGAATCCCATCGAGCATTCATGGGACATCATCGAGAGGTCTGTTCGGGCCCAAAATCCTGCACCATCAAAGCTTTCACAATTATGGACGTCTATCGAGACAGCGTGGCTCAATATTCCTGCAGAAGACTTCCAACGACTTGTTGAGTCCATGCCACGTCGAGTTGCTGCACTTCGCCGGGCGAAAGGAGGGCTGACACGATATTAAGAGGTATCCCATGACTTTTGTCACTTCAGTGTATATTTTTTTATTAATGTCCTTCTGATTCGTTTCTTTTTTTTTAATTTGTTTATAAAATTTAACCGCTATTCAATGTAAATATTATTTTTTTCCCGTTTATTTAATTATTTTTTCAATTGTTAACCTTTTCATGAAAGCTGAAAAAATTAACATTTTGTAATGCTGATGGACTGTTTTCTAAATAATTGTAGAATATTTTAAATGACGGAAAATTATGAAAGGCTAGCAATGGAATCAACGGAAAATTTGTAAAATGTTTTTGATCTAAACAAGTGTTTTTATTTATGTATTATGCATATTTTAATGCCAAATTGACTTATTTGACTTCTCAGAATTCGGCATAAAAACATTATACTATGAATTTTAATAGTTAATAGTCACGGATAGAAGGTATATGCTTTGGATTTCTTGTGCAGAAAATCACTAATGTGATTTTCTGTGCCTCACTGAAAATCACTAATGTGATTTTCTGCACAGGAAATGAGAAGAGCGTAATATTTTTTAATCCCAAAATCTTTGGATCACAAGGTATCTAAGATTAGGTCGAGGAATTGCAGGAAAATCTGCAGTCTCCATTAATCCGTGTCGTGCCTCGGCTGTTCATTGACCAAATTCTGAAAAGCAACTATTTTTACCGAAGCAGTTTACATGGGAGATTGTGGTTGGCTTCAAATTACGAATTGATTTCAAGAGAAATAGTTTTTGATAATTTACTACAATTTTTGAATCTAGAATTTGAATGAAATTTAAGTTGACTTAATTTAAGTCACTTGCACAACGTCGGGCAAATAACTAGCTTAATTGACGAGGACTGTATAGAATTTTTTAAACACAAATGTGAATACAGAACTGAGGAATAAACCCCGGGAAACATAATTTTGAGAATCTTTCAACTATACATTCTCTGCTACCACTTTAACTCCTTTTTCTGCTTTAGTTGATTTGATGGCAGATTCAAAATAAACGAATCCTGTCGCAGGCATTCGAAGAAATACTCATAAGTTAATCTGTTGAGCATAACATCAGTGTTTGTTTAATACGCAGTTTCCATGAATGAGTGCCATTCTAAAAGAATTGAAAAAGGTTTTTGTTTCCTCTATTAGAGTTGTATTTGGCGAACCGAAAAATGGTTCTAGTGATGAACCATTCAACGGATATTTGAAAGGTTCCCACCAATAAACTTGAAGTGTGGGCATTTCTAGTTCTGCCTATTAATAATCCCTTCAACTGAGCCTGCAGTGCCAGACTAGTGGAAAATTGAGTTTCGAATCCGATGGTAGTATCCTTATAGCCAATTTGAAAAACGAGGCGACGCGATGGCGATTGGGGTATGTGAAACATGTCTCATAGATAGTTAAGCAGTCAGTTTTCTTTGAGTTTTTCGGAGAGAGGTTTTCGAGTTTCATTCCATACGATACGTAAATATGATGCACTATTCCCTAAAATACATGCGTAGCCTTTTTCCTCTCCCAATCATTAGTCGATGGGATACTTAAGTGGTGCATGATGCCCACAAACAATGTTAACAAATAATCTTCGAAGTGATTTAAGTCAAGCCGCCATACCTTATCATTACTTTGGCAGTTAATAATTTTAAAAACATAACTGAACCTTTGAAAACCAAAAGCTATACCTAGATATCGAATTTTGTACAATGTATTATAATATTATTCAGAGTTTTTGCTCTGAGAAACATTTGATTTTATAAATGTCTGATTTGTTTATAATAAATTTCTAAAAGTTTTTTATTGACGTATCATCAAACTAAATATTAGCCAGATTGCAAAAATATTTTTTCATAACAACCACTTAATTTACTAACCTATAATAATTTTTTTTTGCAGCTTCTTCCATATTATACCATTACCAATTCATTACATATTTTTGCAGTGCTGATATTCACTTTGAATTTTGCCATCTATTCTAAAGTCGTTTATTCATTTTCTGAAGCTTTATATGTTAAAACTAAATTCTCAAAAATAATTTAAGAATTTAAATCTAATCTAAGAATTTAATATTTTGGAACAAATAGACACTTCTTAAAGTTTTGTTGTTGTTGTGACGCATTCTAAATGCAGGGCGGGACGGGCATCTTATATGTATTTATTCATGGATAAAGGTAAAGGGCCCACTTTTGTTAGGATACAGCATCCATAAGTAAAAGTCTGGCTTAACTCCGAGTCGCCGAAGAAGCAGGGCAGTGACTTCTGGGAGGACTTTCAGGTGGGAAATATCCCACATTTGCGTATCGTATAGGAGAAAATCTGGAAAACTTCCACCAGGAAATTCTACTAACGAGGCAAGATGCGGAACATCACATACAGGATGTTCTTTGTTTTTGAAACAGTGTCTACAATAATGATGCTAACAAATTGAAATTCGGCCATAATGCTCACCAGCCGTGCCTATTACCACTAAAAGATGAAAGGAAAAAAGTTTGTATAACAAATTTTTTTTCTGACATTATTTGGAACACGTTTATAATTAATATATGTCAGAATTTTACCTCAACTATTGCTTAACTTAATTGGTGCTTTAGTATATAAAGTACTTCGAGTCACCGCAAAAGAACTGCTTATTGAATTGTTCATATATGGAATTCGTACACTAATAACTGATTATATTTAATGTATTCTGATAATAATATCAATGAAGATTAAACTTATTGTATTCTGATAATAATATCAATGACGATTTATTTATTTTATTCTGATAAAAAATAGGGTGCCTCTTGGCCGTATGACTATTTTTCTGGTATTCGGTGACACAGGCTTCGGGTTCGAGTCCAGGTGATACCATGGATGTTTGTATTAGTTCAGAGTTCCCTTTAAACAATAGTCTAATACGAGTGTAGGGAGTAGGGGCTAACAAGAAAGGAAGGATATCTCAGGAAGAATATCTCGGAAAGAATATCTCAAGGAAGAATATCTCAAGTTTCAGAATCGGTCAGCAGTCAAATGACATTGCGCCCCCCCACACCATGGAGCTATCATGCCTTTAAATAACATTATCAGTAAGGTTGAAATACTTTTCATAAAAGAATGAATGCTCTTAAGCTCAGCTCGTTAAGATATAAATTCTTCATCATGCATAAGAAAGATCGCATTTAACTTTAATATAAGACACTATAAAAGTTTATTTATGTAGACTTCATGTTTTCTTTTTATATTTGTGTAAATGTAAAATATAGCTATAAAAGTCGTTTTTTTCAAATTGCAGCTATTTGATAGGATAATGATTGCGATTTGAAAAAGAAACGTAATTTTTATTTACGAGAAAGAAATTAATCATAATCAATTAAACATAATGTGAAACACTTTAATTAATTAATTAAAGAATTAGTGAATGAAACTAATTAGTGAATGAAACATCTTTTCTACACTACTGGCCATTGAAATTGTTACACAGATGGCGACATGCTACAGACGTGAAATTTAAATGACGGGACGAAGGTGCTCTGATATGCAAATGATTAGCTTTTGAGAGTATTGAGACAAAGCAGGCGGCTGTCGCAATGCTTACAATGTGTTTAAATGAGAAATTGTTCAGCCAGTTTCTCATACACAAATTGCATTTGGACGTTGTTGCCAGGTGAAAAATTGTTGTAATGCCCCATGTAAGAAGCAGAAATGCGTGCCTGCTCGTTTCTGACTTTAATAAGGGTCGAATTGTAGCGTACCAGGGTTGCGGTTTATCGTATTGTAGTATTGCTGCTCGCGTCGGTCGAGATCCAATGACTGTTAGAAGAATATTTAATCGATGGGTTCATGACGGTAATTCGAAACGACGGTGCTGGATCTCAACGACCCCCATCACTAGCAGCCAAGAAGACAGGCGTGTTACCCACAGGGTCTTAATGGTTCTTGCAGCCACGTCACGAGCCGTGAGTCAAGAATTGTGGTCGTTTTCCAAACAACAAGTATCTGCACGAACAGTTCGACGACGTTTGCAGCATCAAAATGGTCGGATCCGTGTTTGACGGCAGCATGGTGAACGCACATTGACAGCGTACATTCTTCATCGTCATACTGGCCCATCACCTGGCGTGATGGTATGGGGTGCTATTGGGTACACGCCTCGGCCACCTCTTGTTCCCATTGACGGCACTTTGAACAATGCACGTTACATTTCTGGTGTATTATGACCCGTGGCTCTATCCTTTACTCGAGGCCTGCGAAACCATACGTTTCAGCAGATTAATGCATGACCGCATGTTGCCGGTATTGTATGGACCTTTCTTGATACGGAAAATATCGGCTGTTGCCTTAGTCTGCACGTTCACTAGATCTCTCGGCATTAGAAATGTCTGGTCCATGGTTGTCGAGCGACTAGCTCGTAACCATAAGCCAGTCCTTACGATTGATGAGCTGTGGCACCATATTGAAGTTGCATGGGCATCTGTATCTGTACATGCCATCCAATCTCTGTTTTACTCAATGCCCAGGCATATAAGTGCTTTTATTACTACCAGAGGTGGTTGTTTTGGGTACTGATTTCTCAGGATCTATTCACCCAAATTTCTTGAAAATATAATCACTTGTTATTTCTGGTATAATATATTTGTGTAATAAATATCATTTTGTTATCTGCTTTTCTTCTTGCTGTAGCAATTTTAATGGCCAGTAGTGTAGTGCTTGAGAATGGGAACCGTGGTTACAAGCATCAAACCAACGATACTCTGATTGGGAAGGACACGCACTACTGGCTGATCTGCTCCTCTATATTTTCCCCGCTGTGCAGAAAGTTGGAGCTGTTTGCTAGATTTTCAGCAATAATTCCATCGTTATCACGAAGAATTTTTTGCGAATATGACACAGTTTGATGGAGGAATGAAAAGCGAAGTGAGCCTAGCAGAAACTCCGAACTTGAAGCCACACTGAAAATACTAGCAAGTGTCGTTCTCGAAGGGTTTACGTCTTCGCACGTCGGTTACGCACGTCTTTCCCGTAGAAGAGTCGAACGATGAAATGGCCGATGACTGAAACGCGCGCCCTCTCTTCTGATGCTTCAGAGGAATTTCAACGTAGTGTCACTTGAAGTTTTAGTTTGCAAAGGCCTATATTCCTTTTGTAAAACTTTAATTTCGTCAGCTATTTATTATTTTATTCCTTTAATTATTTGTTTAACTGTTTTAAAGGAAACAGGACGTCAATTTTAAAAAAAATACGAATATTCCTTCAGTATGGAACGTAAATTTTATTTTTGTATCTTGAGCAAAAAAAAGTGTCGTGAATATGACTACGTTAAACTATTTTCTAATTTAAGGTGGAAGAACAAAAAAAAAAAAAAAAAAAAAAAAAAAAAAACATCCCAATGATTTGTTTTTTTATTTATTTTTTTTATTATTATCATGAAATTGATTTACACATTATTTAACATAGACTTGAAACGATAAAAAATTATTTATTATTTTTAATATCAATTTCCCTAATAAAATATCTTATGAATATTCAACAATTAATAATACAAATAACTCCAACAATATCATATTCATTTTTTGTTCAATACATTTTGTTCAATATATAGATGTTATATTGCGTAATAGGAATGCAAATATTTTATAACTATTAAACAAAGAATGGCTCATGATTTTGCTATGAAAATTAACACAGTATTTTTTTTTCATCATCCTTTCTGTTTAAATCTCGATTTAGTTTAATATTTATTGTTGAATCGTCAATATTCTGTTTTGTAAACAGTGTTTGGTTAAATTAAAATTGTAAATGACATGCAAATTTAAAGAAAATAAGCCATTTTATGATATTTTATATTTGAAACATCATTCTATCGGCCACTATATTTTATACCAAATAACTACCCAAAAATCGTACTATCTTTTGATATGCTATTCTATATTATTTATCCTGTTAAGAATATCATCTGTTTTTCAAAGGTTAGACCAAAGATCAAAATCAAAGCAATAGAGTGGGGATATTTAAATATGCTAGCTGCATGTTTATATTGGACGCAAAATTCACTTTCTTTTTTTCTTTATTAAACATTGTTAAAAGATTCAGATTTGAACATTTGTAATTTTCAACTCATCTAAAAAACACTAGGGCATCGACTAGTGGCGTAACTATACCGCTTCTGAGACCCTTGAAAAACGTTTCGAATCGGATCAATGCAATGTATCATCATTTTATTTTCTTTCTAATAACACCCTTCTTAAAATATGTATTTTTTTTTGGTTGATACTAGGCTTTATTTTTTAATTTAAAATTGTGTTGAATTAAAATTACAGATGAGTGAAAATTTTATAGATTAAAATTCCTTCTTTTGCACATTCTGATCAGCAAAATGTCAATGAGAGTCTCTTGTCCCATGGAATTCCTTAAATAGTTTTTATCACTTTTACTTTCGATAATAGTCGCACAGCACTAGCCATAGCCATTGGAATTGTTACAAACAACATAAATGCAATGAACACTTCAGGAAAGCTTGAAGATGTAAAATTACTCTTTATGATTAATAATTCAACCAGTTCTCTTAAGGAAGAAGACATTATAATTTCACGTATAAAAGTGGAGCGAAAGTTGAGAATTTGTTTGGTAGGCGACACAAATAAGTCCTCTATATATATACATAAACTTTTCCAATAATTCGGTATCATTTAAGTTTGATAAAACGGATGGTTTCAAAACATTGAAATTGGAAACAATTTCATTCATTCTATGGAATTAGGATCACAGTTGAAAAATGATACGATACGATAAAAATGATAAATGATAAAATACGTTCACTTTAAACTACCTTTCATGTTCTAGGAGATATACATCTTAGCAAATTTCATTACATTGACGTTTCAACTTCCTCTAATGAGTTATAGGAAAGGCATTGATTGAAGTGGCATGGATTGTCTGTAAAATTTTGTAATAGAGAACCAGTAGCAGAAAAAAAAAATTGTAGTTTTTTTATCTTCTTAAGTGAAATGGCTTATTTTCTGTCATCTGCTTTGGAGTTTAATAGAATAATTTTTATTAACGCTTTTTGAACTTCGACAAACCGAACTTTTAAAGCTAAAATGGCATCATAATATCCAACACATCTTGTTGGATCTATGCTTTCAATGTTACTGAGGTTAAAGACTCCTCCTCATCAGAAATTAAACTTGGATAAAATATTCCACCATTCATGCTATATCGAAAAATTATGATATGTCGTACAGTTTGAAATCTGTTGTTCAGTTCAGTATTCATGAACACAGAACTGATCTTTCCTTGAGAAACTAGATAATAGTGGATATTACATATTGGGTAAAACACGATGTCCATAACTCTCGTTATGATGATGTTGGATATATTGTAATCAATTATTTTTGATGGATACAATATGAGAAAATTTTTAAAACAGGTTTTATAAGCTTGTTAGAAAAAGCTTATTATAAGGTTGTTTTAATCAAAGTTTAAGATACTACCCTCATACGTTATTACATGTACAAGAGCTTCCTATTTCAATGTTAAAGTTCCATCTAAAATAATAATAAAACTTCTAGCTGTCCGCAATTTAAATTGTTCAACTTATCCTGAATTTTTAAATAAATTAATTATTAATTGAAAATCTATTAAATCAACAATCATCGGCTATAGATAAAAGGTATATCATTAATAGATTTCATTCTCTAATCACTGTTAAATACACTGTCGAAAAGAAAATCCCAACGCCAAGAAAAAATTATTATAAATTAATAAAATTCAAACAATGCATTAGTATAGTTAACATGTTTAATTGATTGAATTTTAAAGATTACAGGTTAATTTAAGATCAAGAAAATGCATTTCAAATGTAAAATGTTGTTAAATTAATAGTCGGCGTAATCTCCAGAATTTTTGATGCAAGCCTACAAAAGTGCATGCATTAAGCAGGTGCCGAATGTCATTTTGTGGTATGGAGTTCCATGCTTGTTGTACTTGTTTTGTCAATACTGGGACGGTCAGTGATGGCTGTGAAGGATGCTGGTGTTGTCGTCCAATGCTATCCCACATGTGCTTAATTTGAGACAGATCTGGTGATCTCGTAGGCCAAGGTAACATGCTGATACTTTATCCTGTTGGAAAATTAGCCCTTGAATGCTGTTCATGAATGTCAGCACTACAGATTGAATTACCAGACCGACGTTGAAATTTGCAGTCTTTTTTTAGGATAACCACGAGAGTGCTCTTGCTGTCATAGGAAATTTCTTCCTAGACCATGACTTCAGGTGTAGGCTCAGTGTGTCTAGGCCGCAACAGTCTGGTTGCAAGTGTCCCCCTATCCTCCTTCTGACCAAGACACGGCCATCACTAGCACCCAGACAGAACCAGCTTTCATCCAAAAATACAAAAGATCTGCACTCCGTCCTCCAGTGAGTTCTGTCTTGACACCACTGGTATCGCAAACGGAAATGGCTTGGAGTCAGTGGAATGCACGCTACAGGGCTCCTGGCTCGGAGCTGTCCTTGAAGTAACCGATTTCTAACAGTCTATTGTATCACTGTGGTAACAACTGCAGTTCGAATTTTTGCCGTAGATGCGCCACAGCTGTACGCCGAATACGGCGGTCTTCCTTCTCAGTTGTGCCACGTGGCCGCCCGGTACCAGTGTGTCGGTGAGGCAGCACCCTCCTTTGACCACTACTTCCAACAATCATCCACAGTGGACACATTCCGGCCAAGTCTTTCTGCAATATATCGAAAAGAAAATCCACTTTCACGTAGCCCTATTATACGCTCTCGTTCAAAATTGATGAGCTGTTGATAATGGCTTCTTCGTCTTACTTAAAAGCATTCTTGGCTAACATCAACTCAATACGTCAAATTTCAAAGCTCAATAACACTCAAGTATTTTACAGCGCACATTTAAAGCAGGCCTTATTTGCATATTCCCAGTGGCGCTACTAGAGCTATTTATGCAAAAAGCTCGAAAATTGAATCCATGCCATCTTTCAGATGTATATACATGCCTACCAAATTTCGTTTATCCAGCACAAGTCTTTCTCGGTGTTGGGAATTTTTATCCGTCAATATATATAGCGTTACTTAGAAGGCTTTGATTCTCACTTAGCTACACCTAACGTGTTTGGATCCCACATCACCAATTTCAGCATTTAGGTGGCTATTCTGACTTCCTGTCTTACCCTAATGGGTAGAAAATTTAAATATATTACACCACATCACTCAACCTATGTCTGAGATACCCCTTAGAGAAGATATAAATAGAATTCATCAACTTCTGATATATAATTTTCATTAAAGCAGCATCTAGTTTCTATTTAATATAATTATTTTATTAATAGCAAATTTGAAAATGCTAGAAATACGAAACAATTTAACTTAATAGAAATTACTTTTATCAAATCGATAAATAAGGATAATTTTTATTTTTCATAATTAATTTTAATGAAATCCATCTTGCATTCTGTTAAATCGAAATTATTGCAATTGGTTTTTATTCTTAGTCCGATAAACATAAATTTCACCGTTGATGAATGAAATCAAATGAACAAATCAATTTATCAAATGAACATATCAATCATATCAATAATAATTTTCGGAAACATTTTTAATTATATAATTTAGTTGATATAAATAAGAAGAAAAATGTTGAAGAAATATTTGTCTATGTTTTATTAGTATGTATATATATATACATGTTTATTAATTTAGCTCTAAATGGTATTGATTTCTAAATGGTTAAACTGAAAACTGAAATATTAATTTCCTTCTTGTGTGTGAAATAATTACTTCCATTAGCAGGAGGCTTAAAGTAGAACAAAAAATGCACAATTAAATATTTTTTCCAAATACCTTAAAATAATATCAAAAGTAAAGAAATTGCTTAAAATTAAATAATTTAGGTTTTAACAAAATAGGTAAGTACAAAATTTGTCAAAGGGACATTTGAAAATATAATTTTAATATCACTCTCAGATTAAATATAAATGAGATTTTTGTAGTAAAATAATACTTTAAAATTTGGGATTATACTCAATAATTAATATATACTTTAAAATTGGAGAAAAAACATTGTTATTTAAACAGAGGAGTTTTTTTTTTTAATTTTTCAACATATTGTCTAAAGTTCAGTAAAATATATGAAAAATAATTTAACCATTATTTAACATCATTTGTTCAAATTCAGCTGATAAAATAAAAAATAAAAGGCATTCACACATGAGGAATTAAAATTTCTAAGTAATTTTAGCTTTTATTAGTAAGAAGAGAAATTTCCATGTAAATGCATATATATATATATATATTATAATTTCCATGTAATATAATTTTAATATCACTCTCAGATTAAATATAAATGAGATTTTTGTAGTAAAATAATACTTTAAAATTTGGGATTATACTCAATAATTAATATATACTTTAAAATTGGAGAAAAAACATATATATATATATATATATTATTATTATTATTATTATGTTTTAATGATTAGTAGAATAATATATTATATAAACGTAATTTCAAGTTTTCAAAAGGAAAATTTAATTTAACTATGAAAAATTATTGGATCTTCAAAAACAAATCTGGAAATTAGTTTACTTTGATGTTAAGATTAGAATTGATGTAAGAAATTAGATGCAATGGATTCGAAATTAATGTAACTGTAAATGAATTAAGTTTTCTTAAATATAAAAAGACAAAAAAGAACTTCATAGAAATTTAATTACAATATAGTAAGGTTTTAAGAGAGTATGGTGTGTGTTAAATCTGACTTATTAATTCATAATTTAAGGTTGTCACGATTTAATATTGAAAAAATTATTATTTCAGAAGTAAGTAATACATAATTATTGTTTAGATGATGATAAATGTTAATCTAACGTTAGGAACTTTCATGCTTTATTTTATTCACCATTGATATCTCAGTTTATTCAACTAATATAAGAAAATAACTTCATAAATTCAATTTTATTTTAATTATTAATTAAATTGCTCTTATCATTTTGTTTTCCACTGTAAGCTGTGACAAACAGACAGATTCAGGGACAATAAAATTTTTTACTGCTGATAACAAGAATTCTAATTTCAATCAATCTTTTTAAAATATAAATATTGAAGTGGTATAATGAAAATACAAGTACTTAGTGTATAATAAGTGGTAATATTTTAATAATCAATTGATCCTTTAAAAATTTAAATTGTTTTCTTTGCAGAAATTATCAATATGCTTCATAAATCTAATTGGAAACATAAATAATTTACAGTTTAATTTAAATTATTGTATAGTCTTTCTAGTATCGCTTATAATTTATATTGATTTTAAATTAAATTTTTTCTAAATTTGGCTAAATCTTTCATTTCTACTATGAAACTATCTTTATCAGGATTCTAATAAATTATTAAAAACAATTTAAAATGATTAACTAGGAAACTGACATGACTTTAATACTAAACAACATATGTCACATAAATGAATGTTTCCGTCTAGAGTATAGAAGGACAATAAAATGTCTTTTTCAATAAGTTCTTATTTTTTGGTAATGATGAATTATTCAATACCATTCAGAAGAAAACGAGCATGAAATGCAGTTATAAGTTTTTATTTTTTCAATTTGTCATTCAGACATTATCTAATTTTTTTTTTTTATTATACAAAATTGTTCAATTGATTTTTGAGGTATAAGATCTTAAAATTATTCAAAAGAATCTCCACAAATGCAAAATAAAAAGGTTTTTTTTTTTTGTTACTTCAAATGATAAATTAAATATTTATTTTTGAATGACTATAATTTGTTTTTAAACGAAACTATTATTGAATTATAAATAAAGCCACAGAAGAGTATAATATTTGTTTAATGAATGATTATTGTTTTGCATTTGATTACAATATTTTCTGTAAGCAATAACTCCAGACATACTTTTTTTTAAATTTAAATTCATTAAAAATTCTGCACCATCTTCCAATAATTCTTAAAAACGTTAGAAATTTGTGATTTCAAGCATCAAAAGAAGCAGGTTAAAAGTGGGCATCTCAAATGTAATTTCATGGCGAATGTTTTATTCGACTTGCAAGAAACATACTTCCTATATCAATGTTATGTTGTGTTTTCATCATTCATCTGATCTCTTTCGTTGAATACCGGGCCAGCGAGCAATTCGCTTCGAAGGGATTCGCAAAGTTCTTCGTAGTCTTTGATCTTTCCGGTGACAACTATATAATATTTAACCCCAACTCCCCAATCCTTTGCAGCTCGTCGCGAAATACGAGGGGTGTGCAAACATGTTATTCAAATAGCTAGCTAACATGCAATCTTTGCAGCTCTCTTTTCAAAAGAATTTCCTAGAAATCTTCAAATACTCAAATAATTTTTATTAGATCGATGACCATTTGCAAACAATTGGAGTCAAAGACTCACCCACACACAGTTAAATAATAAAGTTTTATTTAGATTTCCAAATAGACTTTAAGTACAAACATTATACGACTTCTAACACAGGTGAGACTATTATTTGCTGCATACCAAGATTGCATCTAATAAACGGGAACGTTTTTGCGAAACATATCTTAAGTCTCTGCGATGATATATCGTTTAAAAAAAACAAATTTATTCTAAATAGCACATGAAATTATTATTTTTAAGTAATCATATTAATTTCAAATTATTTAAGAACAAAAATAATATAAAATAGCTAATTTGTATTTAAATAATAAACAATATATAAGTACATTAAATAACATATAATTAAAATAAACAATATATAATAAAATTAAATTATATATATAATAAAAAAAAATAAAATTACTTAAAATCAAAAATTCATTGAAGTAAATTCTTATTTACACTCCTAGAAAATTATGTTAAAGACCTTATCCCAATTTTTGACAATAAATAGGTTATATATAAGAACGCTACATTTTTATTTTTCCAAAAAAACGTTTTTAAATTCTATATTTTCAGAGTAAAATACAATGAATGTGAATACAATGTATGAAAATATGTGAATAAATGTGTCTGAATAATGTGTGAATAAAATGCAATGTGTGAATACAATGAATAGCTATGAGAAAATTGTATCTCCAATTAATTTATTACTTTTAGTGTACTATATATATACACTGAAGTGACAAAAGTCATGGAATAGCAATATGTAAATTTTCAGATGGCAGTAGCATCGCGTAGAACAGGTATAAATGTGCAGTGCTTTCGCAGAGCTTTCATTTCTGTTCAAGTTATTCATGTGAAGATGTTTTGACGTGATGATGACCGCACGACGGGAATTAACAGACTTTGAACGCGGAATGTTAGTTGGAGCTAGACGCATGGGTCATGCCATTTCGGAAATTGTTAGGGAATTCAACATTCCCAGATCCACTGTGTCAAGAGTGTGCCGAGAGTATGAAATTTCAGGCATAACATCCCACCATGGACAGCGCAGTGGTCGACCGCCTGCACTTAACGACCGAGACCGGCGACGTCTGCAAAGAGTTGTAAATTCTAACAGACAAGCAACACTGCGTCAAATAACCGCAGAAATCAATGTGGGACGTACAGGGGACTTGTCTGTTAAAACTGTGCGGAGAAACTTGGCTTTCTTGGGCTATTCCAGCAGAAGACCGACTCGAGTGCCTTTACTGACAGAACGACATCGCTTGCAGCGACTCTCGTGGGCACGTGAGCATATCGGTTGGTCCCTAGATGAATGGAAAACCGTGGCCTGGTCCGATGAGTCACGATTTCAGTTGGTAAGAGCTGATGGTAGGGTTCGAGTGTGGCGCAGACCCCACGAAGCCATGGACTCAAACTGTCAGCAAGGCACTGTTCAAGCTGGTGGTGGCTCCGTAATGGTGTGGGCTGTTTTTTCATGGCATGGACTTGGTCCTCTGGTGCGACTGGACCGAACATTGACTGGAAATGCTTGTGTTCAGCTTTTTGAAGATCACTTGCAGCCATTCATGGACTTCATGTACCCAAACAACGATGGGATTTTTATGGATGACAATGCGCCATGTCACCGGGCCACAACTGTTCGCGATTGGTTTGAAGAACATTCTGGACAATTCCAACGAATGATCTGGCCACCTAGATCGCCCGACATGAATCCCATCGAGCATTTATGGGACATCATCGAGAGGTCTGTTCGTGCCCAAAATCCTGCACCATCAACGCGTTCACAATTATGGACGTCTATCGTGACAGCATGGCTCAATATTCCTGCAGAAGACTTCCAACGACTTGTTGAGTCCATGCCACGTCGAGTTGCTGCACTTCGCCGGGCGAAAGGAGGGCCGACACGATATTAAGATATAGTAAAAAGTACTCGTAGAGTGCCGATTTATAATGGAAAATATTAATTAATAGAGGACGCATTTTAAGGAAGCAATTATCAGAAATTTGAAAAACTATTTGAACTTATAATTTTAAACTTGTTGTAAGATATTTATACATTGTTATTTAAAAATTGAAGAAAAAAAACTTAAAATGAATGAAAATTAAATGAGTTTATACACCTAAAAAATTCAAATTGAGTGTCCTGATTTACCATTATTTAAAAAAAAGAAAGTTTGAAATCTGTTTTAATCAGTTTCCAGTATGCATGCTGAAATAAAACTAAATAACATTCGTTTCTTTGAAATATAACTTTTATGAAATTAGAAGAAATATATCTAGAGACTTCTATATCGGGATGAGTTATTTAGAAGATAGCATTTCTTCATCGAGGAAAATCATAAATCTCACTTAACTTATGTAAAAAAAACCTGCAATATTGTTTTGTATTTTGGACAAAAACTTCCACAATTGAGAGTTAGTTTGACATTTTTAAATCTAATGACGCGGAAAAACTAAACACAGAAATTCTTACAAAGAATCTTTCAGCATTGAGGTGTGGAAAAAGTTTCAGAATTTTCGTTCATTATGGATGGGATCATGAACGGTGATAAGTACATTCTTATATTAACGAATAATTTAAAATCAATTGTTTGAAAAAGGGGACAAATTAAATTAAGTTTTCATACATGATAATGAACCTAAATATGCAGTGTTAAATAGTTGACTTTCGGCGTTATATAAAAACATCGAAATTTAATTCAATTACTTCGACTGCCGATTAACTTGACTGAACATTTGTGGGTTGTTTTTGATAACAAAGTAAGATTAAAATCATCGTTACAAAGGTGAAAAAAGATAGCTCTGTTTCTTTTATATCATATATTTTCTTTCACACCATTTAAACCTCGTGTTTAATTAAATGTGCTAATTATCAAATTATAATTTTAAAGCAAAATAAAAAATATCGAATTAAGTTAAATTGAACTTAAATAAATAAATAAAAGGAAAACTTAACAGAGAATTTCAAAAATTAAGATACTCATTGCAAATCATAATTTTTATATGCTTCTTTTCGATACAGAAAAAAAAAGCAATGTAACGTTTATTTAATTAAAAAACTAAAATAACATACAAAATAAAATGAAATAATAAAAAATATAACTAAAATTATTCTAACTTCATTTATAAATCTTCATAACATAGTTTGAAAGATTTAATGTGTTTCTATAGTTTAAAAAAAGAAAAAAACAAACATCGTAAATATTTTAGTGATTATGACCGTAAAATCGATTAAAATCGCAACTTACATAATTGTAATAGGAAGTTTAATCAAAAACTCAATATTGAAGTTTAACTCATTCAAGTATAATTAGAAACTCAATATAATATGATAATTTTGTAAAGTAATAATATAATAATTAATACATTTAGGCACTGTCATCTAATATACCACAGAGATATGGTACACTACAAACAATTTGTAAAATGCAGAATGAAAGTCTTAATTTTTTTGTACATTTCATCCGAACTATCACTTAATTGTTAAACTATAATAAAAAAGAAAAACGTTAAAAAGTTGTTAACAGCCTAGTTTCTCCTAGATTCCCAGACCTTGTAAGCGCTAGACCTACTACATTAGCAATATCTGTAAAAAATAATACATTTTGTACAATTTTAAATATATAAAATATGTTTTTCTAAGATTTAATTGTATTTCTTTCTATCTTAAAAAAGGGCTGAAATCTTCTCACCCCTTACCATCAAAATTTAAAAGTTTGAGTGAATTTTTATGCTTATTTTTGTTTTCTGAGAATTTTGTTTGCAATTTCTCATTCCCATTTCTTTGAAACTGTGAAACAGCAAACTTCTCCGTATGAAAAACATCAAAAAAAGAATGTTAACATGCTGTTTATTCATTGTAGAATACTTATTTTTCTCTCTTCAAAAGATATAAATCAGATCAGAAATAAATTTCAAATGCTGTCTTAGTACAAACACTTTATTTTACTTAAGAATATGTTTGTACGTACATTACTCCTCTTTCCAACTTCCTTTTACGCGTGTTTAAGTACGAATTTTCTTTTAATTTTTCAAAATTATTTCCAAAAATGCTATCCTTTAAAGCAGGAAAAACGTAAGAAAGCACTTCGATTTTTTTTTTCACGTCTTTTATATTTTTAAATTTTTTTTTCGGGTGTGGAAGGTGAGTTTCTATTTGAAAATTCAAAGGAGAGAACTAGGAGTGCTGAAAAGCTCTTCCTTTTATCTGTCAATGATGGTTGTGACATAAATCTAATTATTCTCCTCTCCAATAATCAGAACATCACTTATAACACTTTTAAATAGCTCCAGTGTTCAGGTATGCAAATTGTCATGAGTATGATATTTTTTGATGCAAGAGCAAAATGATTCTTAAAGAAATTTCAATCTATTTTCGGTCACTCATAAATATTTTTTTAAGTATTTTAACTCAAGATAGAAAACCGGAGTTTTTAAGTGTTCAATTATATAAAGGAATTAATTTTCTAAATATAGATTAAAATATAATTTTTATGAAAAGAAACCTAAGCATTTAAATTGAAGAATGGATTTCGTATATAAAATTTTAAATAAGATTTCTCCCACCCATTCAATTCTCATACATTATATATTTCAGTAATATTATTTCTAATATGATTTTAAATTTCAGCGTGTGATTTTTCTAACGCCTCAGCTTTTGTAAATGCAAACATATAGTAATGATGTTGCAATGTGAGTTATTGTTTGATATTTAGCGGAATTTGTAGTATTTATAATATCTATATTTTTAACTTTATTAGTAATCGGAATGGATAGTTGATAATTTATTTAATTATTAGTTTAAATAATTCTTTTTGCCATTTAGTTTTTCTTTGTATGTGTACTATTTTCAGCATAAAACATACACCTTCACCCTTCCTGAAAGGCAATGGCCCATCATCATGACTTGCGTATATGCCATTTGTTACGCACATAATTGGAAAACCAGGTCCACCAATGTGAGTAAAAAAGAAGAAAAAAAGGAAAATCAGAAAAAGTAAAACATTCAAAGGTGAAAATCAAACTTAATTAATTAATACCTTTCTTGCCAGCTCTGTTGTTGATGTTCTACATTTGTTGAAATAATTTTTATCTTCTTAAATATTTTTTTTATCTTTCATTAAAGTTATATGTTTATGTAATTTTTATCTGCTATCTCATTTAATTTCTGTACTCTTATTTACACTTATTAAATATAAAATTGTTTTCGGGTACAAAATAAAAAAAAGAAAGCTTTACTAGTAGAAATGGACTTTTCACAAACGTAAAAAAATCTCCTTATACTTATTCTACTAAATATTCGTGATTTGAATATACGTTATTAAGAATGGAACGTTAGAAGTATTATATGAAAAGGATTTCCCTGATGTAATACCATTTTTTTTTCTATTGTAATGTCCTGAGTTTCAAGAAGAGGGCCTCTTTCAAGTTCATGGAAATATTTTAATTTTTAGTTAAAATATATAGATAAATAAAAAACTCCTGGTTATTATACAAAAAAAAATTAAAAAGAAAATTTGATCTCAAGTGATCGATTAAATCACAGATACAGTTCACTCCAAGGTCGGAGATTTTCAGATTTCTCGAGTCTATGTCGAATCTAATCGTCTGGTCCGCGGCAGTCCTTAATTATCATAATGGGTGATAAACGATACCACAAGGGCTTCACTTTGAAAACAGACTGTAACTCCGGCCTATTCAGTCACTTCAGAGAAAAATAGGATAAAACGCCCCTTCTAAACGTCTAAACAGCACATCTGGTCGACTCATCTTTTTTTCTCCAAAAACTCCCCTGTAAGAAAATCCGTCAAAAGGGCCGTTCTGCTTCCCTCACTAGAGCACATATTTCTCAGCTCATGATTGATCATCAGTCACGATGGAACAACTCATGGTGTAGTCCATATTCCATTTATACTTGTTTCGATCTGTGATTACACATGACACTGAATATCTGCTATTTAATTCGAGTGCCATCTTGTTCTCATTAGTACAAAACACTAATTTCATGTAATATAACTACTGCTTTCTACTGTTGAATTTGAGTTATGGATTGTTATTATGTACTTGTCAACGAATATGCATTCCTCGTTCCTGGTAAAGAAATGCTAAAACTCTTTTATCTTGAGAAAAAAAATGCTACACTATGAAGGAAAACGGAATGCTTGAATAGAGTTTAAATTCGTCTATAAATTGTCTAATCTCTATTAAATTGAATAGAGATTAAATAGAAACTGAATTTTTAGTTCGTCAAATTTTAAACATTAAGAGCACGGAGATATATATATATATATATGTACAAAATAAGTATGTTTTCAAGGAGGGATACTGATAACAAATTAAATATAAACCTTTTACTACAAATTCAGAATCCTGTCTTATTTGTTATCATGCATGAATATCATGAGACTTCCTAAAGAACTTTCTTCAAAAACTGTTTATGTCTCTATATATAACAAAAAACTTGATGAACTTTTACCAAACACTCATTGCCAATATAATGCATACTCTTATCACATTTCGCCACACATAATTTAATACTCGAAGTAGTGTTTGTAATGCATGCAATAAACGAAAAAAAGTCTTTAAAAACAATATGTATAATTTTTTAAACAAGCTATTTATTTTTTTTATATTCTACGATCTTTTATATTCCACGTAAAAAATAAGAACAGAATAAAAAATAAATATTTCTAACATGCTAATTACGAACTTCTTCTGAAAGTATCCCTATCATTATTTTTAGTTTCATTCACTTCTGTTGTTAGATCGCAAATTCTAACCGTTGAAAAATTTTTAAGGAATAAAAAAATAATTTACTTAAATAATTATTCTATTATAAACATAAAAAATAAGCACTAAAATATAATAAAAAATTATAATGGAAAAAATGACATTTTTTACTCAACAAATATCTTCCAGTTTCTCTATAAAAGAAGAACACAAATAACATTAGACATCTCGCTCCATTCTAATATATAGATTAAAAACGAATTTGCTGCTTTTGTGTTTTCAAGTTAGAAGCTTTTAAAAGAGTAATTTGAATACAACTTTAGCATTATATTTGCCGTCACGGATGGTCGACTACTTAATATTTTACTGGTGTGATCCATGTAGAAATGACGCAAGTATTTCCAATAAGGATCGCAAACTCTCTTTTTTTCCTTTCGTAAAGGCAATATTCCCTTAAAAGGGAGGAAAAAGGAGTAAGGTAAAATTCGATTCCATTAGGCAGTATGGTACTCCTGTCTTTCACTTCTACAGTGCGGCATACAATAAAAGGCTTTGATTCCCCATCTGTTGAAAGAGATTGGATACTGTTTATCCGAGTATTGACCTGTGAAGATAAAAACTAGCTAACTCAAAACTAGCCGGCCTTTTACTGCGCTTCGTTACTTAGTCGTCCAATCAACAGCATTCGTGCCAATTAGATCGAAAAGTTCCATTTTGAAGAAAAGAAAATTTTATCTAATTCGTAGTAATGAATTATATTATAAACTTATTTTATTTTAAACTGAAACACATAGTTAATTAAAACATAAAATTCCCTCAGAACTAAACCGATCTTAATTTCTATAGATGAATATAGAATGAAATACTCTATACTCGTATGAATGCTTTCGTTTAAATATATAATTTTTGAGCAAGATTTAATGATGCCGGTTGAGCAAACACTTTCCTAATATCATTCAATTTAATAATTTAATTTAAGTAAAGTTTGCTGAAAAAACTGTCATTGTACTGATATTGTCCTGAAAACTCACGATTCCGAAGTGCATGTTAGCGACAGGGATTGAGATCAATTAAAACAATATATATATTTAATAGAAACTAAAATCAAAGATTATGTTTACAGTAAGTGATCATTAGTTTTGCATTCTCAGTAAACTGTTTAAAAACATAATCAATGTCCATTTTTACATTTATTTAAGAAGTATTGGAGAGACATGTAGCGAATATCAAAATCAAATATAAATAATAGTAAAAAGTTTTATTTTTATATAAAAGAAAATTAATCAAACTGCATAGTTTGAAAGGTAGGCAGACAAAAACTTATCTTTAACCTAAAACAATTGTTTTACCACTAAAAATTAGTATTACATAGCCATTCCACAATAATTTTATAATATATCTTAAAACGTATTTATAAATTTTTCAATTCTAGAAAAATAGATGAAATAATATATAAATATATTATAAAAAATAATAAATATAACATAAAAAATATTATGTTTTGATGTAAATTATGTGTAAGCCACAATCGCTTCTATTTCATGCACTTTATTAGTAGTTTAGATTTTTAAAATAACCTTAATTTTATATGTTATGTATTTCATGCGTTAAATAAAATGGAACATAATAAATAAAAGCAAATAAATTTTCAATTTTCTGTTGTTTTAATGAAAACTTTTCAAAAAATGATAATTACTTTTATAAATTTAAACGATAAGAAAAAGGGTTTCTGTAAAATATTGTGCAACGTAATGCATCATATTACTATTATCGCAAAAAAAAAAAAAAAAAAGAAATATAATGTTACAACACAAATGTGTCTAACATTATATTACGTCTTTTGATTATACGTCTTATACGTCTTTTGATTTTAGTTATGGTTTATAAGCATAAAAACACAAGAATTAATGACAATTTTTCAAGATTTTATCTTTAAATGAAACGCTAATTTCAAATGAACACGCTATGTGAAAGCCAAATAAAATTTTGTTTTCTAATTCGACATAAAAATATATGCAACTTCTAAATTGTTAAAATAAGTACCTTTACTTCAAGCCGTTTCCTACCCTTTCAGTGCATTTAAATGGCACCTTCAAAATTAAAAGCTGGAATCAATGCAACAAATTTCATTAGTGGCCATTAAAAAGTTATCTTGTATAAAATGAAATCGAAGGGTTCATAGACAAATGACTCATCAGGCTACTCAATTCCACTAGAAATATGATTCACAAGGTATGCAATCACTTTCGACTCGTCCCGACTTACTCCTAAAAAGGTAACCTGCCCCCTTGCACCTTTTTTGGCTGGTGTATTAGACATCTTTTGGAGCGTCTATAATAACACGGAATAAGTCGTTCGTGTGCAGAAAGACTTTAAATCAACTTTTCGACAGTAAAAAACCAAAATATCAAATGAAGAGACGTTGCACTTTGCATGCAGTGCAAAACTACAGCAGGAGCAACTGTTATGGACAGGTTCCAGAAGTAAAAAAATTTGCGACATTCATTATTAGTTGAGAAAGAAAAATTGCCTAATTGTGCCTTTCCTTAAATATTTTATTTAATAAATCCTAAGGCAAAAAATGTATCTGTAAGGGTAAAATTATGTAAAAATAAGAGAATTTTTAGTACAAGAGAATAATGAATTGCACATATATTACTTGTAATATTTTTATTTGCATAACTAATTTAAGGAGACAAAATTTCTTAAATGAAACCTAAATAATCATTAACAACAAGTGTGGAATAGTTTCTAATTATGCAATAAATCCAATCAAAAAGGTCTTTCTAAATATATTAAATCGAATGCTTCTTATGAAACTGGATATAAGTAATGCAGGCCGTGCTACATTACTCCAATCTTGAATGATCACCAAGACGTAATTAAAATTCGATTTACTCCAAATAATTAGTCAAACTTGAATTTTTATATTAGTGATACATCAGGGATCACTCTTTTGATGCAGCTTATCATTTTCAACTACTTATTTTTATGGTAAAAAAAACCCAAATAAACATTCCTTAATAATCTGCTATAATAAAACAGTAATTTTTAATAGAAATAGTAAACACAACAAACTAGTGATACTATAAAAATTATACTTTATTTTATTCCAAAACTTTGAATAGGAAACAAAATAGGATAAAAAAATGAGCGAAAGGAAGCTAGCTCTTCTTTCTTCAACAGTTTTCAACCTTTTGTTTTCCGTTGCAAAACTTTCTGCAATCCTTTTTTATGTAAAATAACTTGACAAATTAGGTTTAATTTATGTTTTTATTAAACTTCATTTCATTCTCTTTTTGAAAAAGGACTGTTATAAATATATTCTCAGACACGACTTTTTTAAAAAGAGAATCATCTGTCAATGTTATGCAAATTAAATGCTGTTTCTACAAACGAATTTTTTTAAACTTATTTTTTATAAATTACTAAATAGAGTGCAGGTTTAGTTAACATTATATTTATATTTAAAATAATCAAAATAAATCTGTTGGATATAGTACACTATCCTTTCTTTTATACTTCAATATATAATTGTCATTAAAAGATTTAAATCAAAAGTCCCTTTTTTATTTTTCTGATATATATTAAACTATTAAGCCTGAATAAATTTCACTGCATCTAAGCTATTTTGAAGTGAAGATAGCATTACGTAAAACACTAACGGTATGCAATTTCACGTGAATAAATGATATAATCATGATATGAAATTGAAACAAACGTTTACTAAGCACATAAAATATTTGTATGTAGAGTATAACTAAGAAAAACAATATGAAATGCTTAATACAACAAAAAATAATTGGTAATAATTGTTCTACTTTGATAAAACTTTAATTTTTGTTATAGTCATTGATATCGGCAGCCATTCCTTTACTTGATAAACTACACTACTAGCCATTAAAATTACTACACCAAGAGAGCGACATGCTACAGACATGAAAGACAGGAAGAAGGCGGATATGCAAATGATTAGCTTTTGAGCTCATTGAAACAAAGCAGGCGGCTGTCGCGATGCCTACAATGTGTTTAAATGAGGAAATTGTTCAGCCGGTTTCTCATACACAAATTGTATTTGGACGTTGTTGTCAGGTGAAAAGTTGTTATGATGCCTCTTGTAAGAAGCAGAAATACGTGCCAGCACGTTTCTGACTTTAATAAGCGTCGAATTGTAGCGTACCGGGATTGCGGTTTTTCGTATCGTAATATTGCTGCTAGCGTCGGTCGAGATCCAATGACTGTTAGAAGAATATGGAATCGCTGGGTTCAGGACGGTAATACGAAACGACTGTGCTGGATCTCAACGGCCCACTATCACTAGCATTTGAGAAGACAGGTATGTTACCCGTATGGTATTAATGGATCTTGCAGCTACGTCACGAGCCCTGAATTAAAAATTGGGGTCATTTGCGAGACAACAAATGTCTGCACGAACAGCAGCATGAACTCTCAGCTCGGAGATCATGGCTGCGAATACTCTTGACGCTGCATAACAGACAGTAGCGTCTTCAATGATGTGAACAACGACGAACCTGGGAGCATGAATGGCGAGACGTCATTTTATCAGGTTTTTCTGGTTCTGTTTATAGCAACAAGATTGTCGCATCAATGTTTGGCGGCATTGTGGTGAATGCACATTGGCAGGGTGCATTCATCATCGTCATACTGGTCCGTCACCGGGCGTGATGGTATGGGGTACTATTGCAAAACTTCTCGATCACCTCTTGTTCACATTGACGACAATTTGAACAGTGCTCGTTACATTTCTGGCGTGTTACGACCCGCGGCTCTACCCTTTATTCGAGCCCTGCCAAACCCTACTTTTCAGCAGGGCAATGCAAGACCGCATGTTGCCGGTATTGTACGGACCTTCCTTGATATGTAAATTCCTGTAGCCTTGATCTGCACGGTCACCAGATCTTTCACCAATAGAAAACGTCTGGTATATGGTTGCAGAGCGACTGGCTCGTCACCATACGCCAGTCACTACGGTTGATGAGCTGTGGCATCGTGCTGAAGCTGGATGGGCATCTATACCTGTACATGCCATCTAATCTCTGTTTGACTCAATGCTCCGGAATATAAGTGCTGTTATTTCTGCCAGAGGTGGTTGTTCTAGGTACTGATTTCTCAGGATCTATACACAAAAATTTCTTGAAAATTTAATCCTTTCTTATTTCAAGTATAATATATTTATCCAATAAATATCATTTTGTTATTTGCATTTCTTTCTAATGTAGTAAATTTAATGGCCGCTAATATATTTTACACATATTAATCTTACATTTAATTATTTATATTACTTTTTGATTAAGATGAATAAGAATTTTTCATTTGTATTACGGATAACATTTGTATTTTATTCCTTCTTATTGAAGTATTTAAATATTTGTCGATAATTAAACCCAGTTAGAAATAACGTTAATTGATTTTGCATTAAACAACAAAGTATTAATTTTAACAGAAATGGGGAAAGAGAAATTTTAGAATAGCATTTTCAAATATAATAGAATTTCCTAAGAGTGTTATTTTTGTTGAATAGGAATTATTCATAAAAGTTTTTAAAACCATTTTAAAGCATTTGTATACATGACAGCTACGAGTAAGAAAGAGTTTGAAATTTCCTTTATATGAATTAATTAGCAACATACAGCAAAAATTTCATTCACTTCCATTAATTTATTTGATACTTAGTGACTTAATTAATTAATGTCACTGAAATTTCTTGCACAAAAGAATTCATATTTTCTTCAAATGTGTCATTTATTGCTTTTCATCTTAAGCAGAATACTTAGGGACAATGTTTCATTTGTGCTATCAGTGTTCATTAGCTACATTTCTTTTAATTCAACTTACCCAGTATACAGTTTTCATCTTTGTAATATGTCTATACATTCGGAAATTTTTAAAAACTAACAATATTTCTTTAAAAAAGAATGCATTCTTTAATAGAAAGATGTAAGATCTTACAAAACGTGCGTTTCCAAAAGGAATTTAAAATCTCTATCTCATTCTTTATATATATATGTTGTATATATATATATATATATATATATATATATATATATATATATGTGTGTGTGTGTGTGTGTGTGTGTATGTATGTATGTATAGTACGCTGAACACTGAACAATACGCTATTTAATCCTCATACTATTATATTTAAAAGTTCATCTATTATTATCATTATTTAAATATGTATTCTCTATCCTTTCAAACTGAATTATGACCACTTCGTAACTTAAATTTTGCCTGGATTGCTAAAGCATGAATATAATATAAATAATATTGATTTAAATTACAGTTTTAATAGAAATTTCAAACTCACTGTGTTGTAATTTGCACATGTCTGTTTTCAAATAATGACGTGCCTCTTCATTTACTAATGAGGGAAGTACCTTTTTTCCTCTCATTTAAAAGATTGACAAAGCGACAGATACCCCTCCCCATCGAACTAACTGCGAAAGGAAAAGTCGAAATCCAATTTTGGACACGTGCCTTCCACCGAACTGAAAGACACCATGTAGGTCGTACACCCTGAACAGTAATAAAGAGAAAAGTTACTCATGCTCCATCCTTCCAAATGATTTGGGATCAGGTGATTACGGCTTGCGAATTCCGACCGTTGCTGTGTTACCCAAAAGGGGGAAATGGAAAAGGGTGGAATAAAAGGGGTCCTGGAGATGTTATCAGTCCATTATAATATTCCAATCCAATTCCAATTTAAAATTCCATTCTTTCCAGTATAATGTCGTCATTTCATTCTTGTTACAATCTCTTCATGCTACAAAGTTACAAACTGCAGATTTCCTTAAATCGTATTTCATCATTTTTTCCATTTAATATCATAGATGTAGAACTTTTTGTTTTGAATGTCTGGTACTTTGACCAACTTTGTTCTTGTAATGGCATACTTTCTCTACTGCAGTCACATTTATTTTACAACTAATAATTTAAACATCGTCATAATTGATATCAGTGAATCACATCCTCCTTTTATCTCCTGAATTTAGTTGATGGAATTTTCCACTCATATAATTAACCTGCTCTTCTCCGGTATGAAGAATGAAATCCGGCATGAACAATGAATTCGTTTGCCAGATTACGAACGTAGCTTCCAGAAATTCGAAAGTGGTACCTATCAGCCTAGCCCCATACAAAAATTAAAAATACAGGATTTTGAATTTATATTTTTATAAGGAATATGTAGACAGCAGGAAAAAAAAACATTTATTTGCATATCATTACTTATTACAGAAATATTTCTATTATTTTAGAGTCTACGGCTCTCGAATGTAAAACAGCAAAGCCCAGATTTTGGATGCATAATTATAAAGGCCACAGTTATAGATGAAAAATTGGATAAGGGGATATATTTGCTTTGTTATAGAACCGCGAAGCCAGTGATAATAATGGGAGAAACTGTAACGAGTTCATTAAGTATCTCCTCAAAGCTATGATGATGGAAAAAATTTAAGGACTCTCGAAATGTAATTATATGAGCATTGGGTAGTTCCAGGAAACACAACCCAGCAGTCAGGAATGTTTTTGAGGCAATCAATCGAATGAAGAAATGCCAAGAATTAGTTTACGAGAAAGGAAGTACAAGCCGGAAAGATAATTATGACATAAATGAGGTCCAACGAAAATTTAAAACAAGCTATCAAATGTTGGTGCTCCCCACCTTTAGCCAAATAAAATGTCAATACAGTGGGTGTGTCTGGAAATAATTAATCAATTATCAGAGACTAATTATATCGTTAAAATGCAAAGAAAAGTGAGAGGAGTCTAATATATGGCATACATTTGTTAAACCCATATATCAAAACTCCTGAGAGAATAAATCTGATATTAGCGAAACGGAGGAAATATTTGAAAAAGGGTGCTAAGATGTGGAAATTAAGTACCCGAGATCAGATCCCAATGTTTTGAATTTTGAAGAAATTATAAGTGAAAGTGATTTAGAAAATCAATTAGCTGTACAAAAAAAATCGATGAATTGAGAAATTACTAATTAAGCATAGAAAGGGTTTTTCTAATGAACCAGAAAGAAACAAATTTAATGGAACATGATATTGATTAATTAACATTAAGCTTGTTATGTCAAAACCGTGCCGTTCTTCCTTTTATGTCAAAATGAAATTCTGAAAACCGAGATAAAACGGATGTTTTATTTAAATATAATAGAAATCGGGCAATCTGATTACAATTCTCCGATGATTTTAGTAAAGGTACCAGGAAAGAATCTTAGCCCTAAAGTAGAGATTATAGGTGATTAAACTCAAATATCAGCACTCAATATTTTCCGTTACCTAATATTGAGGAATGAGTGGGCAGAGCCTCCTTCGTGTGGTTTATTACAGTAATTGATTTAGCGATATGATATAGGCATTTACCTCTTAGTAAACGTCTTCAACGATATCCTGCATTTGCAACTAGTTTTTGAATATATATATTCTGAAAATTTCTTTCAGATTAGAAAATAGTCCGTATTTTTTTAGCAAGTTAATGTCACAATTGTTAGAAAATTGCGAAGATTGCGCACTTTTATATTATCTAAATATAAAAGTGCACAATCAAATAGTTAGATGGATCAGCTAAAACACATGGATTAAGTATTAAGACGTGTAAATGAAACAAATTTGAAAAAAAAACCCTTCGAAATGGAAATTTGCCAGACCCACACTAAGGGAATATTGCAAGTAGTGGAATTAGGAAGTCCGCAGAGGCCAAAATAAAGGCAGTTTTAGAATAGAAAAATTCCGCTTCTAAATTGCTATTTTTTAAAAAAATTAAATTTAAATATGTTTGCGAATCTTGATAAATTTTTTCATGTTAATAAATTTATTATATATAGAGAGAGATAGATATATACAGTACTATATTAAAATTTATATCTCTTGACAAATGTTATATTTTTGACCCAGTAAGCACATAACAGGTGAGATATTATTTTGCTGGCTAATCTTCTACAGCCTGCTGAAGTACATCATGATTATTCACAACATGATTATTCACAACATGATTGTTCTGAAAAATTATAATTAAAGAATTTCTGTTTTTGTATTAAATATGAAAAAAAGTTATTTGCATTTCTATAATGAATTGTAATTTTTTATGAGTATATGAAAAAAATATGCACTATAAAATAAAGGTATTTTAGCTAACAAAGCGGAGCTATAAAATAATGATTTGACATCAGTATTCCTGAACTCCTTGAAGAAACATGATATTTGAAACATGTGAGTTATACATAAACATTTTACTCCAAAAAATTCAGTATGTAAAAAAGTGTTTTCAGTTATCTTCTTTATGTATTATTTTAGAATGGTTCTTTGATATCGAAATGATATCAAAGTACTGGATATACTGGTATTGGAGCTATCGCAAACACAATTATTTTTATTTGACAAACTCAAAAAAACTAGGCACCAAGAAATACACAGAATAGCTACGAAATGATAGTAGAAATAAAAATGTAAATACTAAACACACAACAATAATAAAAGCGCTTATACATTGTTGGATTGATGATGAGAAATTTTGTATGTTATATTTTTTTTTGTCACAACTGTTACTGAAAATGATATCCCTCATTGGTGTTTTAATTGGTGGGGGTTATGCGAAAATTCAAAGTGCCAGACGGTCAAGAATAAAAGTTTATCAAGACAGTTAAGTCTTAGTTATATGTGCTCGAATATTTATGAATGGGGTGTTTCGCCGAACTGAAACATATCCATCGGAGGGAATATGTCGATAAACTCTTTTTTTGAAAAAACTGTACAAAAAATGGTTTACAGTTTCTTTGTCCTGATTTAGTGTCGGTAATCACTGCCACTAACGAAAAGGCCTATACGCCCAGGGGCGTATTTTAAGAGAAATTCCAGAGAATAATGAGTGAAGGGGCGGTGGATTGAAAAGATATAAAAACAGATGTTGGAGACATCAAAGATCATCGGCGTAAAGGAAGATATTGAGAGAGGTGACTTACATTTAGTTAGAATTAGATTTAAGCTAAGACTTAGTTATTTGTGGTCGAGTATTTGTTGATGGGATGTCTTTGCAGATGTCTTTAAAAGTTCCTTCTAAAAAGATTCCTTTGGCAGAGAATATGTTGATAAGCACTTGTTTTAGGAAAACTGGGCGAAAAGGACTTGCCGCCTCTTCGTCTTGATCGAGTACCGGCAATCTCCCTCACCAATGAAAATGCCCAGATGCGGATTTTCTAATAAGCTCCAGCGAATAATGAATGGAAGGGTGTGGTCTTGAAAGACATAACATTGGAGGTTGGCGGCATCAAAAGTCATCGGGGAAAAGAAATCTTTTGAGAGAGAGGTTCTCTGGAGCTGATTGAAAGACGCTGCAAGGCGAAAAGGGGAAAGGAAGGCGAAGCCATGGCTTTTGTGCATCCGGCGACTCCGATATATTGAATGATTCTGTCGCTTTTAATGACTAGTGATACTGGGCTACCTCTGCTTACAAATGTATTGAGTTGTAAGTCTAAACTAGTGTGATAAGTGTAAATGTAGTGTTGAAATAGTTATAAAATAGAGAACACTTCTATTTTCGAAAAGAAGAGGCCAACATCATCAGTTTGTTTCATACTGGAGTTTGCCCTGCATTATATGCCATTCAAGTGGTAAATATTTTAATGAAATCTAGATAGAATTAAATAATTTAGGAAAAGTTAGAACGTATTTTTGTTTCATGATTCGGATTCATGTTTTTCATATTAAAAATGCACATGAACGATTTCGCTAGCATTTTTAAACAAAAGAAAGGAATAAATTTTGGATCAAATAGCCTGGCACGTGACAATTAAATCCCTATTCACTGCGAACAAATTTTCTATTTACTACAGAATAAGACTTTGTGTAATATATTTTCTTCTTTTGTACTTTTTTTTAATCCCAAAAAAAAATTTAAAAAAACGGTGGCATGGGGTTCTCCCCTCCATCTTTCAGTGTGCTCTTCCAAATCATTTACATAAGTCAATAGAATGGGTGCTAGAAGGGGAGGACTTTTGCCCCCAAGAGCTTTATCCCCGTTTACTGACGATGAAATTCATTGTAGCGAAAATTGATTGAAATTAGATTGCGACTGTAATGGTTGCACAGGTAATCTAGATGCTGATTTACAATGAGGAAGCGAAACCACGTTGTGACATGACCTCTACGGCTAAGAAAAAATGTCAGTATTTGCATGTAGGATACACACTTTTATTTACATCTCAAATGGGGAGAATATATCAACCAGGTACCGATGGACAGAGATTGATTTAGATAAAGGGATTATGGCCTTTGTATGCTGAGCATTGCAGAGCTATTTCAATATTCCCACCGAAAGCCAACAACGCAGGATGAAACTGTGACGTTTTGTAATTGATGGTGTTCTAATTTCAGTGAATTTTATATTCTTAAAGATTTTTGTTTTTGTAATGAAGAGAAACGCCGAAAATAAAATCAAAATATATTTTGAATACAGTCAATTCAATTTGAGAAGAATTTATTTCCAAAAGTAGCAGATGTGATAAATAATTCATCAATTTTAAATTGCATATCATTAAATAATTGGTGTCAACATGCTGTTAAAATATCTTGTTTCTTTTATGTATTATAAAGGAATACTTTTTTTATTTCTATATATGTGCTAGTTTTTATTTCTTAAAAACTATACAAATTATACTACTTATTTAGGCGAATTCTTAATTTTTTTCATTACTAAATACACCGGGATAAATTATTCTTAGTTCAAATTAATTTATAGGAAACCTATAAAACCAATATTTTTTTATCTTATTAATAAACTTCAAAACGCTTAATTCAAAACTTGACTGCTTTTTCCAACATTCACTTAATATCAATGATTAAAACAATCATGTGAATACACTGGTGTGCAAAACTTAAGCAATAATGCAGTTATTTAGCAGATAGCCATGAAATTGCAGAAAAGGAGGTCTGGATATCAGTACAATGAACACGTAAGTCAGTAAAAATGCGTGATGTCGGCCAGTGAGTCAGTTCATGAAATATGTCTACAAGAAATCACCTGGACGACTTCACACGTGGAAGAATGATCGGAAAGCTGGAGGAGGGGCGTACTGTCACCAGTGTAGCTGCAGAGTTCGGAATCAACAAAAGTGTCGTTTCACGCGCTTGGAAAGCGTTCCAAACCACAGGTACAGCTATTAGAAAGGATGGTGGTGGCCGCCCGAGGAAGACAACAGCAGGGGATGACCGATATATTGTCCTGCAGGCGAAAAGAGCCCGACAGCAATCAGCAAGCGCCGTTGCTTAGCAACTCTGTACAGCAACGGGGCGACAAGTGTCGCAGTTTACTCTGGCTAGATGCCTTCACAAAGTGGGCTTATTCGCCCGCCGTCCTGAACGCTGCCTCCCGTGGAAAGTTGGCCACTGACGCCACCGTTTACAGGGAGCAGAGAGCACAAAACCTGGACAACTGATCAGTGGAGTCGTGTCCTCTTTACGGATGAGAGTCGGTTCTGTAATAGAAGCGATTCTCGTCGCGTTTTGATTTGGAGAGAGGTCGGGACCCGATTTTATCCCAGTAACCTCAAGGAAGGACACCGTTATGGTGGTTCTGGAGTTCTTGTCTGGGGAGGCATTTTACTGAACGGGCGAACTGAGCTCCACGTTTTTGACAGAGGGTCTGTAACCGGAGATCGCTATTGTGAGGAGGTACTGCTTCCCCATGTGCGTCTGTTCCGAGCTGCCATTGGCCCAGACTTCATTTTTATGGATGACAATGTACGGCCACATCGGACTCTTGCTGTTGAGGAGCTACTGGAAAGTGAAGATATCACTCGAATGGATTGGCGAGTGTGCTCCAGATTTAAATCCCATCGAACATGTATGGGATGCTTTCGGGAGACGCATTACAGCACGCTTACATTCTCCGGAGAACACCCAACAACTCAAACAGATGCTGATTGAGGAATGGGCACTCCTACCTCAAGAAATGTTGCACTAGTTGGTTCTGAGTATGCGGAGACGGTGCGAAGCAACCATTGCAGTGAAGGGAGGTCGTATCCCATATTAAGGAACATCTGCTTGTCGTTCTTCCTCTTGGATAGACAATCATAAATCACGATACTATGCGTTCAATAAAGCTTGTTTTTGTTTGATTCCATACCGTATGCATTGTATTCCTTTTTCAGCGCGATGCTTTCGTAATTCTTTACGTACATAATACTCTCGCTAATTTCTGAATGTCATGTCTCTCAGATGATTTCTCGTGGAGTTATGGCAAAAACCCCACCTGTTGCTTAATTTTTGTACACCAGTGTACTTTAGATGCTAAGCAAATCTTTTTTATTAACAAAAAAATGCTGAAAAGGAAAATATTACCAAGATGTTGGAGCAATTAACTCATAACTAACTCTTAATTAAAATGTTCTTCGTTTTTAAATGAGTTCTATTTTTTTGTGTGTATGGGAAGTTTTAACTTTAGCAAACTTGAAATATATGTTCTAAAAAAGGCAGTTAATTATATTACATTATATTATCCTATAATAAAACTCCTACATTCTATATTCATATAATAGTGATTAGATTTTTTGTCCTTGGAGGAAAAAATGAATATATAAATTCAATCATTTTAAAATTTCCTCAGATAAAGCCAGACTAAGATAATAAACACTCAAATAATAAACTCAGATTTGACGAGTTTCAGCCGGCATATAAAATCTGATTTGATAAAATTTAAAATTAATCTAAGAAGGGTGCTAATATACAAAAATTTCCTACCAATTTTAGTATACCATAAGGGCAACAAATTGACAGAGCAATAGGGGGGGGCACCTTTCACCTGGTTTTGATAAAATTAAGCAAGAACTTTAAAGCATCGTATATATGTAAGATGTCTGCAACTTATCAGCGGAAATCGACAGAGGCATAGTGGATAGAGGTTAAATGTAGAATTTTTATATGAATATTTTTTCAGAAACTATAACAGTTTCTCAAAAAATGGAAGAAAATATGTTTCTAGTACATTACAATGAAGGTTGATAATTTTGCAGTTGCTTAAATTTTGCGTGATCAATGTAAATCACATTGCCTAATGCAACAAATAACAATAAAATTATAGTAATTTATTTCCATGTATAATAGAAGTTGTAAAATGAACACCTGTATTTCTTTTACATAAATTTTTTAAATTATCGTAGAAAAATTTCTCTTAAATTTTCTCTCTAATCCTTCCTGAATCTTTACATGCCCATCATTTTCGTTTAACTTTCTTCCATTAGGATAATTCATCGGTGTCGCATTTTTTTTTATTTATGTATTTTTTTGTTTTAAATTGAGTAACATTAAGGAATATTATCTAGCATATCGAAATATATTCTGTGCAATTTGTCAAAAATTTTATTTATTAATAATTTACAGGGAATTTATTAATATTTAATGTTTCTTAACGTCTTATTAAATTTTATTTCTTTCTGATGCCATTTCTTCAAAATATAAAATAAGCTCCTGTTTTTCATTCAACTAATTAACAAAAGTAAAAGTCTTAATAAATACAAACAATTTGTCTAATTTTTTTTTTCTTCAAAGAATTTCACTGAGATCCAATGCTACGAAAAGAAATATTTGACAAAGAAGAATATTAAAAATGCTTTGATTCTAATGTTACTGTAAACCACTGCAAAATTTTAAAAAAATAGTTTTCGATCTCTGCCAGTGTGGATTAATTCAACTTTGGTGGGGTTTTTTTCTATCATTTTTCATGCTTTTTTTTTTTCATTTTTCGTCCACCGAAATCAGTCATACTCTAATCCTAGAAAACATTATTATTTTAAACCTCTCAACTAAATTTTAAAATAAAAACTCAACAAAATGCGAAATGAACGAGGAAAATTGTATAAATTGTTCTAAGATTAAGTGTTATCTTCACTAATGACTGTGGACATTTCAAGATTATGATTGAACCTCCAGCTGGTTATCTAGTAATTGGTCAGGTCACTATTAGACGTAATAAAATGAAATCCATGGAAAACATTCTACTATTGATTTCATTCAATATAGAATTCCATATTCATTCTTATATTGAATGAATATTCATTATGAATGAAAATTAATTTTTTGACTATATGCAGTTTATAACAAATTTATTTCGAAGGCTATGTCATAATATACCATATTAGATGGGTGATTGCCACTTGGATGAAAATGCAATAATACGTATATACTGGTCAAAAATCATTTTAAACAATTTAGAATTTTTATGAATGTATTACAGAATTTATAACTTAATATATGCTATGATAGCTTGGCAACTTTTATGAGCAAACGACCGACACAACTGACTTTTTGGTTATCGACTATTTATATTTTAGCGATAAGAGATGAATTGAATATCATACAACAACTTTGCTATCTATAAAAAAAAGGTTAATTTTTTATTAAACTTAAAATTAATAATTTTATATATGTGTGGTTCAATTCTATAAAAAATATATATTTTATATTTTATTTCGTACTTTTAAAATAAATATATAAACTACATTAATTACACAGGGCCATAAAATATAAATTTTAAAAGCTTTTTTCATAAATGAAGACGTTTATTATATTTTTGAAAAAATATAATAATTATTTATATTTTCTTATAAAGATATTTTCATTGTTATTATACTTTTTTTTTTAAGAAAAACATTCAAATTGAATAACAAAGTCATAACAATATTCTCTATAAGTAAATTTTCATGTGCTTTATAGAGACACAATCATTATGTTAAAAACAAAAAATCTAGAATTACATTCAATTTTGCAAGGGGTTATCAAAATTATAGAAAATCCATACATTTATAAAGAATCCTTTATTAGTATGGTGTAGGACCGCCTTTGGCATGTAATACAGCTTGATTCGATTAAGAATCGATTTATACGCTCTAAAATAGACCATAACGGTTCAATGATATTGTGGTCGGGTGACTGTACGGGCCAAAGTAGATGTTTAACTGCATCCCCGTGATCATCAAACCATGATTGGGCCCCGTTGCATGGATGGGCGTATTATCATCTTGGAAAATTCCATCTCCTGCAGGAAACAGAATTTGCATCATAGAATAGACCTGGTCAGCTAAAATTTCTCTATACTTCTCCCCAGTGATTTTTCCTTTCAGGGTACAATTGGTTCAGCAGAAAACCACGAAACGGCTGCCAATATCATGACAGATCCACGAACCATGCTTGACATTTGGAAGGAGACAATCATGATCATATGCTTGTGCAGGTGTCCTCCAAACGTACACCAGTCCTGTTATACGGAAAAATGTGGCCATAAGACCATATTACATTCTTCTACTTATCAACCAGATTTTGTGAGTGTGACACCACTGTAGACGACGTTTGGCATTAACATCTGTTACACGTGGCTTGGGAATTGCTGTTCTAGTGTAAATGTCCTGTTTATGAAGGGGCCTTCTAACTGTAATGCTTGGCACAGGAGAATCCAGATGCTGATTGAGCTCTGTGGTCATTTTTTCTGCTGTTCGCGTTTGAGACAATCCGCTTCAATACCCATCGGTCTCTTTCACTGATCTTCTCTTTCCGTCTACTGTTTTGCTTTGCCGAGCTTGTCTTTCCACGCTGTGTGTATGCTGTCATGACATTAGACACATTACCTCCAGAAACGCCTAAAAGTTGGGATGTTTCGGTTACACATGCACAAACTAAACAGTCTCCTAGAATTTGGCCTCTTTGAAAATCTTAAAGGTCTGGCCTTTGACGCGTTTGAAATAAATCCAAGACTTGCAGAACTTCAATAAAGGTAGCACATATTACCAGAATATATATACATTTCTATTTGATAATCCCACGAACATAACTTTTGCGTGCTTCATAGTTAGTCTCTTCAAAGACGTGAATAAAGTATTATTTAAATCATTGGAATGTACATAAGTGCCAGCGATGAGATAAAACCTTTATTAATTGTTTTTCCTCGGGTGTACAGTTTTGATTTCTGCAATTTTCTAAGCTAAATAACAGAACATTCGGACTGTTGGTCCACATGCTGTGCTTTAAGGTAACAGTGACTCTTATAACATTAATTATTGATTTCGTCTTTCACAGTTATTCAAAAAATATGTAGCAAATTTAATTATTATGCAATAATGAGAAAAGAAATGAGAAAAATAGTCTTGATATTGTAAAAAAATAATATTTTACTTAAGTTAAGATATTACATGAAAAAACACCATAGTTCCTTTAAAATGTTATGGAATATTTGAAAATGTTGGTCTAGAATTAAATCAATCGATTTAATTCAATAAGAAAAGAAATAAATTAAAAATTACTTTTTAATTTAATGAATTTTTTCGTTTTATCTAAATTATTCCATGTTTTTTATCGTGTATTTGAAATGTTAAGATTATCTTTCGAACAGCAATTCTTTTTTATTCTCGTTGCTTATAATGTATATATCGTATGATTATAATTAAATTAAAATAAGTTTAAAAATTACAGTTTCCAAATTAAATTTAAAACACATGTTTATTTAGACAGTATATAAAACAAATTCGAAGTATATCTGTAATTAAATTAAAGGATTTGAAATTTTTTAAGAAAGCGAGTAAAAGGACAAATGCACTTTCAAATTAAAATTCAATTTAGCAAATGAATTATTTATATAACTTCTTGCTTAATGAAATAGAATTTTTCACGAAAAATCTGATAATCAGTTTATTAAGATTCGTTCCATTAATATTCTACTAATTATTTCAGTTTGAATAGAAGAATAATCAAGTTACTAAAGCAAATATGAAAATCAAATGTAATTTTTGTTCTCCATTCATTATCGTCCTTACAAGGTTGAATTTACTTGGAATTACTGATATAATTCAATTTATACTTTCTCTTCAGCAGCCTAAAAAAAATTTTTAAGTGTTAACTGTTCAAGAAGTCGATAGGCTCGGGGCTGGAAAATAAAATGCTAAAACATAAAGAAAGTTTAACGATTACTTTAATTAATGTAGATTTTATCGATTTTTTATCTGTTGAATATATATATATATATATGTACAGATATAGATTCAGCGAAACCGGATACTTTCTTGCTTGTATTTATTAAAAAGAAGTAGGTATCTAAGAGCAAAAAAAAAAAAAAAATAATAAAAGACACATTCAAAGTATGCTTTTTAATGCAAAAAATTTTATTTTTTGCTTGCAGATTAAAATAGTATTTAATTCCCCGCTTTTTTTATCGCGTTTGAATCTGAAAATAAAAAAAACTACAAAATTCATTGGGTCACTTTTTTTTTTGGTTAGAAAATAAAATATTTCTTATACCAATGTCTTGAGAGTTTACAAAAAAGATTTAACAAAGTAAATCAAAAAATTAAATAAGATATATTTTAAACATAAATTAAATCAAAGATGTATTTGCATTCATTTCATTGTTCTTGGATCGCTCTCATTAATTGTGATTTAACAATTTTTATAAAAACTTATTAAAAATTAATAAATTAATTATTTTAAACCCTTTAGCATTCAAACCTTTCTGCAGCAAGCAATGAAAAGAATAACTCTCAGATTTTTGGATGCTGTGACCTTTCTTTATGCTTGGATTTTTTTTTTATTTCTGTTGCTATACAGCTGACGAATCGAAATCTAACAGAAATTACCGACATAAATTTCTATTCAATAATATCTCTCTTTGTTAAAAAATAAATTAAAGCTTAAAATAAAATATTTTAGGAATTAATTAATTTCATTTTGAAAGTTTTATTGAATAATAACGATTCTTTTTATAAAAACATCATAAATATGTTGGCTCATTATTCTGATCAGCTTTTTTTTTATATTTAAATGCATTTATATTCTTTTCTTTTAAATCACATGAATATAAATATAACCTTCATTTTTTTTTGGTTAAAGTTTGAAAAAAAGACATTTAAATTAAATAAAAAATGTTATAAAGGATTTGACTGAAAATATATACTCTAAACTAGATACTTATATAAATTACTATTTACTTATATAAACTACATATTTTTATATATATTCTATTGTGAATACTATGGCAAAAAATTTAATTAATCAAATTCATCAAAAAGTGGAGCTATATGTGTAAGAATTAATAACTATTATATATTTTAAAGTGTAATATATCTGTTTTAATTATAGAAATTATAGATATTCATTGCTTTGATACATGCCTTTAGGAAATATATATATATTAATTTCTAGAATGATTATGTCGTAGCAATTTATAAATTATTTCTGAAAAATACACAATTTATGCTAATAAAATTTATACATTTTTATAAGCTACTTTATCATAAAAAAATCAAATTTCAAATAAGCATTTTAATAAAAAACACTCCTAATTAAAATTTATAAATTTTCAATTTCTTTATACTTATGCACTACATTTATGATTAAATACTTATCTTACTTTTTTTTATTAAGCTACAGAGGGTTATCAAAATAATGGAAACACCATATATTTATAAAGAATTCTTTATTAGTATGGTGTAGGACCGCCTTTGGAATGTAATACAATTTGTATTCGCGTAGGAAAAGTGCTATATATGTGAAAAGTGCTATATTATACAAGTGCTGAATAGTGTTTAGTGGAATATTCTTCCATTCTTCATGGAGATATTGTGAAAGTTCTAGGAGAGATGCCGGTGGATTCCGTATTCAACGATCTAAAATAGCCCTTAACGGTTCAATGATATTAAGATCGGGTGACTGTGGGGGCCAAAGTAGATGTTTAGCTTCATCCTCGTCTTCATCAAACTATGATTGGACAAGTCCCGCTGCATGGATGGGTGCATTATCATCCTGTAAAATTCAATCTCCTGCAGAAAAAAAGTTTGTTCATGGGATGGATCTGGTCAGCTGAAATTTCTCTATACTTCTCCCCAGTGATTCTTCATTTCAAGGTTACAATTGGTCCAGCAGAATACAACCACACGACTGTCCATATCATGGAAGGAGAACAATCATGATCGTACACTTGTACAGGTGTCCACCAAGCGTACAGCCGTCCTCTTATAGGAAAATGTGTGAAAGACGATTTGTCAGACAATATTACTTTCTTCTACTCAGCCCAGTCACATTAATGCGACCACCTGTCGAATGCCAGAATAACCACCTTTGGCAGAGCGGACCGCTGCGAGACGCGCAGGAAGAGAGTCAATTAGGTTTCTGAAGGTGTTCACTGGGATGTTGAGCCATGCCGACTCCAGTGCCGTGGCCAGCTGCGCTAGATTACGCGGTTGAGGATCATGGTGCGAACAAACCGATCGAGGTGCTCCCACAGATTCTCGATTGTGTTTAAATCCGGTGAGTTTGCTGGCCAGGGGAGTAAGGTAAATTCATCTTGTTACTCTTCGAACCACGCACATACACTGCGAGCTGTATGACACCTCGCATTGTCCTGCTGGTAGATGCCATCGTTCTGAGAAAAAATAATTCGCATGTGGGGGTGGTCCGCAGGGACAGATGCGTACTTGTGCTGATCCATCGTGCGTTCCACAATGAGGAGTGCACCCAGTGAATGCCAGGAAAACATTCCCCAAACCATAATGCTCCCTCCTCCATCTTGGATCCTTCCGGCAAATGTTGAAGAGTGTTTGCTTTCAGACGTTACACGCCATATACGCCACCGTCCATCTGTCCAATGGAGCATAAAACGTGATTCGTCGGAAAACGCCACCTGTCGCCACTCTGTGGGCGTCCAGTTTCGGTACTGGCATGCAATTTCCAGCCTTCGCCACCGATGAACCGCAGTCAGAATAGGTGCGACGTTTGATATTAACATCTGTTGCAAGTGGCTTGGGAATTGCTACTCTGGCATAAATTTTCTTCTTTATGAAGTTGCTTTCTAACCGTAATGATTGACACTGGAGAATTCAGTCTGATTGAGCTCTGTGGTGCCTTTTGCTGTAGTTGTTCACTTTTGAGACACCACAGTCCGTTTCAATACCCGTCGGTCTCTTTCACACTTGCTCCTACAATTTTGCCTCTTTGAAAATCTGAGATATTCGACATCTGATGCGTTTGAAATAAATCCAAGACTAACAGGATTTCAATAAAGCTACCACATGCTACCAGAATATGTACATTTCTATTTAAAAAATTTGATATATAGTATCTATTATTATATTTTAATGCTTACGAAGTGCATTAAAAATGTCCCTTTTATTCACAGGTGTATTCATTATTTTGATAGCTTTCACAATAAAAAGATTAATTTAAATTGTTTGAATTTAACAGACTTTGCCATATTTTAATCAAGTTACGGTAATAATATCTGTTCTATTTCAATAAAATAATTTCCACAATATCAACAATTACGTAGGTGATAATTTCAAAATTTAAAATAGTCTTAACTGCTTAAACTTATGATGTAAATGCTGCTAGATCTTCTACAAGAATTGTTATGATTATCGATTCTTGTATACATAAATTTTAATGCAAAATCATTTAATTTAAAGCAGAAAAAAAACCATTTAATATAAAAGTAAAGTATTTTTTATCTGCAAATATGTATAATTTAATCTATAAATCTATATCTGCAAATTGGTATACTGCTAACATATTAAACAAATTTTTTAAATAACATTTTTTTTTATATTAAAACAATGTTAACTAAAAAATTTAACGAATTAGTTACCAAACCAATTAAGAAAAATATTAGTTCAATTCCAATGAGGATTCCATAGAAGAAATTTTATGTGGTACATTCAATTAAATTAAATTTTAATTTCATTCCATTAACCGGAAATTTAATTTTTATTATAAAGGGCATTTATCATTACATTCCAGTAAATAAATATTAAGTACATTTTTTTCATTTAATGCACTGAAAATTAATTTATGTTTGTCCATCTGATAAGCAAGATGATTTTAACGAAATTTTTAAGTAAATATAACAATTAAACAAGAAGTTAACAATTATTTAGTAAAAAAAAACACTAGAAGAAAAATAATCGTTTCCGCATAACAGACATTGTAGTCTCGCAGCCATTTGAATTGTGGTCATTACAGCAGAAAAAAAGCCACGTAGCAAGTTTTGTGTAAATAAGTGACATATGGGAGTACTAAATTTTATCCCTTTTTTTGAACCACAACTTTTAATGAGCACCCATAATGATTCGTTATGGAGAGATCGCGACCCTCTTCTCATAGCCAATGGATAAATTTTCCGTTTACAGGACAGCTTTCTAACAGTTGGTTCGAAACTCCTCCACAACTCAACTTCGGTTCCAAATAAAAATTAAAAGTTATCTATTTCTCCTAGAAATATGTGTCAAAATACTAACTGAATTATAAAATTCGCTGTTTTAGTTTTATTTTCTACTAAAAGTTTAGTTACTCTTCTTTAGTTTCATTTACTGCTTCCTTTTTCTTAAATAAATTCGTTTCATATAAAAATTCTCAGTAGGGCGTTTAAGAACTGCTTATAGTATTCTGAATATAAGTGGATTTAGCAAACTTATCATTTTTTAATTTTAATATAAACTGCTAATCGTAAAATGTTAAATGTGATTTTTGTCATAAAAAGGAAAGACGCAATTACTATACGCAATTAACCATTAAAACAATCATATATAAATATAAGAAAAAATTATTTAACACTTTATAAACATTTTTTTAAAAATTTTATGTAATCCTAAATTTATAAGCTTTACTCAGAAAAAAAAATAATTTTTGTTAAATAATTTAAATAAATAATTTTTGTTCAAACTTACTTGACTGAACAATAGTTTATAAGATACAGTCCATTTTATAGTAATGCGAAAGTTTTTGAGTTTAGTACACTTCCTTATTTTGAATTTTAATATGATTTTCAGTTTGTGTGTCAGCTAATTAAAGGGTATTTGTGCATTCAATTCAAGGTAAAGTTATAGTGGTATTTATAAAATAATTATTTGCCAAAACAGCGAACAAATCCTTTTTTTTTTACCAGTCTTGAGTAGGACAATTATTCAGATTCATTAGTTTTAATTCCAGGGGTTTTTTTGTCATGTTATTTGATAAAGGATCTTCCGATAAAAGCTTCTTTAAGTGCTGGGGATGTACACACTGAATGTACACAACTTTTAGCTTCACCTTTCCATAAAAATTTACCAAGTAAAGTTTCAAGTAATCTTTTATAATGTTTTACACGAATTTGCTATTTAGTATTTATCCGATAATGAAAGTTTAAAACAATTAGACAGAAAAATACGTTATGTTCTTCCTTAAATTACTTGACTTGCAATTGATCGAACACATTTGAGAATTTATTATCAAATGTGTTTGATCAATTGCAACCCAAATAATCTCATGTGTTCTCATTATCTGTATCAAAAGTAAAGTATTATTTAACTTAACAATAAAAAATTATAATTATTAATAAAAGTAAAGTATTATTTAATTAATTAATTTTATAGTTATCATAACAAGTATTAAGCGTGACAATGTTCTTTTTATATGAACAGTTTTAACTTTCACATGGAATTATAATTATGCTAAAGTACTCATATTCAGTATTGTTACTCATCAGCATTTCTGTCTAAACTTATGATAATTCCTCGCTAAATAAGTATTTCAAATTAAAAAAAAAAAAACATTTAAAATATTTAAAACACAGGGTATAATGTTAATATTTATTTGTATTTTCATTCTTTTTTTGCTTTACTTAAAAAAAAAAATTTAAAAACTGTGATTAAAAAAATCTCATAATTTAAAAAATAAAAACCTCTATAGTAGATAGCACTCGGAAAAATTTATGTTAAACATAAGTAATTATTTTGACCTCTTATAATAAATTTATATACTACTGTGTCCAAAAAATAAGAGCAAATTTCAATTCCCGGGCCTTATGGAATTTAACCTCTTTTTTTTTCTTTTTTAGGTTTATTTTACTGTCCTTGACATCTATGTGAAATTTGAAGTCAAAATATTCATTAGTGTTTGAGTTACGCTTGGCTTTGTGAGACGTTAAAACTGATCCTGGCGATTTTTGAAATGTCTGAATTAATTCAGCAAAGAACTTGCATTAAATTTTATTTGCGGAAACGTATTCAATGTTGCAGAAGACATTCGGTGAGCATTCCTATAACGTAAAGAAATGTTTAGAAGTGGTATAAACAGTTCAAAGAAGGGAGAGAACGCGTTGAAGAGGAAGAGATTCCTGGCCGACCATCAACTTCAGCCGACGAAGCTCACGTCCAAAAAATTAAAGATTTAGTGCTTGCAGACCGTCGATTTACAATTAGAGACCTGACCTTGCTGATGATCTTGGAATTTCAAAAGGTTCGGTCAATTCCATTTTTGGTCTCAAACGCGTCAAATCTCGATTGGTACTGAAAACACTGAATGCGTCAGCTCACACTGCATTGATTCTTCGTGACTTTTTCGCCAAAAATGAAACCCATATCGTTCCACAACCATCATATTCACACCGTGCTACTTCTGGCTATTCCCTAAACTCAAAAGACTTCCCGGGGAACACCGTCGATGGAAGAGATTCCACGTGAATCGTGCATTGTGATTTCGTAAATTTAAATTTTGGGGGATTTCGTAAATTTAAATGTATTTTTGGGGGGATTTCGGAGGGGATTACTTTGAAGGCGATGAAATAAATTTGGAAGAATAAATAAATAGTTTTTGAAAAAAAATTATTTGGTTTTACTTTTGCACAGCACTCACGCAAACCTGTTAAAAATGCATATCACACTCTCGTTAATTATTAACTTTTTTGTAATTCACATATTTATGTAGATAATATAAAATCAACTTCGTATTTTTTTATCCTAACTATTTCATATAGAGAATATTAAAAAAAAACTACTTCAAATATAACAATAATAAATCCTTATTATATGTTTTCAACAAAGAAATAGATGTTTATATTTCACACTGTTTTTTACAATAATTTCATTTACATGCGAGTATTGTATAAAATATTAAACAGAAGAAAATTATATAATAACTTTAAGAACTCTCCAAACGGGATTATATTTATTTCACAAAGAACACTTTAGAGCTTACTGAATGATATCTGAAGTTATATGAGTATCTGGAATTAAATCAGACCCTTAAAAATACTCTGAATTCAAAGAAATAAAATTGTTTTAATATCGGAGCTATCATTAAAATCATTTAACTTAGAATAAAATTACAAACAAAATATAAGTAGTTTTTATTATAGGAAAAAATTAAACTAAAATTAAACGAAAACATAATATACTTCCTTTTTTTGATAGTAAGAATCCTTATTGTGGAATAAAATTCCAATAAATATACAGCAAGAGTATAATTAATGACTTAAATCATATCAATCAATCTAGCTAAAAATTCTTAACTTTCAGTTCCTTCATCTAGATAAAAATTTTTAACTTTCAGTTCCTTCAGAGAGATTAGTCTACTTAAAACGTCCAATATAAAGATCAACTCTGTAAAATGGGGCAGGATTTTAAAATGGATACATTTCAAAAATTCGTACCTTTGAAAATCATATAAATAATTGTGCCATTAACAATAAAATACTTATCTGCCTAATTCGGCTAGAAATTGAGATTTCTTCTTTACATGTGTGTAAAAATTAAAATCGTTAAATAATTTTAATTTATCGTTAACAATTTATCGTTTAGTTTATAGTTTTAATAATTATAATTTATTCAAATATACACTTTGTATTAGTTTGTAGTAATAAAGGTTTTTTTGTACAATAATACGCAAATTAAATCTGTTATTTACAAGAAGAATAAAATAATTCAAATGAATTCTATTAGTTTATTAAAATGGTTTCAAAAATTATGGCGGTATTAAAATGAACATTTTCTTTCCTTAGAGATATTTTCTTCAGGAAAATCGTAAAAAGTGAAATCTTAGTAAAAAGCAAAATTTTAACACTAATTTCAAATTCGTATTTCTTAAAACAAAAGAGATGTGTTGTAATGCTTGTTGTTAATCAAACAAAAGAATCATGTTTTAATGTTCCTACTCTTTTATTAAAAGAACATCAAAGATTTGAGAGAGTAGGAACTTGTTGCAGTGCTGCGAAAACGTAAATTCTCTCCTCCAGATCCATTAGACGATTAACCAATCAATTTCGGAAGTGCTGTGACGAAAGGGGTTGCCGAAGTTGATTCATCATTGGAACTACTCAACTTTGCCAAGAGAAAAGTGAAACATTAGAAGGTTTTCCAGGATATATAGGAGTAAGGAATCTAAGGATAAAAAAATCAACCCATCGTGGGGCAGCCTTGTTTAAATAATGAAAGTCCTCTTTTATTAAAAAAAATGCCTTCACTATTATGTCATATTAGTAAGTGTTTCTTCTAATACTTAGTTAATCAAGTTCAAAGTTATTGAAATGTCTATATTTTAATTATTTAGGGAGATAAAAATTTCATAGTACAGTGAAATATTAGGAGGAGGCCTGGAAATAATAGCGATATAGGAATCGGGGAAACACATCGGGATAAGCTTTATATATATTATTATTATTTTTGTAGAATCTGATAACAAATAAATCATAATATTAAGATCACTGTTATAGGTAACCCTTATAATATTTTACTCAGGTGCTGAAGGAATCTGCATTTAAATAATTTTATATAATGAATATGACTTTGATAAAATGCTTTTTGTATTACATTTTTGTTTTTTAACAAAATATCTGGAAACAATTCACATTTAAATCAAATTATTATTAGAATCAATAAAAATAAAGAGAAAAAAAAACTAAAGAAGTAAAACAAATAATAAGAGAAAATGATCAAATTGTACGTTCAACTTTATGAATCAATTATGAAAAAGAGTTAAATATATAGTCTAACGCATTATAATATGAGGCGAACTAGCATCAATGTTTAAAAAAGTTAAAAATATATCAAAATAAGAAAAATAAATTGTATCCAATGTATTGAACAAAACCAATAAATCTAAACTTCATAAATCAACTTGCTGGATTAAACTCACGTTTTAAACGTTTATTTAGTTTTATTAACGACTTTCCTCAAATATGTGACATAATATTTAAGACATTGTAGATTGGCAAATAAGATATCTTAAAACAAGAAACTTTTGAAATGATTTGTTTATAATTTTTATGCGTATATTATTATTATTTATTTATTTGTAATATCCAAGAGAAGAATTAAATTATAAACGAAACAATAAATCTCTCTCCATTATATTTGATGTTGTTTGCACACGCACACACACACATATATATATGTGTGTGTGTGTGTGAAATAAAGAACAATAAGTAACTTGTTAACATAATGATCAAAGTGACTCTTATTCTATACAATTATGCAGATATTAAAATAAATTTAATTTAATTGTTTTCCCTCTTCGACATTCCGATTTCAAAATATATTTAATTCACTAACAATTACTCACCGAGCTTTTCCTCAATGTACTAGCATTAGTATTCAAATTTCATCACCCATCTCTCTCTCGCAACTTGGTAATAAGCAATATCCTCCCCTTCCCGCTTCTTTGTCCCTCTACTGTACGAAAGTCACTTGCAAAAGGGAACGAAAGCGCTCATTCGAACAACCCCTTCCCTTCCTTTGTCACGACCTTCCTGCGAGATCCAACGCTGAGATTTGTTCGAGAAGGGGCGAACCCTAGCGCTTTACTTCTCGCAGTTGCAATTAAATTTCTAATGGACGTCCCTGGTTCTCCACGGATTATGACGTGTTCAGTTCTATTTAATTCTGCTTGCAACATCCAAAATTGAATTTATTATTTCGCTGCGTGCATCACTCTATCTTGGAATAAAAATCTGATGCTCTGCCTAGGATTTTTAATCAAATTTGAACAAGATATCGTTCTGTTTCGAGGTTTCGGAATGCATAGAAAAAAAAACATTCTCTTATTTAAAACGTTGATCAATCACAAAAGAATAATGCGAGTTTTTCAAAATTAAATCCAAAAACAACATGAAAATAATAATTAAAAAAAAAAAAACATATGTTAATGTAAAAAATAAAAATATGAAAAATGAAAAATAAATGAAATGCGATCGTCCCAGGGTGAACTTCGAGGATTTAATAAAAGTTCTTAAACTAAAAGTAAAGAAATTTTAAATAGTAATTTAATTAAGAAGATTTGAAAAAAAATGACATATTATTATTCTTATACAAATGATAAAACTTTTATTTAAAATAAATATTAATCTAACACATCATTTGGGAATTTATGCATTGTGAAAATGTATACACTAGTCCTTATATTACAAGAATTATTATTAAGGACAATTTATTAAAAATGTATTCTGAAACATAGGAAAGGAGGATTAAATCGCATTATATAAAAATAAAAAGGTAACTGCATATACTGAGTAGTTTAGGGCCCTCTGGTGCTTAAAATATAAAATTCTTGATTTACTTTTTTATCTACATTTAACTATATATATACATATATATGAAGTAAGTTTTTAATGTTGAAATTAGGTGTTAAATTTATAATATTGCTGTTAAAAATAAAATAAATTTAGCTAAAAAAAAGAGCTTGCATGTTATTGAAAGACATCAAATAATGCAGGTCTTTAAATAGTTCAATCTTAAAATAACGGCAAAAATCAATTATATTTTTTGATGAAATTATGCATTTATTCTAGAATTTAAAAAATAATTGTATTTACTCAGAGAGAATTAATTCATGATTTAATATTTTAAATCATGCTCAAAGTATTGGTGATGTTTTTCAAAAAACATTTAATCATTACTTTATATTATTTACATACTCAAGCTCAATTAAAGAACAAGTGAAATAAAGTGAATAACTTATTACGTTCACAAAGAGTAAGTTAAAATTAAAAAAATTTTCATGTTTTTTGTTTTTTTTTATTCTTAATTCATTTTGTTTGTATTTCTGATTACTATTTGTTTATCTGCTTGTTAGAGTAAATTTCAGTTTATTTCAATTTTTGTATTGAATAATAATTTATCATGAGATTTTGAAAGAAAAACATGATAAAAGAAATTTTTGTTTTTAATTTACCTTTCCAAAATTTTACTTTTAAAAATGTTTTTTCATTGTGCATATATTTTTAAAGTTTCTCCTCTATTTCATTTCTTTTGATTCCAAACAATCATTGATCTTTTTTATTATTTTTACGTTTTTGTACTTCACACGGTTTTAATAACTTTTCTGATGCTTAATTAAATTAAAAAAATCGAATTCCTAATTTTGATATCAGTTACAAAATACAATATTTTGACATTTTTTACAAAAAGAAGGAAAAGAAATTAATGTTGTTATATTATTGATTTTAAAGATTTTTGAGTACATACAACTTTCGTTGCAGTGTTAATTATTCTTTTAAACGATGGATACTTGATGAAGTTTGTACGAGCATGTGTAAATGTCTGTCGTCGAAAATAAAGTTTCATGGTAAGAATTGTCTAGACTTCCTCGCATACCATATGCTATTACTAAATATCTTCCCAAGAATCTGTCTGTATTAATAATTGTTCATAATACAAAGGGGAAATATATTTCCTACTTTTTCCGAATTATTATCTGCTTTCGTGATTATTATTAGTTCTAAAACTTTCTCGCTAAAAAAGGAAAATAATAAGATATTCATCATTTATACTTAAAAAAACATTATTTAAGTGGAAGACATATTGAGATGGCCGGGTATCAAAAGAAGTCTGCAATAGAACTTAATTAAGTAATATAAGATAAAATTATACGAGTAAGGACAGTGGAAGGGCTGATTACAAATAGTTTCGTCAACATTCATACTACAATCGAAAGCATTATAGTGATTCCGAACGGCTGGTGAGAAGTGGGTGAATCAAAACTGTACAATGGAAAATGGTCCCTTTTTAAATAAGTTTATATAATGTTTTAAAATTACATCACAAATTTCCTTTGAAGAAATTTGTTTTCAATACAAAAACAATTATCACTGAGTAAAAAAGAAAATTTTCTTTTTTGCTCTTTAGTTTTTTTTAAATGTCACTTTAAGAAACTTGATATGTAACGAAACCTTTTTTTTTTTTTTTTTTTTTTTTTTTAAATATTGGATGATTCCACCTTTTTTTAATGAGACGATAATTTTATTGCAAATTAAATTTGGAATCTGGAGAAATTTAGTAATTTCTTTAAGTAATAATATTTTATTAAATAATTCCTTTCTAAATAAACGCTTATATATATCATATATTAATGTCGTAATACGTTTTGATGTAGTTTAGGAAAAAATAATTTTTTTAAAAATTATACTTTTATATTTTTTTATTCTATTTTACTGGGAACGAGAAAAAAAATGGTGTTTTGCAAGCAAATGTGAAACCGTTCTTTTGATGATAACAGCAACAAAAATATAATAAGTTCCTTGCAACAATAACTAAATAATACGAAAATACAAATAAAATATATAATAAATTAAATCTTAAATCACACAACAAATTAAATTTTGCGATTAGTTGTGTTAAAATTACTATCAATAAAATTAGTTGTTCTAAATAAAATACTGTGCATATTTGTTTATGTCATTCAAATATCAAAATATTGTACAAACAAAATAACAATTTAAGAACATGAAAGATCATAAAAATTTTTTCGATGTATCTAGACTGAATTTTGCAAAACTTATTTTGTATAAATAGTTAAATGAAATTTTAAAAAATATATAAATGTATTTCATATTAGTTATCATAAAAATAAGAAAATCATTCTTCGCATCACCACCAAAATGAATCTTCACATAAACATAGTTAAAGATGGATAACTCAATAAATTTTATAATAATGAATTTTAGAGTTGCAATTTACAGTAATAGTTTTCTTTAAATACTTTCTACAAACTCAAAAAAAAAAAAAAAAAGAATTCATCTTCTGTCATGGGAAAAAAAAATTAAATGATTTTAAAATTATCACAAATTTGCCAAAATAGGAACAACCATCATCCAAACCTTTTGTAAACATATCTTTTCACTCGATGAAACTGATGATCGTAGACTATTTTTCGAAACATTCTACTAATAATTTACGGGAAAATAACTCATCTAAAACCTGGTTTAACTTTATTCTAAGCATCCCTGATCAGCCCAGATTTAAAGCTGTTGCCCTTTTCAGATTCCTGAGCGGCCATGATTGTTTGGCCAATCATCTTTTTCGAATGAAAATATTTGCAAGCCCAAAATGCATATTCTGTAGTCTTGGAGAGGACATACATTCATCTCACCTTCCTGTCTGCCGTGCACTTGTTTCCTCTACTGTGTATGGTCGTTACTGGGAGGCTAGGGCCCTTCTGGGTTAAACATGTTATTATGCGATTTCCTTCCATTCTCGATGCTGTTCCTTGTGCTCTTTTTATTTGATTGCTTATTGTAGCCTGCCAATGGAAATAAAAAAATTTGATAATATCAAAAATTTTGAAATTTTTTATATCGAATTAAATTTTAAAAGTTTAAAAAAAAAATTAAATTAATTATTTTTGTTAGACAAGAATTTATGTTCTTCTCTTAAAAATTAAATATGAAAAAAAAATAATAATTGATTTGTACAATAACGACACATGAATGGCTTTTCGAAACATTAAATTATTATTCAAGCTACTCTGAAGTGCATATGCCCATCCATAAAAGCATATTAATGCCATAAATTGTTTTAACTATTTTAGTCCATCTCATTTAATCCATCTAATTGTTCAAACATAGTCACTGTCAAATCTCTTCTTTTTGACAGCATTTACTGTAGCGCAGCGTACGGCGATAATAATTCTATATTCTATCCCTTTTAGTTAAGCCGTGATAAATATATTTGTCTTGTCTACATCATTTCCACGGGGAAAATGTTTAGAAGGTTGAGCGGAAATCAGATAAATTTTTTATCATTTTTATGTAGATAAAGTGATTACCATAAATTGCATAATGATTTTTTGAAAAGTATTGGTGAATATTTTATTTCCTAAAATGTTCCTAGCAGTTTTAGACATATTTCGTTATTTCTGTAAATGAAGTAAAAGAAATGAATAAATTTCTAGTTTTTTGAACTTATTTGGGTTGTTTTTTTTTAATTATTTGACGGATATTATTTTTTTATAAAATTTATTACGTAATCTTTACTAATCAATTCGTTTCATTTGTGACCTAAATAATCATAAAACAATGAATGACTTGGGATATCATTTCACATAACATAATACAATAAAAAAAAAGACAACTATAATTTGTAACAAAATTTCATTAATTTTTTGCAATTTCGTAAATATCTTACTAATGTTTTAGAATAGAAGCAATTCATCATAGTCATTTAATTGAAATAATATTATAATAAGTGCATTATGATAAATAAATTATGTTAGAGTGTTGACTAAAAAGGTTTATTTAATACTATAAGATTGAGAACTTGGAGCTTACTATTTATATCTAACATTTTATTTCAAATTAATAAAAAAGTAAAACACACTTTCTGTATTAACGAGATTTATTAAAAAACTCCTTTAAGTTTTTAAAGAATTTAAAATAATCAATAAAGCAATGCAGTATCATCAATTTTTATGTTGTCTGAATTAAAGCATGACGAAGAACATAGATCTGATAAAAAAAAATTTTCTAAATAAAGATGCAGATACATTTGCATTTTTATATTACACATTTTATATTAGTATTAATTTTTATTCGAGTACATCATTGATATATTTTCGGTTATTAAAAGTGAAAACGCATGTAATTGCCTCACTTATTGGAATTGTACATTTTCATTGTAAAACTCTAGGCTTCACAGTTGTTGTTATGGACAGATACTAAATCTATACTTATTATTCTCCTAACACGTTTCCTTCCATAATTAAAAACTACAAATATTTGATGGAAGGAATTACAAATATGGATATTAGCATATCTATTCAAGATCTACTTTCATTAATCCAGATCATAGTTTTTGGGATTTTTTAATATGCCTTTTTTATATTCTGAATTTTTATTTATTTTTGAAAAGTAAATATTTTTTTGAATTATATTTTAGATTATAATCCAAGATTAAAATCATCCCTTCTTTTATTAACAAGAAATTCTAACGTTAAATACTCTTTATATAGTTGTTATAGGAATTTCCATCAAAGATTTCAATAAAATAATTTGCTGAAAAGAAGATTGTATAAAAAAATATTAAAATCTTGGACCTTAAATTGATATTTATCATAACATGAATCCTTATTAACAATAATATTTTTAACTATTTTGGAAAAAAAAATTCAGTTTGACTGAATATATCTTATACTTCTAATAAAAGTGAAAAATATATTTTTAATACTTGAATGCTTCTCAGCTATATTTTGATAGCTATATCTATATCAGCTATATCTATATTTTGAGATAAATTAGCTCATGACATTCACCTTTGAAATGGCTGCACAAACTTCTATTTCATTTGATGACGAAATTTGAGGTAAAATTAATAGTATTAATTTAAATAAAAAGATAAATAATAGTCAAAATTAATTTTAAAAAGTTTAACAAAATGAAAGCTGAGCAGCAATTGAAAATAATTCAGTTGCTACTGAAGATAATAACAGCTTGATAAATCTCCTTGCATTAAAATGTCACCATCGAACACTATAATGAAATTGAATAACTGAATTGAAATGAGCAAACTGGATTAGAAATTTAATAAATGCATGGAATTTATTTAATAAAGTTGGCTTGAATTTCTTTGAAATATTAGTTGCACGTCTTTGATAAAATCAACCCTACAGATTCGGGAAAAAGTAAAAATTTAAAATCGAGAAATTAATGCTAGACTCATAATGTTGGTATAGATAAATACAAAATAATGCCAGAAATTAAACTCAAACTCTTTAAGGTTGGAATCTTATTTCAAAAGATACCATCAAAATTGTCATCTCAAAGAATTATACGAGAAGTGATTCTTGACTCACAGATTTCTTTTTTGTAGAATTTTATTTTATGTTTATATATTATTATTATTATTATTTTTATTTATTTTTTTTGTTTTTGCTGCAATTAAGTCATAGGTCATAAAGGGCTTTAATGAAAAAGGCTGAAAGGGAAATAAAGGGAAAAAACATACAAAACCTGCATATTAATAACAATGAACTGGAAATAATAAAAAAGATACATCAATTTATTAATTAAAGGTAACTTTCAAATTAACTTATTATTCAATTTCATGTAAAGGCTAGATTATTTTTGAAAATTATACTTTTATTTAATTAAAAAAGTCATCATTCTAAATTTTTTTTTTTTTTTTTTTTTTTTGTAATGCAACATATAAAAAGAATTTCATCATTCAATCTGGCAGTTTTTTATTTACTTCATAAAATCTAATTCATTTATCATCTAATATATTTTATAGCAATATTTTTGCAAATATTAGCAATTGCTGGTAAAAGCGAATAATTCTCGAATACACCTTTTTAAAACGATGAAAAGATTATTCTGTGAAAAAGAATTGAATTTTATTGTTGTTTATTTCATTTTAATGTTGAAAAGAAGAATTTCCATTTTACTGTTGAAGTGTGAATTTTTATTTAATTGAAAAAATTCGTGATTTATTGTATTGTATTTTTTTTTACTTTTTATTCGGCTACACATCAATTAAATGTTAATTGATGTGTAAATAACAATTTTATGAAAGCAACAGATGAAAGAAAATTTCAGTTACTTGTATTTACACTTTTCTTCTCAATTTTAAAAGGAGAATGAAGCTCACGAAGTATTTGTTCTGGTTTGATATGAGAAATATTTTATATTCTTCTTTCAATTATATAAATTTCAATTTTTTTAGCTTAATTATTCTTTATTTTTGGAATAATCAACTGTCTATGAATGAAGCTTTTCCTCTTCCTTTAAATTGAACGCTACGAATTTTTTAAGCAAGCGGAACAATTGAACATTTCTCCCGGACACCAGAGATGCCTTTCCGGATATGAAGCATCGGCCTTTCTCGTACGCCGTGATTATGTGGAAAGCTTCGAAAGATAAGAAATGATCAATTGAATATTTACTTACAAGAATTTGATAAACGAATGCGGAATGGAGGAATTGAAAACAAAAGAATTGTTTGGAATAATAAAAGGGTTGAGCAATTTGTAAAGGAATAATGTAAGGGCAATTAGATAAAATAAGTTTATTTATTCTTTATAATTACTTTAACTTTTATAATCCTATCATTAAAGATTACAATGTACTTAACATCCTTTCCCTTTTTTTACTATATTTATTTATTTTTATTTTTGATATAAATCTCAATTTGCAATTTAAATTAAGAAAAATTGAGAAAAAAATATATGAGTATATATATAGTAAAATATATAGTTTTTCATGTGAATCGAATTCTGACAATCGATTCGTTTATCATTGTTTCAAATGAATTTTAACCTGTAGGTGAAATTAATCTATGGGAACATGCAGACAATTTTGCTGAAGATTATTTAGTAATTACGAAAAATATTGATTGCTAACTGCTATTTAAATAACTTATGGGAGCACTATGATATTTTGTCTTAAGCCATAGATATAATTGTATATAAACCATTAGACATAGTTTTTGAAAATAAAGGTGGCGAAATATAAAAAATTGTGGAAATCATCAAAGTGCAACCAACTTAACACTGAATCTGCTACATATTTGTGTTCACGATTCTAATGAATCCAGCTAATAATACCAATCATTAAAAACTATCTTCTTTCGAACGGGATCGAAAGTGCATTTTTCTTTGTTGAATTTCTTTTCATTATAATTAATTAATATTTAATATCATCTATACAATTAAAAACGAATTAAAATAAACAAATGTTCAATGAACTTGCAATTTTACAAATTTGTTTGTAATTTTGCTTTTTTTTCTTCAAATGTTTCCAGATGATTTTGTAATCAAAATATGCTATTTATAAAAATATTTCGTAAACTTCTTATCCAAAAAGCTACATGCTATCATTTATTCAATTGATTACAATAACAGTAAGATAATAATGATAAGGCAGTGAACTTTACTAAAATACGTCTCATCACAAGAATACATTCAAGCAATATATTCTGAAAATTTCTTCTATTCTATATTTACTATTTTTGCATTCTACATTATTCTATTAATGTTATTCAAATAGTTTTAAATTGCTTCTTGAATAATTTCACACTAAAACACCAATATATATATTTTTCTTTTTTAGTGAAAAATTATTTGCTTTTGTGAAATATTTTTTGAAAAGTTAGATTTTTTAATACTACATATTTAATAAATATATAAACGTAGACCATTCATTTTATGAAATAAATGTCGGGACGGAAGTCTATGAAACTACGGTATAGTTATTGTTTTAAAAGGTTTAATAAATTTATTACTTATTCCCAACCACAATTTTAAATTTGTGAGATTTTTTTTCTGCAAAAAACAACAAAGCTCATATGATTATGATATTGTATTGCATTTTAACTCGGTGCTTAGTTCTCGTAATTTCTGTTTGCTGCAAGACTTTTTTTTCAAATACACTAATTGGCTAAATAAATATTAAACATCAAGTTACCTTAGAAATGATTTATATATTTTTTATTATCTGAATGTTATATTTATATATTTCCATACACTAATGAATAAATAATAAAATCATTACCCTATTATTTATCACGCATCAGAATTCTTCTTTCATACATTCAAAATTCGTAGTAAATAACAATATATGATTTTTTGTATACTAAATAATTAAAGAGCTGTAATTATATAATGTTATGTACGTATATATATATACATAACATTATATATATATGATATATGATATGATTATATGAACCATTATTTTTTTTTCAAATAGGTATCTATACATTTTTGTTTAAATCAAAGAAAAAGAAATTATTAGATGAAGATATCTTAATAATTTTATAATATTTTTAAATTATCGGAATTCTATTCCATTTAATTAAATAATTTTATTTTAAGTTTGATCTATTTATTAACTTAGAAGCACATCATGATTTCTTTTCTATTTTAATTTTTTAGGTATTTTAAATAAACATTCAGACAAATAGGAAAAATGAAACTTGCACATTTTATTATTGAGAGAACAGAAAAATATTATTAAAATGACTTGCAGTATTTGGTTTCATCACGCGAAAAGTAAAAGAAATGCGAATGTTTATGAATGCGTTTATAAAATATAAATGATACAATAGATTCTTAATACAAATAGAAAAATGTGAGAATTATCTTCTTTTAGGAGTGAGCATAACAGTAGCATCAATTCAGATAAAGCAGGCTGCATAGAATTAGTTAGTTACAATAAGTTAACTTTCTATTCAAATTCCCTATACAATGAAAAAATATCAAGCTGATTTTATAAAATCGTTCGATGGCATCATACCATTATTTAATATTAAAATTTTAAAATAATGATAAATTAACTAACATTGAGTAATGAATTTTGTTAAACAATTTTTCAAAACGCCCAATTTCTTTGTCAAATTTAAAAATTTTATCAGTTTCAATAAACTTAAGTTAGTCGTGATATTATTCATTTATTCGATTGCACACTTATTAAAAAAAAAAAAAGAAAATGTTCTAGAAGGAAAAAAAAAAATTTAAATTTTTTTCCCCGAATTTATAATTAAGTAATAAATAATCACGGTAGCAATTGTAACATAAATTTTTCAATTTTAATTTAATGAACTTATCTGGATTATTTCATGTATGAGTTCAGCAGTTTTAAACTGCTTTTGATTTTAGAATTGATATTAGAGTTTTTAATATACAAGAACAGTAACGAAAGAAACAAAAATATAATTGATTTCGCATACCTTCAAGCTACGCAATAGTTTGATATCCTTCATCATGGCGGACACAAACCGTGTTCTGTTTTGTTAGCCCACAACTCTGAGGGCATCATACTGCCACCTCAGGAAAGGAAAGTGAAGTTCCTCCCTCCCCTTTGTGACGTTGAACTAGACTAGGGACGTCTAGATGGAGAAAGTGTGAATCTTTTTTCTATTTTTCCCTCTCCGTAGGGAATGAAAATTTAAATATTGGAGACAGAGCTTAACAAAGTTTCTTTTTAGGTTCAGAAATGTAAGTTGTGGGATTGTAGCGCTAATTCTCGAATTAATGGAAGACTGCCGATATCAATTTCATTGTCATTCAATGAGTATTTTTACTCTCCATATTGAATAGATAGAATTGTTGATATATATAAAATAAATGTTTTACAAGTAATTTTGGTGCATTAAAATTCATACTATCTACGTACTTTTATCTCACATGACAGCATTCCGTTTACTATTTTTATTTGGTATAATGGTTGATAAGAGATTTTAAACTTTAAATAAAATTCTATAATTGGTTTCATGTAAAATTTAACGTTTATAGTGTAAGAAAATATTATGATTTTCAATCAAACCAATCTATTTGAAAAATGTTATTGAGGCTTGATTTTAATAAATCTAATAATACAAAAACAATCTCATAATTTTGGCTAGGCGGAGGAGTGTTATTCAAAGAGTTTTATTACTAAATAAGTCCATTCATTTATTTTATGAAAAGCCAGCATATAATTTACATATTTTTTTTATTTAATTACTTGTTCTCATTTTTAATTTACTAGTTTATTTTAATTTCACTATACATTTTCTATCAATTTTGTAATTATGATATTTATATGATATTTAAGATTTTTATTTATTTATTTATCATTGCAGATTAAAAATAGGTTTTGTCTGAAATTTTTAAAAAATGTTTTTAGTTATTATTATATTAATATTATATAAAAAGACATTATTTTCACTTAATAAGATTTTTTTCCTTCAATTGCAGTTCTTAGAGAAGTAAGGTATTTTTATAACTATATTTATTTATTTTTATATCTATATTTTTCTATTTTCGTTTGAATTATTTCTGATGCATTTCCACAGTATTCTTTTTCACATAAATATTATTTAAACTACACTAATTATTGAAAATTGTTAATTATTGTAATTCCTAAATACACATATTTTGGAACAAAAATATTTCTTGTTTTCGGTTCAAATAAATTTCACATAACTTTTGATTAATATGAAGAATGATACTTTTTATCACCATGTACCTGTTGTATCTTTCATATTAGGGTTTTCAATTTATTCAATAAAAAAGTGTTTAATCTCAAGGTTTCTTTCGAAAACAATTTATTTATTATTAGTGTGGTTTGTTAGGTATGATAAATATTTATGTATGCAATTTTTCATGTTTTTAAAAATGCGTAAAAAATTAATGCCAAATTATAATAGAGTAACTCTGCAGTATATAGTGTATGTAACATATAATACAAAAAAATGAAGATATATATAAATTACACAGTCCAGGCACATTAATGTGACCACCTGTCAAAAGCCAGAATATACACTCTTGTATGTTCTGGCTTTAAGTGGAGTGTGGAATGGGGTATTAAGTGGAATTCTTTATATACACTCCACTGCAATGTGCTGACACCTGCCTTTTGTGATTGGTTATTTCACATTGACGTCGAAAGTAGGTGGTGGTAACATTAATATGACTGGACTGTGTATAATCACGGCAAGAATTTATAATTATTATTTTATGCCATAAAGTGTGTATCTAAAAACTTTAAGATATTTAAGCTTTATTTTACATCTTTTCATATAATCTGCAAGACTTACTTTTCCGCTATATCCTGAATTCGAAAAATTTAGTTTTCTGATTGATATCATTTGAAGGATGCTTTATAAATGTTTAATATTTGAAAAATAAAAACTACAAATAATATAGCTATTAAAAAATTTAAAAAAAATATGAATATGGTAAATCTACAGGAAATTGATGTTAAACAAGTAAACAAGATAAAAAACTTACAATTTTGTTGGTTTTAAAACATTGGTAAAAATTAATGAAATAGATTTGAAAATTCAAATTCAGAAAAAATATTATTATTATTAAATTTCATAAGTTTTAGAGTTTCTTTAGTAAAGAAATTTTATATAAATTACAGATATTAAAGAGAAAGACATAATTTAAGTCATAATTATTTAGCTTTATTCTAAACTATTCTAAATATTATAGTTTTCGACACTACATCAAAAAATAAGAATAAGAAACAATCAAGAAATTTATTTATTTTCTAAATAAATTTTTCAAATGTTTAAAAAATATTCAATTCCAAAATATTTCACTTTTTTTACTGTGCATACTTACCATTTCTAAAGTAAAAGAAAATTACATGAAACAAACTATATGAAACGAAAAAGATATGCTAATATGTTTCAAATATTCAACTATCTGTTGTGTTATTCTAATATTAAAAATAATGATAAAAATATTTCCGAGTCGAAATTTCTTTGACTACAAAATTATCAGGTATTATATATAAATATACTGTGTGTCTGTATTGAAGCCTGAAATTTTAAAAAAAAATTGTGTGAATTAATTAGATCTATAAAAATTCAGTTATAAATAGATTATTAAACCAATCAATATCAATTTGAACCATAAATACATCTATCGAAATGCTGTGTATTAAAAGGACAACAGACGTAAAAATAATAAAAAAAAAATATTTTGCTTTTAAACTATTTAGCATTATACTTTTTCTTTATTATATGTTATATATCTTCGAATATAGTCGAAATGTTCGACTATATATATCTTCGAAATTAATTTAATTATAATAATAGCTATTAAGTTTTTTATATGCGTCTTTAAATCAATAAAATGTTTGAATTATCAATTATTACTGTACAAGCAATATTTAGCATGTAACTTTAAATCAAACTTATAAAAAATTACTTCCTGTTTTTTTTTTAATTTTCACACAATAATCAATTATTCTTAATACAATAATCAATCTTAATGATAATCAATCTTCACAATAATCACAATAATCTTCACAATAATCAATCTTAATGATTCTAATAATAATCTTAAAATGTTGATTTAAAGTTTATGTAGTATTGGAAGAAAGCCCGTGCCGCCTTTATGTTAACTTGCATGCCAATAGTACTTTATACAATAGCTGTAGACAATTCATAAAATATGAGCTAAAAATTGAAAACGTAATGCTGCTAACATTTTAAATTAAAAATGTTAATAAAACAAGAAGCTGGATTTGACAATTAAAGCCTGGAAAAATCATTATAACAAGTGGATGTATGAAAATCACCGTTTATTTGAAAATATCACATAATAAAAAATTTCAAATTAAAATTTTCAGATTTTAATATCCTGTATCCTTTTAATAAAAGGAAAAACAAAATAAGCATTCAAAATGTATCAAATTGTAAGACACCACAAAGGTATTTTTCTTTCTCTTTTTACAGATCTTTTAGTGGAAATTATTATTTGGGCATTGGAATGTCTCTGTTTGGAATTCACAGGAGTAACAGAAAGAGGAAACTGAGCTGCTTCGATTTGCAAACATTTCCTTTGAATTTCTTAGTGTGCCGGTGTAGACAATATTAATAATAAAAATCTGTGTTATATTTTGCTTTTGCTATTTCCCTTTAGATTTCCTTCATTTCGTGAAAAAAATATAACCGCGTTAATTACAATATTTTTGAAATTTCACAATATCCTAACAAAACTTAATGATTGAATACATACATTTTAATTCCATTTCTTACATTATTTTTTTAAATAATACTAATCGTGTATCTAAAATTCTTTGAGAAGTAGAAAAACACGTAGTATCCTAATAATAAAAATTAATTTGCATGACTATCGATAAAAAATGTACACATGGATATAAAATAATAATTTTTTTATATAATAACTTAGGATTAATTCCCTTAATTTATTGTTATGATTAGTATTTACATGTAATACAAAATGTTTCCTATAAAATGTTATGTTAACCTTTTACTGCTAAAGTGCTTCAGGAATATTTTTAAATAATGTTTAAATGCTATTAATGATACATTGGTTTCAATGACGGCATTTTCAAAAATATTACATTCAAAATAAGGAGAAGAAATATATCTGGGTTCCCAAACTTGTTTTATGATTGAGTAAAAAACAAAAATTTAGCTTTAGTTTTAATATAAAATAAATGTAAATATATTTTTTATTTTAATATAATATAACAGTTTAAAAAATTCAGTTTATTTATGTATTCAAAGGATAGCATCCAGCATATATCCATTAAAATATTTTTTTTAATTATAATTTTAAAAATTATCAAATTAAACTTAGAGAGTTTTAAGATATAAAGAACAAAAAAAAAATTTATTTTACAGATAAAAAAAGAAATTGTTGTGTAACAGCATTTTAGGGACTTGAACTTTAATTCGACCTTAAAACGGTGTATAATTTTTAATACATAGACAGAAAGCTAAAAAAGGAATAGTGTCGGTAGCTTCCTTATTACATTGTTTCACTGTAAAGTGAATCTTAAAGCTACTGCATTAATATTGCAAAAAACTCATGCAATGCGTTTAATAGGAAGACTCTCATACAAATAATTTCCGAATAAATAGATCGTATAAAAATTAATACTGAATTAAAAGCATTATACTTTTAACATTAAATTGCTTTCTAACGTAAAAAAATATATATACATCGCATCTAAATAACATTAAATATTTATTGACTAGAAAAAAGTAAATACGAATTTCTCAGAATTGTTTCAGATACTTATGGAAAGTGGAGAGCTACTAAGACTCTAGTTTAATATATCTCTGTGTGCGGAAAGAAAAAAAATAACCGCGAACTATAATACTGGAAGTTTATTTTTAAAAATTTATATTTCAATTAAAATTTTCTTTAATTTTTTTTTAAGGTTTATATTGATTAATTATAGGTTTTTCCAAACAAAAGAAATTAAGAATGAAAAGAAAATGGAATTTGAGTATTTTTTGGCTATAAAATACCTGAGCTGCATCCGCAATTTATTAAATATATATTAAGTATATTTTGACTTCACAAAAGTAAAATACATTAAAATAATTTAAAAATCTAGGCAAGAGGTAATTTATTTAATATTTTGTAATTAAAGTACAAGAAAGAGTGTCATGAAGTAGAAATGCGATTGATTAAACATTTCATAAAGATGGGACATGAGATAAAAAAAATGTGGATTGAATCAAAAACGTGAACCAAAATACCAAAGAATATTTTGTCTCATACCTAATTCGGCAGATAATATTCGAATCCTCCGGCGGCGTTCGAAATTAAAGTACTGCAATCCCTTTAATTCAAACAATTCGGAAAGCCTGTGTAAGGAAGACACTTTTTTCCTGAAGTGGGGATCTTTCAAGAGGATCTGTTAATACAATAGGAGATACTCTTTGTTTAAAGGGGCAGAGGTTTCACCATGTTAGCAGTCAAGTTGCCGATAATTTAAAGGAAATCTACTTAAACAGATTCATTGGCAGGATAAAAATATAATAAAGAGGTTTTAACACGAGGCACAGTACGGACATTAGTTTCGAATTAAAGACGAGAATTATACTGTCAAAGATAATTTGTTATGTTTTTTTTTTTAAATAATTGGCTAGGTTAGAAGCTTGTATATTAGATTAAAACATATTTTAAGCATTGAAATTTATTTTAATGTACTGACGATCATTTTATAGTGGAATTCAAATCTACTTCACATTCTTGATTTTTTTTATTGTTCTTCATTTTTTTAAAAATATAACAATATATAAAATATTTTCTTTATTTAAATATCGAGATTTTTGAACTATAAAAACAATTTTTTTAAGTTAAAAAAATTAATTTGAAAGAACATATTTACTTTTAAATTAATAGCATGAGTTAAATATTTAAATCTAATTTTTATATTTTGTTATTAGAAATAGTTAATGACTAAAATATTATATAGTATATATTTGTGTTAGGATTTAAGATATGAAGATAAGGTTAATTAAATGCTTTTAGCTTTCAATTTCTCTGTAAAAGTTCTTTTAAAATATAATAACATCCCATTAAATAACAGAATAATTTTTAAAATTAGACAATCAAGCAGAAGTAACGGGAAAAAATATTCTTTCTTCCAAATAATGAGCAATATTAAATGCTTTTAGCTTTCATTTAACAATATCTTCTTAAAAATATCATTTGAAACAATGTTTATTCCAAAATGCCATTTAACAAAAATAATTTAATATACACACTTCATATTGAAATAAATGCTAAAAGGAAAATGCTTAGGATTTATTTTTGCTGTATGCATAAAAATTTAATTTCTGCACATAAATGGATATTATTTCACAATAAAATTTGATCTACATTAAAATACGCAATCTTTTGACGTTTTGCAATTAAATGCATTCAAAAATGTTATTTTTCCCTCATGGCGAAACCCTGTACAAATATAAAAAAATTATCACAAATATACAAATATAATACAAATACCACGCACAAACATATATATATAACAAATAATATAGACAATTTCTTTTAAACATTTCTTCAAATCATATTATTTTATAATTTACTTACAATATTACAAGTGATTATTATTTTTGAATCATATAACTTTTCAGGTATATTTTTTTTCTCGGACATACGATTTTCACTATGTCACAATATCTTTATTCATATTTTTCATTTTATTGTGAAGTTAAAAAAATCATATCTCAATCTTTAGTGGTAAAAGCTATGGTAATAAAAATAAGGCACATATCGCTCAAGGATTTCACACATTTTTTTTCTTTTTTTGTATCTTCGAAAATTATGTCTGGGCTATACACGGAACATTACGTAACTGTTTAATTGAATAATTTTTCAATAAAAAGTATTTTTGTTTTAATGATTTTACCACAAAAGTAATGTTTTTTCTGTTTCTTATAATAATTAGAAAACTTAAGTTCCTTAATAAAATAAACAGTAGAACAACTGATGAATTGGAGGATATATAATAAAATATTTTTTCAGATGTAACTTTAAGAGAAAAATATATATTTATTGTTAATGATAAGTACAGTTTTTGCAGAAAATATCAATTAATTGAAAAGCAAAAAAATTAATAAGTAATAGACATTTTAATAAAACCAATTTTTCGTTACAAAAGCAAAACTTTTATTTTACGAAATTTTAATATTCCTATGAAATTATCTAGTAACTTTTTATAATTGCAAGTGTTATGTTATTAAAATTATGCATTGAAAAATATGTTTCAAAAAATCAGAATTTCTATTCCTATTTCTTATTTATTTTTTTTCTACAATTACAGTTTTCCAAAATGTCTACTACTTTTTGACTATCAATACTTTTCTTAAATTCATTAAAATGTACTACTTAAGAATTTACATGGATTTCTTAACATGATTCAATTTAGATTATAAACCTTTATTTGACTTACATATATTGAGCAAAACGTCTATCACATTTTTCTTGTTTTTTCAGAAACAAACATAACTAAACATAACTAATTTAATTCACAGTTTTATGGTTACATAAAAGAAAATATAAAAGTTTAAATCTTCTTAGATAAATGAGGGGGATTCTTTTAATCTTACTTTTCGTAAATTCATTAAAATGTACTACTTAAGAATTTACAGGGATTTCTTAACATGATTCAATTTAGATTATAAACCTTTATTTTACTTACATATATAGAGAAAAAGGAAACGTCTATCACATTTTTCATGTTTTCTCAGAAACAAACATAACTAATTTAATTCACAGTTTTATGGTTACATAAAAGAAAATATAAAAGTTTAAATCTTCTAAGATAAATGAGGGGGATTCTTTTAATCTGAAAAAATATAAATTGTTAAGAATTAAAAAGAAAAAAAATCCTTTAATGTTTCCATTAGAGGAAAAAGTGCCTTTTAACGCTTACAATACTAAATGAACTGTTACAATATATAAGTTTAATTACCAAAGGTAACTTAAATAAAATTCATTTCGAAGAATTTTATAATTATATTATATGAAAGAAAATGAATATGGTGAAGTTTTGAAGTTTAAAGTTATCAACGTTTTTTGGTTTTTTATTAATATTCAACAAGAAATCTTAAGTTTAATTTGATTTAAATTTTAAATAATTAAACATTGCAAATACGAAATTTCAACTTGCAAAATATATGAATGTGAAGTAAAATTAATTTGAATAGTTAATACGATGTTTTAATTTGTGGAATAGATTTTAAAAATTACCTAATCAAAAAGAACAATTATCTCAATTCATCTCTATTCCCAGGATAATAAAATCAAGCATTTCTTCAGTAAATATTAACAAATAAAATTAATTTCTTGAAATCATAATTTAATTGAAGGATCCATCATATTTAATGAAACATGGACTTTTTAAGTTACCATCGTTGATTTAAATATTAAAAACTTCTGAAAATTGAAAACAGAAATTTGAAATTTTGCCAGCATTTATAAAAGGGATACAGTTACATCCAAGGTATAAAAATCGACTTTGTGATCTCTCCAAATTATAGAGCATAATATTTTGTAGTTTTTATTTTTAAATAACTTTATCTTCCCCTTTAATTAAAAAACAAAAAATAATTACAAATGATACATTCAAATAATTTATTTTAACGTTAAACTGACATTTATCTGCAGATTCACATTTATTATTTATTATTTCCATTTATGTATATGTTGTTCCTAATTTGATATATTTTACTATTATATGATACGCTTTAAAAATTTCATCAATTTTTGTAAAAAGAAAATTTTATAATTTTAAAACCTAAATTATACAATAATTTTAATAAGAAAAATTATTTTATTCTGTTACACTAATACTATATATGTAGTATATTAGCATGCGTAATATACCTTAACAAATATTCATTTTTAATACTTAAATAAATTTATTCATATAGCATTATATTATTTTTTTTTTAAAATCAATCTATTTAAAATAGATCTTATAAAATGACAAAAATATTTTCAGATTTATTTCAGCCCGAAGAAATGTTTAAATAGCTTTTATGACTTTTAATACGTAATTACAAGTAAATTCACACTCCAATAACAGATTAAAACTGTCGCTTCTATAATTGTATATCGAATTTAAAAAATTTTAACTTTACATACAAAATGTCAATATAAATATCAATTAGAAAGTCTTGGACTACATTAAGTATATATAAATATAGCTAAACTAGTGGAAAATAATTTTATCACTTCGCATGGTAATAAGCTCAGAACATGCTTGCATTCAGTTAATAAGCTTATGATGGTTTTTTTTTTTTATTTATTTATTTTTTTTTTTTTTTTATTTATTTTTTTTTTTTTTATTTATTTTTTTTTTTTTTTTTTAAATGGAACTTGCTGTATTATAAATTTTTTCTCTCAAGTGATAACTTATAATACATATAAGAATCATAATAGATCGAACATCTACTCAAAATTGTTCACTTTTTTATTTTAAAATATTATATAGCTTTTTTTTATTCAGCAATTACGTAAATTATTCGTAAATTGTTTTAACTGATTCTATTTTTTAATTTAATATATAACTTATTAATTGATTGTTATATATTACAAGATTCATTATATTAATATAAAAATTGAGAAAACATTGAGGAATATTAACAAACAGCATGAGTAAAAACAGAATATTATTGGCAATTTCCCTCTGTAATCCGTTTAATCTACAAAGATCTAAGCATTCCCAAATATTTTTTTTTCCTCATGTAGTGAGATTGAAAGAATTGAGAATTGCATGATAACTAAGTTAGTATAGATATGAAGCTCATAGATGTGTTTATAATGAAACACATCCAATAATTCCAATAATCAAGATATACCTGTGCCTAAACCTTTCTCTAAATGAATGACAAGAATCTGTCCAAAACTAGTACTATAATTTAATTTTGGAACTTTCAGCACTATTTCTGCATTTCATTTTAGCCTCAATTTTAAAAGAGGCCTTTTGTTAATTCATTCTAAAATATAATTAGAGAGTGAACTGAAACTGTGACGATGAAAATTTGCCTTCCTCATCTTAATATACCTATATATTGTAGTTTCCATGAACTGCCACACCTACTTGGGAGAGTTCACAGTTTTGTAATGAGTATCTCTAATTAACAGTAAAATACCTCAGTGAGAATTTATTAACTTTTATGGAAAGCACAGGGTGAAGAACTTTCAAATGTTACCTTTGAAATTTTATAGGAATTATTATTCTAATCTATAAATAAACTTTCAAAATGTTGAATTATGTTACAGTTTTTAAATATTCATTACATAATATTAAAAATTTCATAAAATCGTTATGTGATGACGTTGTTTCATCTTAAAATTAATTCTTTTTTGTAGTATTTTATATACTTGACATTTTATTCTTTTCTGGCAAAAAATGCATTATATCAAGTTTAAGAATTGTTCGATATCATACAGTTATCACTGTAACAATTTTATAATCAAACTTTTTATTTGACCTATAGAATAATTTACCTAAATCCATATAAAATTATATTTTTCGTCTTTAGAAAAAAAAAATATTCCAAAGCATTAAATTCTCTTATTATATAAGAATACTAATTTTCTGCATATTTGTTAGAAGAAAATTCTAGATGTTTACTAAAATAAGACATTGCTTTTCGCAAGTTTGTCAAAATATATATTTTATTGTAAAAAACAACTGTAAATAATTCAAAAAAAATATAAATTATTAAATAATAAACATGAGAAGAGAAGGAATGCTCTAAATTTTTTTAAATTTAAATCTTTCTTTACAAATTTTAAATTTTTTTAATATACGACGGGATTGCAAATTTGCAGAAATTTGAAATTTTTATTATTAATATATATTTTGTATTGATTGAGTTACATTGGATATTCATTGTAATAATTTATTGCTTGATTATATCTTAAATTATTATTTTAGAATTTTTAAAATTTATGAAAATAATTTTTTTCAAACGGTTATTTTTTGCCCTTAATACTTTTAATAATGTATTCAGAGATTATATTTATCAAATTTTTTTATACCATTACTAATCTTTACTTTTCTACCTATACAATATTTTTTCTTAAATATGTCTTGTGACTATTTAATTTTCATTCTTGCTTTTTTTAGAATTTTTCTTTATAAATATCTAGAATAATTTTTACATTTGTTTTTTGTACCATTTAAACAAAATAACTTTTTTGGCATCTCTAATTTTATAAAATATGAGGATTAAAATTCCTTTTTTTTTTTAACAGGCTCTTCATTTTTTTTTCAAAGTATCAAATAAACAACAGGCAAGATGAAATATGATTAATTGTATACATAACTAAATATGGTATATTGTAGTAGTATAATGAACAATTAATTCTATTAAATGTGTATAAAAATGTATACATAAATCTTTATTTTCAGAGAAGTTATTTTTGCTTCTAGAACTCAGAAATTGGAACTAATATCCTCACGCTGCTATTTTCCATGTAGTTTCTGTTCTTAATATATATATTTATATTTTGAGAAACAAGAACTTTTCTTGATTAGAACTAAAAATATATTTTACATGTTTATTCAAATTGTCTGTTGAATCAAATAAAATTCCCTTCAAATTGAAAATTTTCGAATTTTATTGTTTTTCTGATATTAATTTAAAATTAAGTAGCAAATCAATAAGTAGTAAAGTTTATTTTGTTATAATCTTGTATATTATGAATTGCATTCATAAAACGTGGATTCATATTTTTCCATGATACAATTATAAAAGCCATTGAAAAATAATAACTAACAAATTATTTAATGCATTTATTTCAAAGTAAATGCTGTAAACATCAAGATAGTGCAATTTATATTGATAAAAAGATATATAACAATTAGGACCTTTTTCCACAAAAACAAACAAAAATGCCTTCAAAACATGACGACTTTATAAAAAAAAACCCATAGATTTCTCTCATTTTTTTGAAAGAATTAAAAATCAGAAAATCATTTACAAAATGCAACAGTTAGAGAAGAAAGGTTAAAAGGAGATAAAAATGAAAAAAAGTAAAAAAAAACATCTCCCCATTATCTCTTGTCAGAAGGGGAGAAATTTAATTGAAAAAATATTGCTTCGGGTGAAATGTATTTCAATAAAACACTTGCAAATGAAGAGAAGAGCAAAAACCTATTTAAGTGGGGGAAAAAAGAACGGAAAGTTTCGTAATTCACACTATTAGTTCAAAATTTTTTTTCGTATTTCCCCCGGGCAACATTGATATTTTTTTTCTACTTGAAGTCAAATTTTTATATTGATTTTTTGCGGGATCAGCTTAGTAGAAAAACAATGCAATGTGAACATGAAAAATGCAGAATATACTAATTTAGATATTATTTCTCGCAAAATACTTATGTTCTACATCTAATATCAAAACTTATTTCTGGAAATTAAAGAATTATCTAAGTAATTTCTTTCAAATTTAATTTGCAAATTGAGTTTCAATGTAATCTTCACAACTATAGCATTTTAATTGTAATATCAAATTTAAATCTAAAATGCCTAATAAAAAATATGATATTAGAAAATATAAATTAAATGTAGAATTGTTATATGCCTCTGCAATCCTACAAATAAAATTAATATATTCGATATTTACTGTCCAATTCTGTAAATAAATCGCTTGGTACAAAAAATAGTTTTAAAAAGAATCGAGTGTATTCAAATAGCTAAGCATGCTTAAACCAATTCAAATTTGAAAGAAAGAAGAATAAATAAATGAATAGAAAATATATTATTGTAATTTTTTCAGTTAAAGCCACTAAAAAAAATGTGTTTTTGTAACATAAAAATTCAAATGAACTCGATGTATGTAATTGTGCATGGTACAAAAGAATATAAAGTGTAAGAGAAAAAATATATAATATTTCGAAATAAAATATATGGCATTAATAAATTGAGTTAATGAAAATTCATTATAAGAAATAACATCATTTTTAATATTTGTTTTATAAAATCACAATCTAACAGTGATTATTTAAAAATCATTTTTATTATTATTATAATTTCATATACACATAGAAATTTTATTTTTTTTTTCTGAAATTTGTTTTCAGGTGAAGCAAATTCTTCAGCTTAGAAGTATATTATTTATTAGTTTTGAATAGTCATTTGCTGAAATTTTTAACAAATGCATACTTTGCGAATTATATTATCAAGAAATTATACAGTTATATATATATATATAATTATACAGTTATATATATATACAGTTATATATATATATATAGATATATATATATATATATATATATATATATATAAACTGTATAATTTCTTGATAATATATTCGCAAAAGTATGCATTTGTTAAAAATTTCAGCAAATGACTATTCCAAACTAATAAATAATATACTTCTAAGCTGAAGAATTTGCTTCACCTGAAAACAAATTTCAGAAAAAAAAATAAAATTTCTATGTGTATATGAAATTATAATATATTCGATATATATATATATATATATATATATATATATATATATATATATATATATATATATTTGTGTGTGTATATATATATATATATATATTTGGAACATCATGTAATTCAATATGAGTTAAAGAAATTGGCATAAAAATGGCCACTTTGAATTAAAGAATATTTATGTTAAAAAAGTTCCTGAATTTCAATCTTGGTGTGGCTAGTACTTTTCATAAAAAGTTATTAACACTTTTTAAATCTTTCAATACAATTGCTTTTAGTAATTATTCTTTTGTAGAAAATTTTAAACTAATGTCATATCGAAAAAAATGTGATAGGTTTTAAAGAAAGCACTTAATACAAAAAAAGGGCTATAGTATAATTAAATTCCTAATGAATTGATAAAAAAAATAGTTATTGTGATTTATGAGAAATTTTTTAATTGAATTAGGCAGCATTTAATTATATTTATGTTTGCACAAATCATATAAAAAATGAAGTGTAAAATTTAATAATAAATCCTTGCTGAAATATATATTTTTAAAATTAAAAAAAATTATAAAAAGAAAAATAAATTTTGCGATATATGGGATACAAATTATTAGTTAAAAAATAAATTACATTAAGAAAATAAATTTTGTAAAATAAAAAAAAAATCTTACTTAAAATTTAAAAACGGAAAAAAATGTGGAATAAAATAAAATTGTAAAAAATAATAATAAAATTAAATAAATTCCTTTAAAAAAATAATTTTGTAAAATTACAAATAGAAAAGAAGTCAAGTTGAAATAAATAAATAAAAATGCTTTCAAAAAATTAATTACAAATTATTGAATACATTTAACAAAGTAAATTTTTAAAAAATCATCTGGTGAAATAATTATTTGTAAAATAAAAGAAATTTTTAAGAAGAAAAATGAATCTTCCAAAATAAATAAAAAAAATGAAAAAAAAAAAATAATAATTTTTTTTACCAAATAATTTTTGTAAAATAAGCTATTTTAAAAATCAAGCACACAAATTTACTATAAAAAAATTAATTAAAAAGCTTCATATTCTCAAAAAAAAAAAATCCTCTTCTTATAGTAGAATATTCTAATATTGCCACCGGTTTCATTGAAAAACCACCCCTTCATTGAGGTGAAAAAAAGTTTTAAAAAAATCATATCCCCCCGTCATGCAGTACAATATTCGTTGCCACAAGGAAAAAAGTTCAGGAAAAAAATTTTCAACCATCCCATCTATAAATATGTCCACTTGCGTAGGTGTATAAAATGTTATGCATGTTTAAATGTTATGCATAATGTTATGCATGTTTAATTTATGCATGTTTATAACGTATAAATGTTTTGCATGTTCTTATGTATGTATATGTGTACGTTTCAATGTGTGTGTGTATGTACATTATATGTATTTGTGTTATCATTCACCTTCATTAAAATTTAAAGCTTAATACATACCTTTGTTTTTAACAAAATAAAAATTCTGAATTTTAAAAGGAAATAAATTTTATATAAAAATTAAAATTTCTTTTTGGAATTTGTTGTTTTATTTAATTATTTTTTATGATATCTTGAATAACATAATTTCTAAACATATGAAAAACTATAATAAGTAACTTAAAGAGAATGTTATTGGAAAAGATTTTTTAAACCTCTTAATGTTCTTAAATGAAGTATATGTTTAGGAAAATAAATAATTGTACGAGAATTAGTTTTCGTTGTTGTAGTTTTTCCTTTATTGTCATTTAGTTAATTGTAATGTTTTTTATTTGTTAAAAATGAAAATTTTTAAAATTTTCTCAAGTAAAATATCCTGTTTTCAGGGAAATTTTAAAAATTTAGGTAATTGAAAATTTTAGAAAATTGCAGAATTCAGCTGAATTTTATTAAATAATTTTATTAAAATAGGCTTTCAATACATATTTTTCCTTTAAACTACTGCTTTGGTTAGTTAATCGCAAAAAACAAATTTGGCATATATATACGCATTTTATATGCATTTGTATGCATGCATTTTATTCAAATGTTATTATTATTATTATTCATACGAGTACAACTCGCGTTTTATTAAGTTTTATTGTCTACAAGCATGAATGCACTTCTTGTTAATATTGATTTCCTTAATTTTTTGTTTTACTTATTTCTAATTAATGTTATTTAATGAAACTAAAATTAAACTTGAATATTTATGTGTAACCTTACTTGATTGTATATTTTTTAACTTTAACAATGTTTTTTTTTTCCTCCAAGTTACTGACTTTCTGAAAAATTCACATTTTCATCTAAGGGGTTTCTTAATGGTTGTCGTTTAAGAATGCCTATTATTAATGAGATGATTATGAAGTTTTATTACTACAAATTTACAAATTCATTCTTCTATTTAATGAAGCTAGGTTATATCATTCTCAGTTAATTGATTCTTATTTATTCAAAAAGTATAGTTAGAAAATTTCCTTTGACTCACTTAAAGATCAAAATTCTTCATTATCAGTAATACAAGATGCATTACCATTACTACATGCAATTGTGAATATTCTATTTTTTTATTTTTTTATTTTTTTTATTTAGAGCATAGAAATTTAGAAAAATATCCTGAATCACTACACAACAAGGATTTTAACGTTTCCAATTTTTTGGTGTTTTGAGACAATAAAAATGTTTTCTATTTGAAGATTTCTAGTTATTATTGAAGCATTTATTTCAATACTAAATATTACAGAATTTAAAATGTCAGAGCAAAATGTATTTAAATAGCAAAGATCAAGCCTAATCTTTGAATATAAGCATTTCAATGTATTTTCCATTTTTGCTCTTACGTGAAGTTCGAATTGTTTACGTTTTTATTTATTTATTAACAAATTTGTTGTTCTTTCAATATATCGGATCAATATCACAAAATACAAAGAGTTGACTTCAGTGTTAACCACCACAGAGATGTGATATAAAGTGTGAGAATGTGTTTAATTTCATTTTGCATTGTTAAACACAAATATTTTATTGGCTTGTAACAAAATAACTTGCTATATTCTGAAATGTTTTTAGACAAAGACTTTATATATACTAAAAAAAATTTCGCCTTCACGCTTTATAGATATAGATTTATGGGGTGTTATTTTCTTTTCTTTCAATCGTCTAATTTAATTTCTATGCTCGTTTGATACAAATGGATTTGTTTTATTATAAGAAACCCGTTGTAATGTAAAAGACTAGAACAAGAGTTGAGCACCATGGGACAATTTTATTTTACTAGATGCACCAAATTTTTATCGGTATTGGCCAATGGTTTTCACCAAGTATCATTTGAAGCTCCCTCAGTGAATAGAGAACGATTATTCCGCCAACTTTCATTTTGTATAATAAAAACAAAAAAAAAATCATATATAAATAGGAAACCAGTTTCAAATATCCGATTTATCCTTAGTAATGTAACTTAATCACTGACAGTAAAAATTTTCTAATACTATTTTACCTATTATCAATCGATATATATATGGATATCCATATTCTGTAATGAATCCAAATGATGATCATGATGAGGAAAATTTCGGTATTTCTAATAATTTATTTGCATAACAATATGGAAGAGTGGTACAAGAATATAAAAATTAAAATTTATCTAAAAATTTGATAGAATTTTTTATCAAAACTAAAGGAGTGGAATCGGCCTAAAGAAGAAAAAACTGAGTAATATTTCATCCGTCCAAACACTCTACAGCATGTTTATAACGTAAAAGAACGGAATTTTATTTATTGATTCATCAAAAGTTGCCATAAGAACTATTCTTCTGCGGCTGTTCAACAGCATATGCTATTAATACTAGAGAATTATGAAAATTACTCTTGACAAGAGGCAGTACAAGAACATTTTTTATATTTTTTTAATAAACTTCAAAAGCATGATTCTTACGTGAAACATATATAATGGAGACCTGATAGTAATCGTTATACTGCTCAGCTTGTAGTCTGAATATATAAAATTAATGTATGGGAATACGGCAGAGGTATAGTAAAATATTTAAAAAACGATGGTAGCATGTTCGCATAAATTTCTTACTCGTGGTAGAAAAAAATTACTTTGAATTCGTTTTAAATTAATTTCAAAAACATCTAATATTTAGATGAAAACATTGAAGAAAGATCGCCAACTCTTGATTAAAATGCCATCATATAATGGATTAATTTACTTTATCACATAATGATCCCTAACTTATACATATATATAGCACAAACGTTAAATACAATATCCAGAGAGGTCAAAATAGAATTTAAAAAATATAAATTCATGTTATATAAATAAGTTTTTCTTGCATTTTAGAGAGCAAAGAAGAGTAGAATTTTTTTTAAAATGTAAATTACTCTTACATAAAGTAATTTTTTTATCAGAATTTACTATGGAAATTATTTTTAAAAGTGCATTTGCTGCTCTAACTTCCAAGAAATTTCTTTTGTTTGGAAAAACCAAAAACTTTTTAAGAGATTGCACCCTAACGATGAAATTATTATTTTTATGTATTCTCTACATACTTATATAATATACAGTAAAATAGAAACATGGTTAGAAATCCAGACATTATGCTAACTGAGGAATAGTGGTTTCCACAAACCTCAAGTGGAACATTAAACTGTTTTAAATTTCAAATGAGTATCTTATATTAATAAAAATTTAAAAAGTTTTAACGTTATTGAAATCACTTTTATCTTAAAATACAAAATTATGTTTCATAGTTTAACTCCTGATGTTCTGATAACAATCATTTCTTCAGTAATCGAACATTTTTATTGCGTAAAAAAGAATCGTTTTTATCAATGAAATTATGGATTGATCGTAGTACAGTTATTCTATTTTCAGTAGTAATCAAATATCACACAGAAGAATTTTTAACAAAATTTTTACCTAGCTTATATTTTTATTTTTCATTAATGCGAATTTTTCCAATTCTTTTCTAGAATATTTTATATCTCAAGTATGTAGAGAATATACAGGTAATCTCAATGTAAGGATACAATCTTTTAGAAACATTTCTAGCTTATACGAAAAAAAACTTAGTATTATTTTTTCTGGAAAATATCAAAACAATTGTTGCCGTCATGGTATAAAAATAGCTTTAATAAAATCCTAACAGCAATTATTTATTAACTTATCAATAGATGGCAGCACAAAGACTGCAAATAATGTTGGTGGAAATTTTGTCCCAAAAATAATTTCCGAATTTTTAAATAAATGTGCTAACTCTGCAAAACAAAGTAATATATATTAAAATTCATTTACAAAGATAAAAAAAAATATCTGTATATGGTAGAACATGTTTCTTACTCGTCACATTGAATAATTATTAAACACATAGAAAATTTCAAGTTAAAATAATTAATATTTATTTATTCGAGATAAGTCAATATGGAGATGCTGTTTATTAGTGAATAAGAATGATCAAATTGGGATTTAGTATTGTATACAACATCAAAGGCCACTTTGTAAATTTATTTATTACTTCTATGCTGAACAAATTTTCTTTATAGAAGACTTTATTATAGAAATTTTTATTATAGGAACCTTTAATTTTTTTTTTTTTTTTTTAAATTTTTTTCTAATATTTCCCACCCTGTCCTTAATATGTTTAAATTTTATTCTTATTTCTAGGTATTGAGCATTAGGGCAATTCATATTAATTACTCCAAGAACAGTAAATAATATTCACAATGCATATAAAACGATTCTTTTTATATACATATATTGTTTAAAAAAGACTTTTAGAAGAATTTTAAGAATTAATTGATTAAATTAAGAAAGTTTACCAAAAATTGATGGCTTATAAACAGCCCGTAGTAATTTTCGAGGTCAATAAAAATATGAAAATAATGTATTTAAGAGATTTAGTTTTCTGTGAAGATGAAAGCATCAAAAACTATAAAAAAACGTATCGGATATAATGCTTGTAGAAATAATGTGAAAAATTGTAAAAAAACTTTATCCAAGAATTCAAAAACTATTTTAATATTACAAAAAGAAGTGAAAATATAATTGAACATTTTTGCACACTCATACATCAGCGTATTTTGCGAGTACGACCACTTTTGTTTCTACTTTTTCTCCGAAAGAATCCACAGATATTTCGCCACGGCCTGCAAACCTCAGAAAGATAAAAATTCAAGGCGTTTTATTTTTATCTTTAATAAAGAAAGAAATTACGGTTAATAAAATACAGTAAAATTTAGTTAAGCGAAATTAAACCTTTTTAAGTAGTTAACGAATTAGGGCCTTCTTTTTTTTATGGCATTTGTTATACATTATTGTAATATGTTTTATTTATTAATTTTTTATAAAAAAATTTTCTCATTTTTATTTACATTGGATTTAAGATATTCCTTTATTTTTTATTAATAATTATTTTTCATTTATTTTAAATATTACTTATATCATTTTGAAATATTTTCAGATTTTTCCGAATTTTAGGATTGATTGCACTTTGAATTTTTTTAGAAAAAAAAATCATGATACAACAACTAATAGTGTAGTCCATATTTCATCTGTAATTATTTCGACCAGTGAAGGTCGCACAAACAATAACTAACTTCATGAGTTCTTATTATCCGTGACGCTGAATATCTGCTATCAGATTTGAGTGACAGATTGTTCTCATTAGTACAAACAGTAATTACATGTAATATAACTATCCGCAACATTGCTTATCTGCTGTCAAATTTGTGCTATAGGTTATTATTATGTACTTATTAAAGAATACTGCATTCCAGTCCCCTGGGAACAGAAATGCTATATTTCTTCTCGTGTGAAAAATGCTACAACGGCGTGTTTATATATATATTATCAACTGCATAAGAAAACCCAATCTTTTGTATTTAATAATTACATTCTTTAGTAATATTTATTTGTTTGAATGCATTTTAAAATATAAAATAAAAACAAATGCTCCAAAGTTTAAAGACCAACTGATAAATTTTACTTTGCTTTCAGACTTTTCTGTATTTTGTGGAAACTGCTATGCTATCTGATCTTTATCTATTGGGTGTGCGGGTGTCCCGGAGTGAATATTCGCCAACGGGTCTCACAAGAGTACGAAATATAATTTCATAGTAAGTTTAATACACAAAACTCAAATTATTACATTAGTCTAATAAACAAACAAAAACTCTACTTATTGGAGAGATTTTTACAGTAAACTTTTACGATCTTAATGAAATTTTTCATCTACATTTAAATAGAGGATTTCAATCTGGTTATTTTCATTACATGACTTATTTTTAATGTTCTGTGCACCCTCACATTTGTATAATATACGTATGCACAATATAGGCTGTGTTACTACCATATAAGAATTACTGTCGATACTAAATAAATTAATAAACTTTCAAATAATTATTTTTAATAATGTAATTAGTTGTAAATTTACATATGACTGATGTGTAACAACCTTTCTACTATTGGCAATTTGCAATTTGTTGGCAATTTGCAATTTGTATGGCAATTTGCATGAGTAGATAAAAGTATTCATTCGTGACTATAAACCATTAATTAATTTCCCATTAAATTATTTAACGAAAGGTAAATACAACAAATTTTCTTGCTTAAAAGCTGTACAAGACGTTCGGTCTCAGCTGGAAATATGCAGATGTTGCCCATAGAGCCATGTATTTAAGATAAAAAAGAGCGCAAAAATAATTAGATATCAAATCTGGGGATTGAAAAATAATTTTCATTAGAAAGATGAACTACACAATAATGTGACATTATCATCAGATTAAAATGTACTCAAAATGACCACCGTGCGGATACCCCCAGACAACTGTTAGTAGCAAACGAACCGATATTGAATTGAAGTGAAGGCAAGAATGCAGAAAAGCAAAAAAGTCTCATTTTGTAGTAATTGGAATTCGGTATATTAATTTTTTCAAATGTACCGTAGAAAATGAGTCTTTTTGTTTTATTTAAAATTATTTTAATTTCTCATTCCTTCTACAACTTCACATTTTTTTCTTTCAATTCTTAAGAAGCTTGATTTATGTTTCTGAATAAGACTACGCACATTTACTTTTCGTATTAATTCTCGAAATCTATACATCATATATGAATGTTTCCTCAGTTAATATTTAAATACACATAGTAAGGGATTTCCATGCTGCACAGGTTATACTGGAGATATTGACTAATTATACATTGAAGTGACAAAAGTCATGGGGTACCTCTTAATATCGTGTCGGCCCTCCTTTCGCCCGGCGAAGTGCAGCAACTCGACGTGGCATGGACTCAACAAGTCGTTGGAAGTCTTCTGCAGGAATATTGAGCCATGCTGTCTCGAGAGACGTCCATAATTGTGAAAGCGTTGATGGTGCAGGATTTTGGGCACGAATAGACCTCTCGATGATGTCCCATAAATGCTCGATGGGATTCATGCCGGGCGATCTAGGCGGCCAGATCATTCGTTGGAATTGTCCAGAATGTTCTTCAAACCAATCGCGAACTGTTGTGGCCCGGTGACATAGCGCATTGTCATCCATAAAAACCCCATCGTTGTTTGGGTACATGAAGTCCATGAATGGCTGCAAGTGATCTCCAAGTAGCTGAACATAAGCATTTCCAGTCAATGTTCGGTCCAGTCTCACCAGAGGACCAAGTCCATGCCATGAAAAAACAGCCCACATCATTACGGAGCCACCACCAGCTTGAACAGTGCCTTGCTGACAGTTTGGGTCCATGGCTTCGTGGGGTCTGCGCCACACTCGAACCCTATCATCAGCTCTTACCAACTGAAATCGTGACTCATCGGACCAGGCCACGGTTTTCCATTCATCTAGGGACCAACCGATATGCTCACGTGCCCACGAGAGTCGCTGCAAGCGATGTCGTTCTGTCAGTAAAGGCACTCGAGTCGGTCTTCTGCTGGAATAGCCCAAGAAAGCCAAATTTCTCCGCACAGTTCTAACAGACAAGTCCCTTGTACGTCCCACATTGATTTCTGCGGTTATTTGACGCAGTGTTGCTTGTCTGTTAGAATGTACGACTCTTTGCAGACGTCGCCGGTCTCGGTCGTTAAGTGCAGGCGGTCGACCACTGCGCTGTCCATGGTGGGATGTTATGCCTGAAATTTCATACTCTCGGCACACTCTTGACACAGTGGATCTGGGAATGTTGAATTCCCTAACGATTTCCGAAATGGCATGACCCATGCGTCTAGCTCCAACTAACATTCCGCGTTCAAAGTCTGTTAATTCCCGTCGTGCGGTCATCATCACGTCAAAACATCTTCACATGAATAACTTGAACAGCAATGAAAGCTCTGCGAAAGCACTGCGCATTTATACCTGTTCTACGCGATGCTACTGCCATCTGAAAATTTGCATATTGCTATCCCATGACTTTTGTCACTTCAGTGTACATTTGTAAGAAATTGTGGAATATACTTAGTATTATTATATCGATACACATATAAAAATGTTACAAATTTTTTAAAATGTATGAAAATTCCTTCATTGAACTTTAATTTGTAAAGTTCTAATTTTTCTTTTTATAAGAAGAAGAAAATATTTACATTTCAATAAAATTGCTGATCAACTGCTAGTAACGAAATTAATGATTTGGAACACGTAATTGTAAATATATTAATTTTAAACACAGATAGTGTAGTTTCCTCAAAATTAAACACAATCAGATGTCATAGATAATATGTTTTTCAGTTCTATAATAAAGAAAACTGAAGGTGAAACAAGAGTTTCTCTTATTGAAAATGCCTCAGGGGAAAAAAAAGTTTGCAGGCCATTCTTTTATGACGTTGAGTGTATTTATTTTTTCGAATCGTTTCCTACTTAAATGGAATTTAAAATATATTGTTTCTGAGATGCATTATTTATATATAATGTCGCAATTTTTTTTCTTTTCTTCAATTCTTTACAAGATAGTTTACTGTTTTTAATCGGAAGAGTATATTTGAAAAACAGAAGGGAAAACTTTGGATGATCCAGTTAGTTGATTGATAGCAATGCTAATAAGAAGTAATCTTGAATGAGGGGTCAGTAATAAATACTGTTTGCATTTTACAGTTTTCTTAACAGCAGTTTTAAATTGATTTGAAAAAAAGGCACGTATAAATTTATCTAGAGTAAGTGATTGGATTACAATCAGTGTCAAGTTTCAAAATCTTCGGCTATAATTTGCGTGAATTATTTGCATTATTATTATTTGATAGCAATATTTCCTTAATAATTTTATTTTTCTCTTGGATTCGGAATAATTACTGTGTTTAAATTTCGCCTAATCTCTAAACAACGTTTAAACGTGAAATACTCTTCCTTCTTTTAGTATTCCTTAACACTGCCTCCGATTTGCAGCTCAGTGGCAACGTGTACAACCAACATACAGGAGGGGTTGTAAGTTGGCAGCCGCATTATTGCAGTTACTGTTTTCGGAAACGTGGAGGTTCGGTGTCGATTGTGGCAATGCATTAAAAATATCTTGCATTTACACTCAAGAGCCAAAACATTATGACCACCCCTACATTTTGAAATGAACTTGCCTGGGTGACGTGGAAGGCACGTGATCAGATGAAAGTGGTATTTAACTGCTGCTGGAGAGTCTGAAGAATCATTGGATTCCCGTTTGGGTAGTGGATACGAGCAGACGTGTTTTACCCGTCTGCGCTTTTCTTCTACTTTTTTGGAATGAGTGAAATGGAAGTTTCAGCTGAGGGGAATGGTCCTTTTGAGGGCCATCAGGAAGTACCCTCTCAACCTACAGTGGCAAGCAAAGATGTGAATGACTCGGCAGAAAAAGTCTCTCCTGAGGGAATGTGCCGGCAATTGAGTACCGCATATAAGGAAATGGACGTCATCGACTCCATTGTTGAAAATTCTAAAAGATCTGATCTACAACAGGACTACGTTCAATTGACGGAGACCCTGCTACAAGAGAAAAAGTTTCTCCAGGAATGGGTAAGTCGTTTTCACTGCCCTATTGAAAGTTGCCAATTGCACAATAATACTAAGAATGTTGTTAATACTGTAAATGCTAATGTAAATAATAATGTTAATAATGTAAAAAATGTTGTAAATCATAATTCTGGTCAAAATGTCAATCTAGCTAAAGCTAGTAACTCTAGCAAAGTTAATGCTAATGTTAAACCTAAGACTAAGCGCAATGCTAGTCAGATAAGTGATGCTAATGATTCTAAGGAGTTTCGAACTCCAAACAAGAAGTTAATTGCCAAGGCAAATTATACGTCTAACAAGACGCAAGTAGGTGACTCTCTGGTCACAAATAACCACTACCAGGCACTGAGCACCGACGCAGCTGCCGAAGAAGTGTCTGTTACTATTGTGAGAAAAATGCCGCCTATAATGGTAAAGCCGAAAGGTAATCTAAATGAAATGTTAAAAATGATCTCTGAACAATTCAATGATGATGTTTTTATAAAATTAGCGGGAGAAATGTTGAAAATATTCCCCAACTCAGAGGATCAACATAGAGAAATAACAAAATTCTTAAACAAAAGTGGTATTGAATACTTTATCATTACCCCAAATTTCTTAGGCCACTAAAAGCGGTAATCAAAGGCCTTCATATTGATACCGATCCAGGGGACATTAAAGCCGCGCTGGCAGCCAAAGATTTCATCGCGGAGAAGGTGGTTCAACTAACCAGGACAAGGAATAAACAACCTCTGCCTATATTTCAAATAACTTTAACCCGTTCAAATAAAAATCAGGATATATTTAAATTGGATCGACTAATGTACTTAGCGGTTGCGGTGGAACGCTATAATAAAAAACCAACTACGCTACAGTGTTTCAAGTGCAACTATTTCCACCACAGTTCAAACAACTGTGGCTTTAAGGCAAGATGCTTGAAATGTGGGGAAGAACATTCCCATAAGGACTGCAAAATCTATGATAAGCTTGAAATTCCCCAGTGCATCAACTGCGGGCAATCTGGCCATACAGCTGCTTGGCGTGGATGTCAGAAATTTCCTAAGATTAAGATTAACACTACAAAGTATGCAACCTTTCCAAAATTCACTCCTGCTCGACAGGTAACTCAAAATTTTTCTTATGCAGCTGCAGCTAAAAATCAATCACCACCGCAACAACCAAGTAATACAGGTAATGTTTTTAATATCAGCAATGGCATAACCTCAAATCAACTGAGCCAATTACAGGGCATTGCTAGCCAAGCCCAGTTTATTCAAAAAACCCTGCTTCTCATGAAAAAATTTGTTTCTATCTTCTCTGACTTAAATAATTTGGATGGTATTCTCCACCAAGTAAGAAGCACTGACAATAAAGCCGATAAATTGCAGGTCTTTGTCAATGGCCTAGCATCTCAAACTACTCAAAATGCCCCGTAATGACTCAGTTGATTTCTGGTCTTCGCAAATGCTATTGGAATGCTTGTAACATATGGTATAAAATGATTGAATTTACTAACTTTGTTGATAATTATAACCCAAATATAGTACTGCTTCAGGAAACACACCTTAGGCACTCACAAACACCTTACTTAACCTTACACCTTTTATAGAAATGACGGACCTCAAGATCCTCTCTCTGGGGTCACGGGTATTTTTATCAAAGACTCTCTGCCACACAGCTATATTGCTACTCCACAGTTAATCGAGATAAAAGCCACCATCATCTCTCTGAATTTTCCAAATCTCCCCTCTCTTTTTGTTAATTCTGTCTATCCTAATGCAATAGCTATACCTAACCTTACTAATGACTTAGATGTTTTATTTGCTATGAACAATAGTGTCATACTTGCGGGGGACTTTAATGCGCATAATACTGCTTGGGGCTACTAACAAAAATCATACTGGTGTTGCTTTGCAAAGATATGCGATTAACCATAACTTAGATATTATTGCTCCTAACACTCCTACTAGAGTTGGCGCTCACTCTACCTCCATTATAGATTTAGTAGTCACTAACAACTTTTATTTTAACAATACGATTAATTCACTCGATGAACTCTCTTCTGATCATAACCCGGTAATTATAGATTATAAGTTGCGCGCTGTGCATAATATGACTAACCCGACTACTACTACCTGCTGGTCTAAATTTTCTAGTATCCTCGACCATAACTTTAAGTACTCCTTTAGGCCTATTAATTCTCCGGATGATATTGAAGAAGCCATTAAGGACTTAACAAATAAAATCATTTCTGCGCATGAAGCTGCCTCTAAGCCTCTTCCTACTAACAATAAAACTTTTCTTCCCCCCTTCTATTAAAATTCTCATCACTAATCGGAATAACGCGCGTAAACTCTGGCAAATTTATCGTGATCCTAGAAGCAAGAATAATTATAACCACCATCAAAATTTACTGAAAAGAGCAATTGCCAAGTACAAGAACGATTGTTGGGACAGGCGACTGGAAACTGCCAACGTTGAAAATGGCTCGATCTGGAGGATTTGTAGCACGCTAAGGAAAAAAAGGACTAAGATGGTCTCACTTAGTGATTACAGCGCTACTGTCACTACTGATGCCCAAAAAGCTGAAGTTTTGGTAAATACGCTGAAAGAACAATTTCAAGAAAACCCTTCCAACAATACTAATATTGATAATGAAGTTGAAAATACTATTGCTTCCTTCTTAGCTACGCATAAAGGTACCAACAGTAACTTTCCTACTACTAAGGCTTCAACTATCAGCTCCATCATCTCTAACCTCAAAATTAGCAAGACTCCTGGCTTAGATTGTATTACCAATAAGATGCTAAAAAATATTTCTTTTAAATGTATTTTACAAATTTGCAATATTACGGACGCCATTTTTACTCATAATTATTTTCCTAAATCTTGGAAGACTGCCAGAATCTTACCTATTCTCAAGCCAGGCAAGGATCCAACTTCACCCAACAGTTATAGACCTATTTCACTGCTCTCTACCTTCAGCAAAATTATTGAAAGGGTCCTAGCTGACTTACTTAATCAAGAGTCCAAGGACCTAAATATTTTAATTTCGCAACAATTTGGTTTCATGCAGGATCTATCCACCACGCATCAACTTTACAATTTAACTGAGACCATCTCTGAAGGGTTTTCGTGGAAACAAGATACGGCAGTGATATTCCTTGATGTGGCGAAAGCCTTTGATAGGGTTTTGATTAAAGGGTTAATTTACAAATTGATTCGGTATAATTATTCTCCGTATATTATCAAAGTCATTCTAAATTATCTTTCTGAGCGGAGTTTTATTGTTTCGGTTAATAACATTGACTCAACTAGTTGCAAGATTCTCGCGGGTGTTCCTCAGGGATCGATCTTGGGACCCTTCCTGTATACCTTATACACTAATGACATTCCACAAGACCACAGAATTAAATTGACACTCTACGCTGATGATACAGTAATTATTACACAGGGGAGGTACTTACACATTATCCAGAAAAACCTACAAAATTACATAAACACACTTGAATTATGGCTAGAAAAATGGAAAATTAAACTTAATGTCGCGAAAACTGAAGAAGTGCTATTCACCAGGAAAACTGCTTATAATCCACCTAAAGTAACTCTTTTTAATACTAACCTTTCCTGGTCTAAAGAAGCTAAGTATTTAGGTGTAATTTTTGATAGACGACTAACATTTAAAGCTCATATTGACTACCTACGCGATAAATTTAATACTCAATTACGCAAATTCTATTCTGTTTTAGGCAGACATTCAATACTAACAACTGAACTAAAAAAACAAATCTATTTAGCTTATCTTCGTCCGATAATAGCATATGCGAGTCCAGTTTGGGGCTCTACTGCAAAAAGCAATTTTCTAATTTTGGAAAGATTGGAGAACAAAGTTGTCCGCATGATTGTTGACGCACCGTGGTTTTTTAGGAATAGGGAAATTAAATATGCTCTTTCTATGCCCAGTTTTCGGGACTATGTAGCTAAAATTGCAACTAACTTTTACACTTCTCTCAATAGCTCTAACAACTCTGTTATTAATGATCTTACTAAAATTGACTATGATATTTCACTTCACACCTTCCGTAAAAGACCCTGTCATGTCTTAAACATTAATAAGTAGATTGTTTTTCTTTTTAACATCCATCTCTGGTCCTGGTTACTTTTGGTTAGGATCGCGTTCCGCGTTTGTTTTGTTTTCTGATACTGCTACTGCGTGGGTGCTCTGCTGTGCATTGGCCTTTTGTATATTTAGGGTTTTTTCTTTTTTGTATTGTTTGTAAATATCTTGCTTGTATTTTTTGTAACTTTTTTCTTTTTTATAATTTTTTCGATTATTGTGCAATTTGTTTTACTTATCAATGGGCAGTGACCGACTGCCACTGTTTAATTATTTTTGTTATTTGGAGGACTGGTCGCTTCGCGACCAAGGAACTCCGACGAATCGCACCGATTCTGAAGAATCATTATTTCACTTACTTCTGTGTGTGATGGGAAAGGCTGCGTATCTAAGCGACTTTGATAGAGGGCAGATTGTAATGGCTCGAAGGCTCGGAACAAGTATTTCCGATCTACAGTTGTTAGTACTTATGCAAAGTGGATGAATGACGGTGAAACCAGCAGTGGACGACATGGTGTTGGACGTCCACACGCTATAAAGAAAAATGTCGTCGGAGACTGTCTCGCATGGTGAAGCAAAACTGGACACAGACAGTGGCTCACTGGCAGCCCAATGCATTTCAGGGACAAGTAGAATAGTATCGGAGCCCACTGTTCAGCGTAAACTGTTGGATATGGGGCTACGCAGCAAGTGTCCCACTCGTGTGCCTTTGCTGACCCAGCGTCATCGCCACCTGCGCCTACGCTGGGCCCGGGAACATCGTGACTGGTCCATGGATCAGTGGGAGAGAGTTGCCCTGTCAGATGAATCACGGTTTGTCATTCATCACGCCGATGACCGTCTCAGGATACGCCGTCTTCGAGGCGAACAGTTGCTCCCTCAATGTACAGTAGGTCATACACAGGCTGGTGGTGGCGGTGTTATGCTTTGGGGGACGTTCTCTTCGGCGTCTCTGGGAATCGTTGTTGTGGTAGAGCAGGCCATGAATGCTACAGGGTATCATTGCGGAACAATTGCACCCTTACATGGCCTCTGTTTTTCCATCTGGAAATGGAATGTTCCAATAGGACAACGCCCCTTCTCACAAGGCTAAAATTGTGTTGGAGTGGTTCCAGGAACTTGATGCTGAATTCCAGTTAATGTCCTGGCCGCCTAACTCAGCGGATATCAATCCGATAGAACACATTTGGGATGTCCTGGGACGGCAGCTCAGAGTTCAAAGACGGATTTGCTTGACCTTTGCTTAAACATCTGGTATAATCTGTCTCCGGCCATCTACCAAGGACTTGTGTCATCCATGCCAAGGCGGGTTGAAGCTGTGTTGCGTGCCAAAGGTGGGCCAACTCGTTATTGACAGGTGGTCATAATGTTTTGGCTCTTGAGTATATATATATATAATGATGACACGTATTATAAAAATGTACCCGTCTTACCCGTATTATAAAAATGTACCCGTCTTACCCGTATTATAAAAATGTACTGTACGAAAAATATTATAATTAAACATATGTTTATCCATTGTAAGTATTGTTATAAAGTTTTTTAATAATATCAAGTAATTTAATATATTACAACTTAGGCTTCTTTAATAGCTCAAAGAATGTGAGAGGCTTTAACATGGCGTTTATAAATTACACATAACATCTCTTAATCTAACATCCATTCCTTCAAAATCAAAAACTTACAAAGAGTTTGTGCTTGAGAGCCCAAAGAGAGAAAAAAAAAAGGTGAAATATCAGGTTCATATATATCATTATAAATATGCATGTCTATATATATATATATATATATATGTATAGTAATGTTATAATAATTTTGAATTGTTACATTTTTATGCATTGCTTTTCTAACGATAGGAAATTTAATTAATATATATTTAAGAATAATATATTAAGAAAAAAAATATAAACGTTTTTTTAAAAGATTTTTCGTTAAATGTTATGTGGTTTTTCGATCAGCCAGCAGACTTTAGAAAGTTACGGGTTCTATGAATTTAAGAAAAACACTTTATTTTGGCCTCTAGAAGCACACACACTGTTTAGCATTCATTCATTCATTGAATTTTGTAAGATATAATTGAAAATAAATTAAATAATAATATAAAAAAAATAGAATTTCAAGTATGATATTACATTAATTTAATAAAAGCTTTAGTATTTTGATAAATTTTTGTATCAGCCCAGCATAAAAGTGAGGTTTGGTTTGGTTTGGTTTGATTTGTCACTCTAAGGTCATAAAAGAGAGAGAGCTGGGATCCACAAGCTGGGACATTTTACTGTATTTTTTAATTCCAACCGCATCGAATTTTTAAAAATGAGACACGTTTTTGTAAATATATCTCGGAGATAAAAATAAATATGAAGATAGGATATCTGCATCCCAGTTATCATTTAGCTGATCTACCTGTCTGCAATATAAAGTTATTGAGTAAAAAAAATTATAAAATTATAATAAAATATGAATAATCTTTTATAAATTCCAATAAAATTCTTAACTAAAGCTGTATCATTGCTATCGGTTTTAACTTTTATAATTTAATGTAATCTGAAAATTTTCCAAAACGTCCCTAGTTATGTTTCTAAATAAAATTCACATATTTTTAAGTAAGCCCTAAAACACTTTGGTGGACAGCATGCAGCCTATATTTCTCAGTATAGGCATATCGGCAATCTCTGCATAAAATCTTTTATTAACAATGATGTGTGCTAATTTTAGTTATCAAAATTCTAAAAATTATTTGAGACTATTCCTCTCTACTTTCATGGTTATATAGAATACTATAAAAGTTTTTATATTAATCAGTTTACTTCTGTTGATCATTTTATTAATTATTTTTTACAATTCATTACAAATTTTAAAATTAATTGCATAAATTTTGATTGTCATTATGTAAAAACGTAGAGTTTTGTTATTTATGAAATATGTTTATAATTGCAATCGATAAAATTAAAAAATAAATAATGTATAAAATTTATCAATTTTTTTATCTTCATCTTTTACAGAAATTGCATTACAGTGATACACTGATTTTAAAAGTCAAGTTATTGAATGGGTTTTTGGAAATAAATATTCTGAAAGTAGAAATGCCTTGCTTCCAATCTAGTACTTTATTAAAAATAGAATTTTTACAAAAAAATTGATTAAATTATGTTAGTCATGTTTAAATATTTACTTTTAATTCAGTTAAAATAGGATGTTACTCCATTTTTAATATATAAAAAATTGGAAATGTTTTATAAAATTTTGAAATTTTTTTAAAGCTGTGTAGTATAAAGCTGTATTTTATTTTTCATACGTAAATATAGTTTGTTTGAGTTAAAAACAGCTTTTTAAAATTTTCCGTCTAATGCTGATGTGAGAATTACAATTGTATTCTCAGTGAGCTTCTATTTATCATGAGACATTATTTTATTTTGTTTGTTTTTTAATTTCATTGTTCCTATCCTTTTGAATATTTACATGAATAAACGCAAATTGGCTTCCATTAAATTAAACAGTTAAAAGGAGATTATATTATTATTTTTAAAAAAATTACGTTGTATTTTCCATTTGAATGTATTTTTTTTTCTAATATATATATTTGTATTTCTAATCTACATTATTTTATTTTATTTTTTTAATTTCATTGTTCCTATCCTTTTGAATATTTACCTGAATAAACACAAATTGGATTCTATTAAACAGTTAAAAAAAAGATTATATTATTATTTTTTTTAAAATTACGTTGTATTTTCAATTCGAATGTATTTTTTTTTCTAATATATATTTGTATTTCTAATGATATGTGAAATGGAAGCGTCTAACAACTTTCAGTAATAGATGGAAATTCCTATTTTGCAAAATTTTAATAAACGGACACTCCTACTGTCATACACTTTCTGTCTTATAGACTCGACAGTCAATAGAAGAAAAAAACATATTAATATCGTTTTAAAATTTTCATGAATGAAAGTTTCTGAAATAACATAACATTCGTCATCATCTTTAAAGGATCTTTAGGATAATTCATTAGCATTAGAGCATTAGATTAATTTAATAGCATTAGATTTAGCATAATTCAATGAAGTACGTGAGAAATAATAGAGCTCTAGTGATGATTGAAATTTTAAATACCACAATGGATTCACCTATTTTTTGGAAAAAATAATTGATTTAGGATATTTAAATCTGGAATATAAAATTTTTAAGATGAAATGCGTGAAATATTTCTTTATAAAACATTTATTTAAAAGTGAAACAAATACACTTGAAATATTTTCTTTCATATATCATCAACCCAATTTCATATAAACTGGCTTTTTTTTATCTTATTTTGATATTATCTTGTTCCATTTTAATATGTTCTTTAACTAAAGACGTATCTTCCAGGTTTGTTTCCATTTAAGTCCCATTTTAATTTTTGCTTTAAATAAAGGGAGAGCCTTTTAAATACTTAACATCTCAAAGAAACCCTGTTAAACAGATATTGGTGATAAAATAACCCTTACCGTAATCTGAGAATGTTTATTAAACAATGGTCTTGGTAACATGATAATCCTTGAATTTACATATTATCGAATCCCTTTTTTTTTACACTGTTTTCTGCGAAGAATTTAAATTGTCAATAGTTTAGCAGCTAGTGATGATATAGTTTGTGACAAATCCTAAAGGTACTATAGCGTTCGCTACAGAAAAAAATGGGATGAAGACTTATACATCCACCTATTAGAGAAGTAATATGCTTTCTTTGTTTGTAGTCTATTCTAAAACACTGATAAAAAAAGTGAGAAATACCCCTCTCCCCACCCCCATTTTCCATACTTCAGAATTATGTTAGAGAAGCGGATGAAGCTTTTTGAATCTCGAGGGTTATAGGATTATTTAAATATCCCCAACTAATTCCCGGTTTTTCATTGTTATTACAACTTTTTAAGCATTATGGAATACTTTCAATCACTTGTAGTCCCATTCTCTTTTTAAATTAAAGGATAACAAATGGAACTAAAAAAATTAACCTATTACCAGGGAGACCAATTTTTCTGACGAATAGTGACTTTATCGCAGTCGTAGTCTCTCCTATTTAGTGACTTTTCTCTCTAATTAAATTGGGTTAATAATTTGACTACAAATGTAAGATAGATGAGAACTACAAGGAGCGAAGCAAAATGTCTCCTTTTGGTTTCGGAAAGAAATTCACCCCATTCTTATGCGTTATATTGGATACCAAGGGGCCTGAACGGCCGAGTGGCTAGCGCTCTGGCGCTCGGTACCACAGGTTTCGGGTTCGAATCCCGGAGGGGCCAAGGATGTTTATAGTGATTCGGAATCCACTTTAAAGTGTAGGTCCCGGTCTAATAGGATCGTAGAGCGTTGCGGGGGCATTGTTACTCCGCGCCCGTGGCTTATCTTCAAGTTACTAGCGCCCCTGGGTAATGCAAAGTGAGTACGTCTGTGCAGCGCTAGCCTTAAGGCATCCAAGATCAAGCTATCTAAGTGTTTGCCAGCTGCATTAGAAAGAAAAAATATTGCATACGCAAGGATAAAATTTATAGTTAAAACTATTGCCCAATTTAACAGCGTATTGTTTAACATTGGCTAATACACTCATGTCCATAAATTAAGGATAATTCAGAATCACACAGAAATTGAACTCTAAAATAAAAATTTCACTTGTAGAATTATCACACACATCTTGAAGAAGAATATGCAAATTGCAGGAAACCACCAGATAGCGCGGATAGTACGTCATAATGACGAGAGTGTAAGAGAGGGGTATAGAAGGAATGGTGGCAAAGAAGTAAAATTGTTCACAAGCGCTTTAAAAGCCTTTCAGTGCAATAACCGCATAGTTATGGCACAAAGGAAGCATTTGGATGATTTTTTACGTGGTAGAATTATCGGACGACTGGAATGTGGACGTACCCAGCTGGAAGTATCCGAGGAACTTGGAATCGCCCAGAGTGTCATCTCCAGGCTTTGGCAACGATTCCAAGATGATGGTAATGTGAGTAGATGTTATAGCACAGGTCGCCCCCGAGTTACAACGTCGAATGAGGACCAAAAATTAGCAGTTACTGCCAAAAGAAACAGACGGAGCACAGCATCAGACCTGTTGCACCATTGAGTTGCATTTTTTTTAACTTTTTTTTTTTTTGAGCCTAAGTGACTAAACGGAATAAGTTACAATAATTTTGCATATTATTATAGCATTGCTGCTTAATTTTTATGAAAATGTACTTGTTTTTCGCAGAGCAATCTTACACATTAAATTTTTATTTTCTCCTTATTTTCGAAGACAATGTAATTATGAAGAATCTATCTTTACTGCATTAAGAACATAATTATGAAATATTAGTAACGGCAATAGACCGATCGTTTCTTAATTTTTCTTCTTTATTTATTCGAATTCCTATAATTCCCAGCTTTTTTAAACATTTTAGATTTTATTTTCAGACCATAGTAAAAACCAACATTGACACTATTAAAATGTCACCCAATAGAAATCCTTGGTTTTGTAAAAACATTTTATTGATTTCAATAATAAAATAAGTTAAATTGAGCGTTTTATTACGTTAACCCTTTTTTTAAGAATATATGACTTTTTTTATTATTTGTTTTGTTTACTAACTAAAATAATAAAATATATTTTTTGATACAGAAGCATAGAAACTCCGTGTCATACATAATAGTATATTGTAAAACAAAGAATTTTGTCTCTCTAACAATTGAAAGTTATCATTAAGTGATCAATCTATTTTAGCAATTTATTAAATATATTGTCCCTGAATTCTATATTTATTTTTATCTGGAAACCAAAATTCAAAAATCCAATTCTTATAAGTATTGATAACTTACATAAAATTAAATTTTACACAAATTTCTATTTAAATTAGCAAATTAAATGTCGTTTGCACAAAAAAAGTATTTTTTTCAGCAACATTTCCTTGATAGTTTTTGAAAATAGTAAACGTTAGATTAGAAATTTTCTTTATTTCTATTGGGGCGTACCAAATATCACGAATTAATGGAATACAAACTGTAATGTTTGTAATAGACACGGTGTTTTAATACGAAAACAAAGTTTAGAAGAAAATTGAAATTGGATATTTTAAAGGGGAAAGCCCGACAAATTTTCTCTTAAAATTTTTATCAAGAAATTTTGAATCCCATTGAAATTTGATTCGAACAAATGTAATCGAAAAAACATGTTTGATGTTGTAGATTGAGATATCTTGTTAGATCTTCAGCTGAGAACTAAAAAAAAAGTTGTTGGAGAACAAATTGAGTGTCTTTCTTAGTATATTTGATGAATGGATAAATAATAATAAGAATTTATACAATACCCAGCAACAGAAAGAGTTACTTGCCCACAAATACGTTAGTTGAACAAAAGCTAAAGATAAATTTAATTTTAAAAGCCCTTTTTTATTTCATTTCTCATGTTAATATGTTTTATTCAAAGTAATAAATAAAATTAATCACTTTAAAAATATCATTATCTTTAATAAATACGAATAACGAAAAATTACTTTTATTCTTACTTATAAATTCAATTTGAATAATGATTAATTTAAAATTTCTCATATTGCTATATTTTCTTTCAGAGCAAGGAACATAATTTGAAAT
>BPLQ01015067.1:482926-517077 GCA_021605075.1 Caerostris darwini | reverse complement strand
CTATCCCATGACTTTTGTCACTTCAGTGTATATATATGTGTGTATATACAGTCCAGTCACATTAATGTGACCACATGTCAAAAGCCAGAATAACCAGCTTTGCAAAGCGGACAGTTGTGAGACGTGCTGGAAGAGAGGTTTCTGACGTTGTTTACCGGGATGTTGAGCCATGCCGACTCCAGTGCCGTGTGCCAGCTGCGCTAGATTACGCGGTTGAGGATCCATGGCGAGAACAACCTGATTGAGGTGGTCCCACAGATTCTCGATTGGGCTTAAATCCGGTGAGTTTGCTGGCCAGGGGAATACGGTAAACTCATCCTGGTGCTCTTTGAACCACGCACATAACTGCGAGCTGTATGACACCTCGCATTGCCCTGCTGGTAGATGCCATCATTCTGAGAAAAAATAACACGCATGTGGAGTAGACAGGGTCCGCAAGCACAGATGCTTACTTGTGCAGATCCATCGTGCCTTTCACAATGATAAGTGCTCCCAGTGAATGCCAGAAAAACATTCCCCAAACAATAATGCTCCCTCCTCCAGCTTGGATCCTTCCGGCAATTGTTGCAGGGTGTTTGCTTTCAGACGTTTCCCGCTGTATACGCCAACGTCCATCTGTCCGACGGAGCATAAAACGTGATTCATCGGAAAAAAGTCACCTATCGCCACTCTGTGGACGTCCAGTTTCGATACAGGCATGCAAATTCCCGTGGTACACCACATGTGCCACGCTGCTGATTTTAGATAGTGCCATCTTGCCATTCACGGTGTACTTTTAACACGGCGACAAGCCAACAGTTCACAAAATTAGCCGTTTCCGAAATGCTTTCACCCTTGGCCCGAAAGCCAATAATCATGACCTTTTGGACGTCGGATAAATCGCTACATTTCTGCGTTACGCCAACGATTAAATGCTTTCCGATGCCCTAGGACATCCGTTATATACACTCCGCTGCAATGTGCTGCCACCTGTCTTTTGTGCTTGGTTATTTCACATTGACATCGAAAGTAGGTGGTGGTCACATTAATGTGACTGGACTGTGTATTACAAAAACAATGGATTTCTTTTACTGCGTCTTTTATTAAACATATCCTGTTTCTAGTCTTTCAGCTAACATTTTTTTTTGCAGAATTATATTGCATAAGATGTGTTTCTTTTACAAAAGGTACAATCTTTTTTTACACTGATAATTTGATGTTAAAATCTAAATTCTCAAATGTGATTTTTTTTTTTTGTGAAGATTTTTGATTTTCATATATTTTATTTTAGTGTGCTTTCGGCCCCTAAAGAAAATTTAAGCTGCATTTGATATTTTAAAAACATATGCACATACAAACAGAATTAAATTAGTACTAAAGTAAGTTAGAACTAAAATATCTATCAATTACATAATTAAAAAACGAGTTAATTATGAAATTAATACAGAATAATCTTATACATAAATTAATTAGTGCAAAATTATTTAAATGCATATTTATTTTTAAAAAAGTTATTTGAAATGCATTATTAATGTAATAGCAGAATATAATTGGTATTATATGTTAAAATTGGGTTCATTTTCAGAATTTTTTTTTTTTTAAAGTTCAACAATTTATTTGACTAACAAAAATGGTTTAGTCATTTCCTTGAACCAACACAACTAGAAGCATTCTAGTGTAGTTGATGAAGCAAAAACATAATTTATTATTCACAACATATAAAAGTGGTTAAATTCATCAACTTGCTTAATAAATGCCATCCTTTTGTAAGCCCATCCACCTCAAATGTACAAAACTCCAAATAACCAAAATCAGATGAGTACAATGCTAATAATTTCTTCCAACCTAATCTCATTAGGAAAAGTTGAGATGTTCGCAATTTTTCTCACAGCTTTACTACGACTATATATTTAACAGTTTATTTCCGAATTATGGGATCTCGGTTGGATTTGTACAAATGAAAGTCCCGCCTCATTCTTTTGAGATCAAAGAAGATAGATAAGGGCGCGATCCCCCCAAAAGTCTTTTGCCTTAGTACTGTTCGCTCCTAATTGTAATAATACCAAAAAGTTCAACCTTTATTAAAGCTATGGCAACACTTCTTCTTTAATGAATCCGGTTCAAGCTTAATACGACATTTTAATCACTGAATAAACGAATAATTACAAATTTCTGTAAAAAAAAAAATTCTTTAAAAATTAAATAATTTATACATCCTCCTAAATACCGGAAATAATCCCGCATCCAGTTATTTCCATCATTAAATGCCATGGTAATTTTTCATTAGCAGTACAGAATATATTTAGGGTGCTTTAAAATGACATTAAAATACACAGAACATAAGGGAGTTTAAAGTTATTATTAGTTTCAATCAATTATATATGTTGAAATGTTAGAAGGATTTACAAATATTTAAATTCTTGGTTCTAAAATTTACAATATTTTTCAGACACAGATCAGCAATAAAATGAGTGGGCTGTTTTATCTGATTTGTAATTATATATTCTATCTGCATTATTAGTGTTTAGTTGATTCTGATTAACAGCAATGTAAAAAATATGTTTTCTTAAGTAATGCTCAAAGTAATGTTCTCGAAACAAATCGAAAAGAAATTATTAATTATTTTTAAATTCATGGTAATAAAAATTTATATTCATCAAAAAGTTACTTTATGTCCTAGATTTTTAATTGAATTTATATGCTTTAAATTGGGTAAAATATGTCACATCCGCTTTTTAAACTTTAGTTATCGTGCTTCAAAGTCTTGCATTGAATTTTAAAAAAAGAATTTTAAGAATATATAACAACAATACTTATTAACGATCAAAATTAGTTATTAATTAATTTTGATCGGTTTTTTTTTATTTGAATGATAAATTTTAATTCATTAAACATGCGATAGCAAACCACGCATAGAATAGAAAAAGAACAACTACCTTCGAGTACATTTTTCATTAAACACTCAATTCTAAAATAAAATTTAAACTACAACATACAAATTAAAATGCTACCAATAATTTACCTTTTCAGTTTGCATTTACTTAATCGCAATTTTATTTCCTTAGAAGCACAATTATTTTGAATAGAAACAAGATTTAAAACTTATTTAACAAATAATTTTTTTTAAATCAATTAAAAGAGCATTTAAAACTACTAATTGTCATAATGTTTGTTATTAAATGAATTAAACAGCTGTCCATACAGTTGCGAATAAATTAGATAATGCATAGATTTAAATAATTACGAAATATAAAATTAAAAAGTAAGTATATAAAATATATTTGCTAGAAGAAAATATGTTTCTGAATGCACAAACTCATATCGTAAATATATGCTTTAGAAATTAAAAAAACCTGCTTCTAAATATCCTAAACATTTAAATAATAATTTTGAAGTGATGATAAATCTATCATCTCATTCCTATAGATTAAAAATTTATGAGAAAATCTTTCAAAAATTTAGAGATAGGTTGCACACATAAATAGTAATATACGTAAAAAATCAATTTCAAATGGACCAATAAAATACTTAAAAATACCCCTTTATTATTTAAAAATATACTCTTAATGCAAAAAATTTAATATTTATAGGTAAAAACATGCGCATAATACATAAAATGTTGTACGTCATGCTGTTTAAATGTTTTTTTTAACGCTACTAATGTATGATGATATGTTTTAAACATTACTATGCACATATAAATAGCAATATTTACAAAAAAAAATTTCTAGAATATTTATAGTACTCTGAGTGAATATGATTGATCTGAAGTGTTCTTATTTCAATAGATCTTAAGGAATTCGATATTCTAATAAACTGAAATTAGTTATTTTCAATGCAAAATTATCATAAAACAAAAATGATAAAATGCTTCAATTCATATTGACATTCACATTTCGGACGTCATTTTTAAATATAAAATATAACTAATATATTATATAAGCAAAAACATTCGCAGTTAAAATTATTTATTTATATTTTATTGCTTTCAAATTTGTTATTACAGTATTGTAATTCAATTGTACAGCATGACCGTTAATTGCATGGTACATCTGAATAAAAAACAAGTAATATATAAGTCATATCCTACTTTTCTTTCACTATATCGCAGAAAAGTCCTTTATAAAAAAATTTGAAATTTTCCTCTCACATTTGGGGCCATCTATTATTAGATGCATGCAACTTAAATTTAAAAAAAAAAACTAAAATTAATTACTTTAATTTAATTTAATTAATGAATTAATATTTGAAAAAACTGTATTAACATCAAGTGTCATCTACTACAAGTTCAAAAAGTGTATTTGAACTTGAGTGGATGAATAATATTTATAGGGAGAGTTGTGAACTAATAGTAGGAATTGAAAAAAGCGAGTATGAACTAAAACGATTTTTTTAATAAATAAATTACTAATATTATGGATTTTAAACATGGATTTTGAATTATTTATTTACAGAATTGAATTCTGAATTAAATAAATTTTAAAGTAGAATGTAAAACTTTTATACAATAGGATGAATATTTTTGTCACGAAATGCTTTCTAATTTGATGATTTCCGTATATCTCTTATAAATGTCTTCAAATTAAGTAAATTTACCACAAAACTAACTAAAATTCAATTTTACTATATGCACAGTCCAGTCACATTAATGTGACCACCACCTACTTTCGACATCAACGTGAAATAACCAATCACAAAAGGCAGGTGGCAGCACATTGCAGTGGAGTATATATAAAGAATTCCACTTAATACCATATTCCACACTCCACTTAAAGCCCGAATACACAAGAGTGTATATTTTGGTCTTTGACAGGTGGTCGCATTAATGTATCAGAACAAGGACAATTTGTTGTTCAGACATATTTGAAATATATACTGAATCATTCAGTTTCCAAAACGTGATATTGGCATAAAAAAATTAAAAGTATCTAAATATGATGTCTGACTCGAGAGGCTTTAGATTTTGGATTAAACGCTTTTTCTTTTTTTTTTTTTTTTTTTTTTTTGTAAGAAGTGAAATTATTTGGTTTTTAAATTGTTGCTTTTTAAGTTTTTAAATAACCATATTATTATAGTTTTTATATAGTTAATTGTTTGTAGTTTTAGGTAGTGTAATTTATAAATAATCAAATTTTTTGGATTACTTGATTAATTATATTTGTTTCAATTTTTAAAAACTTTTTGTAGGTTCTGAGTAGTTTAATTTTGTAACACTTTTGTTTAAGAATAAAATCTCCATTCTTGATGCTAGAACATTTATAACCATCTTATTCTGACAACCCAATAGACATCATAGGAAACAGGGTAAAGTATATATTAATTCTGACGAGATTTAATATTTAATAACTAGATGCTTTTAGAGATTTCAAAATAGATGTTTTACTTTTATTTTCATTTATCTCAGGGCTCTCGGATTGCTTTAGAAAGGGACTAGGTGATGTAAGGCTGGAAAGATGTTTTGTATAGGAGCTATTTTTTGCCGATCTGCATGCAAGGGTAAACAGGAAGAGTCACTAGAGCAAATAATCTATCAGTTTATTGAGTAACATGAAGAAGCGACTGTTCGCACCTGGTTTCAACATATCATGGGCATAGTATAACAAAGAACATAAAAAACAAAAGTATTCCTCTACTGTTTCTGGCGGTATAATATATCACGCTCCCCGAGGTCGTCCTCACAAAATAAAGCTGTAATCTGCTATACTTATGTACGTTACAAAACATCCTAGTACATAACAACGGGAAAAAAACCCAACGCCAAAAAAAACTTATTGTAGAGTAAGGAAATTCGAGCAATGCATTTGTCTAGTTAATATGCTCAACTGATTAAATTTTAAAGATCACAGGTTAATTTAAGATCAGGAAAATGTATTTCAAATGTAAAGTGCTGTTACATTAATAGCCGGTGTAACCTCCAGAATTTTGAATGGAAGTCTGCAAACGTGCATGCGTTGCGTCAAACAGGTGCCGAATGTCATTTTGTGGTATGGAGTTTCATGCTTGTTGTACTCGTTTTGTCAATACTGGGACGGTCAGTACTGGCTGTGGAGGAAGCTGGAGTTGTCGTCCGACGATATCACATACGTGCTCAATTAGAGACAAATATGGTGATCTCGTAGAATAAGGTAACATGTTGATACTGTAGAGCACGTTGCTTTACAACAGCGGTATGAGGACAAACGTTATTCTGCTGGAACACTCCTCCTTGAATGGCAGCACTACAGGTTGAATTACCAGACAGACGTACAAATTCGCAGTTAGTGTTTTTGGGATAACCATAAGAGTGGTTCTGCTGTCATAGGAAATTGCTCCCCAAACCAAGACTCCAGGTGTAGGTCCAATGTGTCTAGGGTGCAGACAGTCCGGTTGCAAGTGTTCCCCTGGCCTCCTTCTGACCAACACACGACCATCACTGGCACCATTGATGGTACCAAATTTGCACTTTTCATCTGAAAACACAATAGATCTCCACCCCGTCCTCCAATGAGCTCTTTCTTTTCACCACTGGTATCGCAAACGACAATGGCTTGGAGTCAGTGGAATGCACGCTATAGGGCGCCTGGCTCAGAGCTGTCCTTGAAGAAATCGAATTCTAACAGTTCGTTGGGTCACTATCGCACCAACTACAGCTCGAATTTCTGCCGCAGACGCAGTACGATGCTCCATAGCTGTACTCCTTATACAGAGGACTTCTCTCTCACTTGTGCCACGTGGCCGCCCGGACCCCTTTCTTCTTGAAGCAGTACCATCCCTTGGCCACTGCTCCCAACACTCATGCACAGTGGACACATTCCGGCCAAGTCTTTCTGCAATATCGCGGAAATAAAATCCACCCTCTCGTAGCCCTATTATACGCCCTCTTTCAAAACCGGTGAACTGTTGATAATGGCATTCTTGGCTTGTTAAAGGCATTCTTGGCTAACATAAACTCAATACGTCAATTTTCGAAGCTCAATAACGCTCACGAACACTACAGCACGCATTTAAAGCAAATCTGATTTGCATGTTCCGAGTGGTGCTACTAGCGCTTCACTTATGCGAAAATTGAATCGATGCCATCTTTCAGATGTATAAACGCGCCTACCAAATTTCGTTTATCTAACACAAATCTTTCTTGGTGTTGGGATTTTTTTCGTCTCAAGTCGGCTTATGACAATGTATGGAGGGAGTACCTTCTGCTTAAACTGTCAAAACTAAGTATTAGAGCAAATCTTTTTAATTGGATAAAAGGCTTTCTGTGCCAGTGCTCTTTCAGAGTCAGGTATGGCAGCTCCCTTTCAAAATCTAAGATCCTGAAAACAGGCCTCCCACAAGATGCTGTTAGCAGTTGCTCCTTTTTAACATCTACATCAATGATTTGATTACGAAAATAACATAAATTATTGGCGTCAAATGCCTGTTATATGCTGATGATTTGGTCTTCTGGACAGTTTCCAAAAAAGTAAATGCAGTGAAAAGCATAAAGACTAAACTCTCTGCTGCTTTGAAAGCTCTGGGGGCTTGGTGTGATACTAACAATATGGAAGTGAACTTGAATAAATCATATTGCTTGACTTTCTCACTTATGCATCGAACTTTGAATCTTCAGCTGAAGTATAAAGGCATTCAAATTCCTTTGAGTGATAATTTTAAATATCTGGGAGTGACGTTTGATCGCAAACTAACATGGAAACACCATGTAGAAGATATTTCTAGGCAAGATGGGGTTGTTCAGGACAAACCCTGCTCCAAACTTATAGCACGTTCATTCTTCCCCTTTTGACATACTGTTGCGAACCACTTGTTGTGGCTGAAGAAAATGCCCTTGTTTCGCTGGAAAAAATCCAAAATCAGTCCTTACTAATTGTTGCTGGAGATGTAAAGTCCACCCCGAGAGATGTCATGCTCATGTTGACAGGTGATAAGCCCTTGAGAACAGTTATTCAGGAGAAGGCCTTAATACTGTGGGAAAAGATCATTAAAGTACCAGGATGTTTTTCACTCTGGAATGAAGTCAAACAAGACCTGACCAGAAATTTAAAGACACAGATGGGCTTTCTGCAGGGAGTCCTCCAGCTAAAAAATTCACTTGGTTTAAATCATGAACCAGAATTACTCATTCCAGCACAAAATCCAGTGCATTTGAAATCTTTCTGCATTAATCTTGACTTGGGCCAAAAGATAACAAAAAGTAATACAGACACTGCTATTCTGAGAGCCCTTGCTCTAGAAATGTTAAACATTCTTTACCCCGATTCAGAGGGGCTCAGAATCTTTACCGTTGGATCCCTCGTTTCTGATAGCCCAAACGTCGGTGCCGGAGTTTTTTCAGAAATTTTTTCTTTCTGCGTCCATGTTGGACGAGGTACGTCCCAGCCGACTTCCTCACTAAAAAGGGGGCTTTAATCACACAAAAAATATGTCGTCCTATACCCTTCCACTCTATCAAAAGTCAACGCTCAAAAAGATCTCTATAACCGCGTTTCTCAAAAGTCCTGGAAGAATGCCATCCCATATCTATGTAATGTTCCAAGGCATAGAGCAGTCGCTCATTTCCGACTAGCCACCGGACATGATTGCCTGCGAAGCCATCTTTACAGACTCAAAATTGTTCCTTCCCCGATATGCACTCTGTGCAGCTCTGGAGATGCCATGGACTCCACGCATCTACTTCACTGTCCTGCTCTGAGCAAGACTTTTCTCGCCGTGCGATATTGGGAGGCTAGAGATATGTTAGATTAATGAACTCTGTTTCAGCATGTTTTGTTGTATTCTCTGTTCTTTTTTTTTTTTCGTTGTTCTTTTTATTACTGTAACTGTTCATAATCTGCCATTGGAAATATTACTCTTATTTGATTTTTAAAAACTGCAAATTTATGTATCAAACGCATCTAGCCATTACTGATATTAACTGCACGCAAATTGTATAACAAACCATCATAGCATTTGCAATACAGAAACCCTAAAGGGCGTCACATTTAGATCTTTCAAAGAGAAGGGCCAAAAAAATTGTTCAAGAATAAGCTACACCAACGAAACTAAAAATCATTAGACAAACTCAAACATTTAAACATTGAATGGCAAGAACTGCATTAGCAGATCAAAAACAAACACAAAAATTTAAAGAAAATACACAATTACAGGGTAGGAGACATGTTATCCAGAGAATACGTAAAATCAGAAAGTAATAAGTAAAATCAAAGAGAAATACATTCTGCAGAAGTAATTCGGTTTTCATCACCTACTTTTATAAAATATTGTTAAAATTCTAAAATATAACGTTGCCGTAAATTTAATTCTTTTAAATATTTAGAATTTCTTAAATACCGTTATTTTAATACATATTTGTTGATTGAATGCTTATAAATAAATATAAGAACACAAACGTTTTGCTGTAGATTTTTGTTTGTTCTCTTATGAACGCTAAATTTACTAAAACACACAAATGGGTGTTGAGTAATTTTTTTCCCTGAAAAGCGACAGCAATATATATATATATGTTTAAAAAATGTTGATTTAAAGCATTTTTTTTCTCTCCACGAACTATGGTACCACAGGCTTCATGTTCGAATACTGGTGGTGGCATAGATGTTTGTTGATGTTTCGGAATCCACGTTAAACTGTAATTTCAGGTCTAATTAGCCTAAACTGTGCACAAAATGACCATAGAACGACAAACCAAACCAAACCATGAAATATTCCAGTCCATCATTTTGAGCATAAAATTAAAAACTTAATTTTTATAAAATTTCAAATATTTCATCATATGGAAAATTTATTGGTTTTATTTATGCAAAACGAAAGCCATCAAAATGATTTATTATTATATATATTTTAGTGAAGATATAATCCTGCAATTAAAATTATTTGTATGTTATACGAATTTTTTTTAACTCGTCAATAATCATACTTTATTATGAAACGATTGGAATCATACCAAGAAATTGGTCAACGGTTTGTTTTTGTTATATCTCTTAAAAAGAAAATAAACATAAAAAGTAAAGCAATAAAAAAACTTGAAAAATAAGCTTGAACTTGGAAAGGTTGGGGCATTTGCAATAATATACAGATGGGACATAATATTCTTAATGCAAAAGTATTATTAATGGGGAATATGTATTTAAGTTAACATTTAAGCATTGACCACACTAATGAAATGACAATATAACAAATGTATAACTTTATCATTTTCAGAAGGCCATATCGAAGTCGCATTACCAAACAAAGAAATAATCATAAGAATTTTTTTAATCGGTCATGGACACTAATTGCAGTGGAGAAGGTTCTTTCTCCAAATTGAATAGAACAAAAAATGAATTAAGAAAAATAAGGAAGATTAAATAATTTGTCATTGATGGCAACACAGAAGGATTGTTAAGAGCATCGAATTCTATAATGTAAAGCCGGAAAAGTGCCTCTCGTTTCATTTTCTCACAACATATTTTTGTATCTTTTTAATAGGTAATTAAAAATACCTTTAAAATGTTGTACATTTCAGTTGATAAATACATTCATAGTGATAGAGAATGTTGATTTGAATAATTTGGGTGAAATTACTCATTATAACAATTGTCTCCAATAAATCATATGTTAGAAACGAAAAACAAATATTTTGACTTTTACAAATAAAATGTATTTGTCCTTCTTTCGTAATTTACTAATGAACTGATTTGATTATTTGATAGAAATTTTTTTCGCTCAGAATAAATCGGGAAAAACAAAAATATCTTACTGTACACTCATTGTATAATTTCAATAAAAATGGCTCCATTATAATTTTAAATGCCCCAGGGCCTTACTTGGCTAAATACTGCCTTGAAATTGAATTTCTGGTGGATACTGTGGTTTTCTATTTTCATTTTGTTAATTTTGTGCATAGTTCAACCCTTGCCCTGATTGTACTAACCACCTTTAACTTTCTTCATTTATTTAAAGGTAAAATTTAAATTTTGAATTTCTTAATTGCTTCGTTTTTTAAAATATTGTAATTTAAATTATTAATTTTTAAATTTCTTATTCCCTGCGGGATTACTTTTTTCTAATTTTAAATCGCTCTGTGATCCTTTTAAATGTAAAAATAGACTTAATTTTTCAAATTTAAGATCTGAAGGTTTTATGTTTTTCATTACTACATAGGAACTCAGTAAGTGACATGTTAGTTGCTTTCATTATGTCTGTAAACTAATTAACTAACTAACAATAATCCACCACTGAGTTAATGAAAAGTTCAGAAAGGCTAGGAATGCAATTTCATTATTAATGTTCGTTTCAGTAAAGAAAAAATAATAGCAAACCTCTCTGCAACTCGATAAGTTACTCCATATCCTCTTCATGTGCCCAACCTTTTCTCCACCAAGCTCGCTGACAGAATCTATCATAATCATTAAAAAATAATCATGCAAAATTTTTTTGAACAGAGACAAATGTCGCTTTTCTCTCACAAATGACTCAATTTTTTTTTTCTCTCAAAAATCAGATTTGTCTCTAATAAATGACAAATTTTTAAAATAAGTAGTGTTCCTTTTCTATACTACTTTCTACTATTATACCACACCACATCACTGCGTCTAGAGCTGAGTTGCCCCTTTACAGTTTGGGAATGATGTGGGTGAGAAGAAGTCTGATTGGAGTCTGTGATGCTCTACTGTCATGTGAGACCGGGACCTATTGCTTAAAGTGAATCCCGAACCACTACAAACATGCATGTCACCGCCGGGATTCGATCCTGAGGTATAGAATGCCAAAGCGCTAGCAAGCTGCCTCTGTATTGTTTCAAAGGATCTTTATCATCACGTATCACATGTCGGTAACACTTTGTTAGATTCGCAAAGAGCTGTTCATTAACATTTCTGTCCATTAAAAAATATATTATAAAAAAAATATGTTCATCGATTCTAAAATCTGTTTTACAATCTTTTCTGCTTCCTGTTCCCGACAATTTTTCCCACGCAGACTGCATTTGTTCGATTATTTAAAATAAATATTATAATAACTTCGTACAATAATTATCTCAGATGTGATAGAAAAGAATAGATATTAATCAAATACTAGCAAAGAAACCTTGTACAAGTTAATTGCAATTTGCCGACGTCAAATAAGTTCTTAAACTAGCCATTACAATGTACTATTTTAAGAACTAATTAGAAGTATTTACAATTGTGTCAATGTATATATATAATACATATATTTATTTGAATGTTTTAACACAAAGATTTTAGGAGATTAGACAGAAATTTTAAATACATTATTTTACATTTATTTAAAAGGTGTGTGATTCAATTCAGCTATTTTTATGGAAAATGTGATTTTTTTAAATAATTTCATTATTTCTGTTTTAAATCACTGAATGAATAAGTTGCATTACTCCAATAAGAGATATGGATAAGAGTAAAGGAATATGTTATGAAAAGTAGGAAAATTGAATTCTAAGTGATAATGCATTAAAAAGATGGACTTAACCGAGTCATAGAAGACTTATCCATCATCTTTCTTTTTCCCTTCCCTACTACGGATATAATACTGTGCCCAAAAAGTAATACCAATTATTTTTTTAAAAGCTCTTTATTGATTCATCCAAATTTATTTCATCGTCTTCAAAGTGATCCGGACACAATGCACTTAAGCCAATTTTTTTTCCAATCCTCAATGCATGCTAAAAAGTCATCGGCAAGGATCACTTCAAAGCGCGCGGCGATTCACGTAGAATTTCTTCAATCCATTCAAAACGGTGTCGCCGGAAAGGTCTTTTGAGTTTAGAGAACAGCCAGAAGTCGAACGGCGTGAATACGGTGGTTGTGGAATGGTTTGGTTTCATTTTTGGCGAAATACCCAAGAGGAAACAATGCAGTATAAGCTGGCGCATTCTGTGTTTTCGGTACCAAACGAGATTTGACGCGTTTGTGGTCCAATATGGATTTGGCCGATAATTTTGAATTTCCAACAGTAGCAGCAAGGTCTCTAATTGTAAATTGACGGTTTGCAATCAACAAATCTTTAATTTTTTGGACGTAAGCTTCGTCGGTTAAGGTTGATGGTCGACACGGGGGCTCTTCGTCTTCAACGCGCCATCTGCCTTCTTCGAACTGTTCATACTTCTAAACATTTCTTTCCGATATAAAAATGCTCATCGAAATCCTTTCGCAACGTTTTATACGTTTCCGCAAACAAAATTGAATGCAAGTTACTTGCTCAATTAATTCAGACATCTCAAAAGTCGCCGGAATCAGTTTTAGAGGTCTCACAAAGCCAAGCTTAACTCGAACACTTAAGAATATTTTGACGTGAAATTTCACACAGATGTCAAGGACAGTGCCAACAATCTAAAAAAGAAAGAAAAATTGAAATTCCATAAGCCCCTGGAATTTTAAATTGAAAATTGATCTTACTTTTTGGACACAGTAGTATAACCTACTAACTCTGCGAATGGAAATCATAAGCGGCAATCCTCTCATCCCGAACAATCCGGAAACAAAAAGAAAGGAGTGGCTTTCTTCTTCCTTTCATTATTGATTTGGTCGGAAGGGGCTATGTTGAGTTACTATATGAGGTCTGTTAAATCAAAGGAAAATGTCTCTGTAAAATTTCATGCCTATTACATTTTTTTCATTATCCAGGAGATGAGGATCAAAAGTGCGCAGGGGAAAGTGGTGCTTGAAAAGGGAAGATGTTCGTCACTCAGGCTGTTACGCTTACTACCAATCCAATGAGTGGAAGAAAGCGATCAAAATGATTTCCTTTATCTTTAGAACGGAATCACGTGTGAACGGGCTAAAGTGGAATAATCTATAACACACATATAGCCAGAGGAATACAACTGTCAGCTGATGTGTCAATCTATAGGTTTCCTCTTAACCTTCAATGAGTATATAGATAGACCTGAAACGAGTCGACGTTTATAGATGTATTTGGTGCCTTTTTAAGACAGCACTAAAACCATGGGATTTTAGCCCAAAACCGTGGCCTTGTTTTGGGTTAAAAGCAGTGTGGTTTATAATAGAATTCCATGAAAAGACATTTGTTCTTCATATTTGATTGATGTATAATTAATTATGCATGAATTGTTATCGGGAAACTATTCATAAAATCTCCTACAAAAACAGTGAATGTTTCACTTTCGCAGAATCGCCAATGGATATGCAGGAAACTGTAATACGCCCAGCCAGGAGGCACACGTGACAGATGATGGTGTCGCAAAAGCAACCCCAAACCCATACGGCACAAACCCCGGCTCATTCGCCGTGCACCAGTGCAAGCCGGGTTTGAGTGGCACTTTGCCCCACTATGGGACCAGACCTATTAGCTGGTTAGCAGGTTAGAAAGTTCATATTGTTGTGAAAAGTTCGTCACAAAGTTCTACTAAGTGTTATCGCTAATAAAATTGATGGTCTCTTCAAGTTTTTGTTTTAGGATTACCTCCAGTCCTGTTCTGACCCGTTTGCATAGAAGGAGTTTTGGTAGTAATATGGTCTTGAAGTTCGCTGGGAAGAAGATTTTCCTTATTTTTCTCCATTTGGAGCACTGGTAAATTATATGTTGTCTGTCCTCAAGGACGTGAGCACAGATACATTTTGGATCCATGTTAAAAACTTATTCTGGTACGAGCTATTACCCCGTGGCCAGTGTATATTTGGTTTAAATAGAAGTTTTCGTGTATTCTTTTGGTGCTGACCCTGGGACAGATGTCGTAGGCCGTTCTTCCCTTGCATGAAGTTTGCCAGTATGTATGCCAGTCATTTCTGAGATTTTTCATGACAAGTTTTTTGACGTGTCTCTTTTGAATTTTGAAGACCTTGTCAATTTGGTTATTTCTTGTTGCTTGTTTTCCATAGGTATCAGCGGCTTCATTTCCGAAGATATGTGCTTTGGTCTATTTGAAGTTGATGTTATTTGGGTAGTTTTTGAGGGCATCTTTTAGACGGGAGATATTTGGCTCGTAGTTTCTAGGATTTGCTAGTGCCTGCAGAGTTGATCTCGCAAATGGATATAAAAATTATGAAAATTAGTTACAATGAATTTTAGCATTTTCTTATAGAATAGTGTAACAACTTATCCCTTCCAACTATTTTTAAGGCAAAATCACAAGAATAAATTCAAATGTATTGTAAAAATTTGTATTTATAAATTTAAAAAATAGTAATTATTATTCATTTTTATTATAAAATACACTTGAATTCATACAGGTTCTATTTGTGCAAATAGATGCTTAAAATTATTATTAATTATCAATGCAAACGTGATAAATGAAATCTTTAATATTAAGTGACGGTTTTGTTAATATTTTATGAACATAGTTTTTAACCCGACAATGTTTTTATATTTAAGTAAATAAAATTTATATACTATAATACTAGCATTTGTGAAGTTACAGTTCGATAAATGTAAGGATGTTAAACGTGGATTAATATTATTAGTTTCACTGAAAATCTTTTGTAATACCAAGCAATCTTTCCTGAAATCTCCCCACTAATCATACATATTATAATTATAATTTACTAGAAATACATACCTTAAATTATTCTTAGAAGATCAAATAGTTTATCTTTAGAAACACGTGTCACACTTTAACTGTGCACATGTGCATAGAAGAAATTATTGAAGTAAAGGAATTATACACATAATAGTGAAATTCAAAGGAAAGATTTTTTTGCTTAGATGTCGGTGCTTACCATTGATTATTAAAAGTACTTAATTGATCCTTTCATAAAAATCTTTAAATAGGAATCCTTTTCTAGGAGATAGTTATACGCCAAATAAATAAAATAAACCGCTTTTCAATGCTCAGAGGAAATATTTGAAGCAGATAAAATCTGTGTACCATGTTGCTGATTTATTCACTTAATCAACAATTGCCTTGATTGGAGCTACTACACTATGTGGAAGAAAGTGACGGGACACGACACTATAACGACATAAAACCATATTTTTTAAAATTAATAGGAGGTAGGGCCTCCTTTGGCTGCGATCACAGCTGCAACCCTTCTGGGCATGCTTTCCACTAAATTAGCCATAGTGGCAAGAGGAATTTCCTACCAAATGTTTAACAGGAAGTTACATAGTTCAGGCTTGCTTTTGGGGAGTGGGGTGCAGGCCCACAACCGACGGTCCAATTCGTCACAGAGATGTTCAATTGGGTTAAGATCAGGGCTCTGCGCCGGCCACTCCATGCGTTTAACGTTGTTGTTCACATACCAATCAAGAGTCCTCCTTGCAACATGGCATGTTGCGTTGTTGTCATGATACCAGCAATCATCCATACCGTACGTTGCCCACAAGGTAGGAAGGACATGATTGTCGAGAATATCACAGTATCTATCGGCCTTCATCGCACCATCATTCTTCACCAGTGGGCCAGGACCATACCAGGAGAAACAGGCCCATATCATCAATCCTCCTCCACCAAACTTTATAGTTGGGACGACACACTCGGGCAAAAGGCGTTCTCCTAGTAAACGCCATACCCAAACATGTCCACCGGAACTGAAAAGGGTAAATCGTGACTCGTCACTCCAAAGGACGCGTTTCCAGTCATCCAGAGTCCAAGTACAGTGGTCTTTGGCCCATCGAAGGCGCGCTTTCTTGTTGGTTTTCGTAATCAAAGGCTTATGGGCGGCCGAACATTTAGTGCAACCTAACTTATGGGCCTCGATACGAAGAGTCTTGGTCGAAATAGCCACACCTGTGGCTTGTCTAAACTCATTAGCGATGTTATCCATGGATGTTTGATGGTTACTTCGAATCTCCCTGCCGAGCACTCGCCGGTCTCAGCTGGTGAGAACTGTAGGACGTCCACTTCGGGGTTTGTTCTAACAGAGTCCTTCAGTTTTGTAGTGACACACAAACACGTGCTACAGCTGATTTTGAGCAGTTACGGAGACGGGATATCTCCCTAATTGACACCTTGGCAAGACGCAATCCAACCAACACACCCTTTTCGAACTCAGACAACTCTTCCCGAGGCGGCATCTTGACAAAAAACAACTCTAGTCGAATCCACAGAGTATTTATAGGATATGGCTAACACGTGATACCTATTATTGCGCATGTGTCAGCTGTATTGTCGACTTTTCTACTTTTCGAGGGGTGTCCCGTCACTTTCTTCCAGATAGTGTATAAGTAGAAGCAAATGTGAAGCAGATAAATGAGAATGTGCTTTTTTTTGTAAAGCAGATAAAAAAGAAAACGGTTGTGAAACATTTTATAAGAAAATAATTAAAACAACAGATTTATTAAAATCAGATTATTTAAGAACTGATTGCATTTATGGTATTAGAATGTTTAACATACAATCATTAACAGCAAAATAATCCTATTTTATTGATCAGTTCAATGGAGGTTCAGTTATCACAAATAATTAGTTTATAAATATTTCAAATTAAGAAAACGAAGTTAGTAGATAACAGAAAGAAGAGAAAAACAAAATATTTATCCTCGATTACAAAATGAAAATGTTGTTTTTTTTTTATTTTTAAAAAATAATTGCCACAATTTACATTATAAGTTACAAAAGAAGTGATTGTAAGCAATTGCAACAATTTACAACAAAAAATAAATTAAATTCTGTAATCTTTTCATTTTAAAAATATAATGTTTTAATTACTATAATTCGTATCCATTAAATTTTCATAATATTTTATATGTAAAATTTCCATTTTTTTCACGTGATATATTTTTAAATGCCATTCTTCAAGAAATATTTTCATTTCTTTTGTTTATTTATTTTGTTTATGTTTGGATAATAATGTCTATAATTACTAAGAGAGTCAAATTAAATATTTTTTCACTCTTACCTTCATTTTCCTATTTTCTACTTTCTTACCTTCATTTTCTTTTTTAGTAATCTTTACTGAAATTATTTAAAAAATAATTTCAATCTTCAACTAATTTTGATGTTAAATATACATAATTTTTAAGGAGATAAATCACTTTTTTAAGGAGATAACATATTTCAGTTTAAGAACTTTAAAATATTTTATTATAATGATATTTAAAAAATTAAGTTTATTATTAAAAAATAATGTCAAATTTTATACTTTTCTAGCTATTTATGAATATTGTGTTAAGCCCCAAATATAATAGCATTAAAATTAAATTTAATAAATGCAAACAAAACTCACATTTGTCTGACTATACCATTTTTACAGAAAATTTTGTAAACATTATTAAAAAAGAAAAGGCAAGAGGTAAACATATAAAGTAATAAAATCAGTTCTCCAAGTTTATGAGCCATACTGCCATGCATAGCAACATCATGAATCATGAAGAAAATATTAATAGCTTTACTTGGTTTAAAGTTACCTAATAACATTTACGCAAATTTATGCTATTATTCGAAACGTGGGATTTTATTGATTATTTAAATACAAGGATGTTGCAAAATCAGAAATATAGAAACAGAACATACAACAGTTTCTATTATGAAATACATCAAAAAGGAATAAATTTTAAATGCATAATATACATACATTTTGCGAATAAAGGTAAAAGAAACCATTTTATAAGAGAAAGATAGCGAAGGACAAAATATTACATGTTTAACTAGAATGTTTTAATAAACATCATTGTTCTGAAAGGAATTGTATTTTATCCTCGTGACATTATCTTCTTGATTTAATTTCTAAAACTGTCTAAGTATAATGTTGCTACATATATATGTGTGGGGTTTACATATTTATAGTATTAAATGCAAAATAATGTAAAATTAAAAAAAAAATAATAATAATTAGCTGTTCCATTAATAAATTTGTTTAAACGAGTCATGTTAATTCAAAATAATTTGTAATTTATGGGAAAAGAAGACAAAACATTTAAAAAAAATGAAAACTATATTAAGAAAGTATAAATGCTTTTCTTATGCTCATTTTTTAGTAGAAAAGCATTGCTAATGAACTGTTCGACATTGAACTGTTTCATACAATTTAGATTTCTTGTTTTCTTCCTTTTTCATCATATTAATATATGTAAAATGAAATTTAAAGATGTTATTTTTAACATTTTACAAGCGTCTCTAATGTTAAAATTTTTAGATATTTTAAATCGTTTAAAATATCTAGAAATTGATATATGATGTTAAAGTATCTAGATTTAAAATATCATTTTTTATAATAATTATATATTTTATAAAACTCATGGTAGTTCTTGGGTATGTTCTTGGTAGTTTCGCAACCCTAATTAATTTGACACCTTAAGCAACTCATGCATCTCATTTCAGGAAAGAAATTAAATATAAATATTTAGTAACCCATTCAATTTTTTTAAAAATGTCCACAATAGTACATAACTGGATAATTTAGAATGTTTATTAACAAATTTATAAAATGATTCCAATAAAGTTTTTACTAATTTCCTCTTTATAATTTAAGGAAAATATTTCATTTTGCATTTAATAAGTTTAAAAATTTACTTCTATAAAATTTAATTATGATATTATAATTAATATAGTTAAATATGTTATTATAGTTAATTTTATAAATGATATCTGTCATTATGATAGCATTGTAAATTATTTGTTTCACAATCTTTTAGAACTTAATAGATACAATTAAATTTTTATAAATTTTTATTATTAGACAAATTAAAGAATCATTTACAAATTTAAAAATATCATATTATTATATAAATGTTAAAATAAATATTGTGAATAAATTTTTTAAAAAATAAATTCACATTGTTAGTTCCTATTATAATTTTAATGATTTTCGGATACATAAATTGCCTTACATTAATCTTGAAAATTTTCTTTTAAATGTGTCTATATGAATAGAAATGAAATATTCTTATTTTAAGAATATTCGCATTAGCAATATATTTGAAGGAATTTGTTCTTGGTTAATATTACACACACTGAATAATTCAATAGGGGTAAAATTTGCTGTAATCTTATGATAATAAGCTTCCATTAATGTTTTTTAAATTTGAAACACAATTGTCTTCGGACATGCATTCATACACGGCACTCTTTCCTTCCAAGAAGGTATTTTCCTTCACCACCTTCCACATGTTTGTTGATTAATGAATAATGCTTTTTAAAGAAGTGCCACTGCTCAGGGGCACAGATTTACATTTTCTTAAAAAAAAGTGTGAAAGTCGCATTTACTATTTTAACTGTAGCCGATATTGTAAGTATATAGATTTGAGTAGATATTTAAGCATGACATGTAAATAATTTGGGTATGTTACATCTTATTAAATGCATAATAAGGACTTACGCGAGTGAGCTGAAATTTTCAGGAAAAGCAAATTAGCGCATGATATGCAAATGATTAGAATTTCAAATCCGTAGCGCATGCGTGTGCTGAGCAACGCCCTCTGAACGGCGGATGGATCCGAATAAACAGACGGCTGTAGCGAGGCGTGTATGGTTATCGGTGGTTATCTGCTAGTGGTAAACGTTAGCTCAATCGGTACTTATGCCTCTTCGACGAAAGAGAGCGAGATTTTAACAACTTACAGAGTTTGAAAGGGGGAGAATCATCGGCCTTCGTGAAGCTGGATTGTCTTATCTCGCTGTAGCCGCTCGTGTGCAGCTTAACAGCAGCACAGTCATGCGTCTTTGGAAGCAGTGGACGGACGAGTGTCGGACAACTCGGAAATCCGGGAGTGGACCCCGAAATGTGACGTCAGCTCGAGATGATAGACACCTGGTCCGCATGGAGCTGACGGACCGTACAGCTTTCTCTAGACAATTGGCAGCACAGTGGTCATAGCTACAGGGGTTTCATTGTGTGCTTCATCAATTCGTAGACGTCTGCTGCAGCGTGGACTACGCGCAAGGACTCCTTTATACAGGATCCCTCTCAAGCTAAACCATCGCCGCCTGCGGCTACAATGAGCCGCTTAGCATAGAGACTCGCGTACTGATTGGCAGCATGTCGTGTTTTCTGACGAATACCGCTTTAATTTGTGGTACCATGATGGCTGCATTCGTGTCAGACGCTATGCCGGTGAATGCCACCTTCCGGAATGCATTATCGAACGCCACAGTGGACGAACACCCGGAGTTATGGTCTGGGGTGCCATAGCATGTCATGGACGATCTCAATTGCTAAGAATTGTGGGAAATCTGAACAGCAACCGGTACATGAGTGAAGTTCTACAGCCCCAAGCTGTTCCCTTCCTTCAAAGCTTGCTAGGCGCTGTATTTTAACAGAACAATGACCGTCCTCATATCGCTAGGACTGTTCAATCCTTCTTTGCAACGCGGCAGGTACAGCTTCTTCCTTGGCCTGCGTATTCCCCGGGATATGCCGCCGATTGAACATGTGTGGGATTTCGTTGGTCGGCGTCTCGCTCGTGATCATCGTCCTGTTTCTTCTGCAGACGAACTTTGGGTGCGCACACAAACAATATGGAATGCTCTTCCTCAGGCAGACATTAAAAATTTGTTTGACTCCATGCCACGTTGTGTAGCAGCACTTATTGCGGCGCGTGGTGGCTACACAAAATACTGATTACGATCTCTTGTTATTGTTTGTTTGCTTTGAACATTTAATCATTTATTTGTACCACTACCATTCAACTGTGTATTAAATTTCATTCAATTATGACGATTCCTTCACGGTGTTGCAATTTTCACAAACATGAGTTTATATTCTGGTCTTAAGTGGAATGTGGTGTTAAGGGGTATTTAAGTGGTATTAAGTGGAATTCTTTATATACACTCCACTGCAATGTGCTGCCACCTGCCTTTTGTGATTGGTTATTTCCCGTTGACGTCGAAAGTAGGTGGTGGTCGCATTAATGTGACTGGACTGTGTATATTGCAAGCAACATAGGTTAATGTTCCAGTCTGCATATTTATTGTGCCACTTACTGAGAAATCGTGATATTTTATTTCAATGTGGGTGGTTAAATTTAAGAAACTCTAGTAGTTTTAATGAAATGTTTTGATTTTGAATTAGGTAATGTAGTTTTTTTTTCTATAGATTTAAATTGCTTGTTTTTAACAGAATTGACAAAGAAATTTTAAAATATTAAATTAGAGTTAAAAAATCATTCTGAAAGCATAAGTGATTAATTATACACTTTTTGTGTTTTAGAATACATTTTTTATAAGCATTCTTCTAGCGGTTCGGTTGTAATGAATTATAGATTAAATAAATTAATTTATTGGATATATATAAATATTATTCTATAGGTAAAAACATATAAGATATCTCTAATGAACATTTCAACTTAAATTTCTAAGCTAAATATAGTAGCATAGTTTTTTACCTTTTTTCCGGTTTTAAAGGAACTTCTCCAGAAAATGGAATTTTCATAAGCCATACGTGATATAATTTAGTAGTTTGTATGCATTTTTTTATATATTCATTATTATAAAATTTGCATCATTTTACGCAATTAATAACTTAGTATTAATTACACATTTGTAAATGTAAACTGTTTATTTTTTTCTTCAAAGGCTTTTAGATGTTCTTCAGCATTCTTAATTCAGAGTTTGAATTATTATACATTGAGAGATTCCTTGAACTACACAATTTCAACGAACGCATTGAATTTATCTGTTTACATAAAAGCATATCTGGAAAGTTGTAACGCACTTCAAAGAATGGGGGAAAGAGAAAAATTAATATTAAATATTTATTACTGGGTAGAAACAATAACTCTTGAGAAGAGTAGGGGATAATCCTAAAATTGAAAATATTCTCCATTCACTTCGTAGCGAAGGATCACTGGACAAGGAAATTTTATGTGGAAGCGATATGGGAAAATTAATATATTTTATATCTGTATATCTATCTCTCTTTCTCTCTCTCTCACTCTCTCTCTCTCTCTCTCTTTCTATATATATATATATAATCTGTTTTAGGTTATTTTTCCTTTTTCTTTTATTCTTAAAATATTATTTTCATATAATTAATTTGAAATTGTGCAATATAAAAGATTATTTTCTCGTGTTCAACAAATTGACTAGTTAAAGTACCTAGATCACGAAATCAAGCAAACAATTTTTTTTCTTCTCATTTACACAATAGCTCAATCAAGCAAAAGCAAAAACATCATGATAGCAATTTTTTCATAAAAGTTTAAAAAAAAAAACATAAAACATTTATTATTCTTTTCTTTTACTTAAGAAAAATCGACAAAGTGAAATTTTATATTTATCATTAATACGTCGTATAGAAAACTTATATTAGTCCATAATTTTCAAAAGAATTTTATTACTTAGAGATGCAAAAATTTCAGATGTTCTCGACATCCTTCAAATTTTCTCTAGAACTAAGTTAATTGCAACGTTAATTCTGTGATAAATCTATAGTCTGCATATGATGGAGAATTAGAAAAGGGAAGAAGTTATATCATGTAAAAATGCTAGAATTTAAATTAGAAGGGTTTGGTATACTGAAAAGAGGAGCATGACTTGACTCAAATTAAAATAATTACTATTTAACTGGATGACTATTTCCGACACTTTTTGGTATATTTTTCTAATGGGAAAAACGCAACTTAATCTTACTTATTGTCTAATTATTTGCAATCTTGCGTCATTCTTGGTTTTTTAAAATACAATTGCTTATATTCAAGCTGAAACATTTTATTTTGTCGCGCGAAAATAATGATGGTTGACGTGAGGCAGCCAAATATTTGTCTATTTCACAAAATTTTAAGCCTTCTTCTGAAATTTTATTTTCTGGTTATTATTAAAAATATAGAAATTTGATTTTTTTTTTTTTAATGAAAGTAAATTTACTTTATTGAACAAATTGGCTGTAACATATGAGGAATTATAGTTCACTTTGTTACGTTATAATAGTTTCAAAATTAACAACATTTTAATATTTATTTAAATTTAGAAGTTTTGAGAATTTAACTAAAGGTCAATTAGAACATTAAATTCTTTATTAAAATACAAATCTGATGTATGATTTTACATGTTATCTTTTATTTCAAAATTAATTGTATTTGATTGTTATTTTGCTGTTGTCCTAGATGTTAACCTATAAATTTTAGATAAAAATAAATCTAGTGTAAAATTTATAAACGTCGAAAAATTCTTTAATACAAATTAGAATGCCATGTTGTCAACTTCAAATAATTTCTGTTAACCAAATCTGCCTAGGAAGTGCTTAAATCAGTAACTTCCAGAATAAAAAAAAGAGTGTTAATGTGATATGGTTCGACTTATCAAAAACAGAACAAATGAAAATAACTTTCTTATTTGTAATTTTTGATTTATTAAATATGCATAGTTTAAATACTATGTTTATAAATATAAAATACTATTTCTATAAATAAATGTAGTTTATATTGAAATGAGTGTCAATAGTTGTGGAACTAATAGAGTTTTTTTCTTTCAATTTTAGTCACAAAAAAATATAAAGTATTTTCAAGTTCGTTCTGGCTAAAATTTTCGAAATGATTTCAAATGAATATTTTCTCAAAAATATCATTTCAGTAAAACATAGTAAATATATTTAATAATATAACATTCAAAAAATGAAGTATTATAACTATAGCACTGTCTCGAAATGGTTCATGGAAATGGGCATTTTAACATATTTGGTATGAAAGGTAGTGAACCTCCTTGCAAGATCTTTTATTCATTTCCATATATTTTTTCATTTTTTTTTTATTTCAAAAAAATTATCTACTTTAGATTTGGAATTATTTTTGTGGATTGTAGTGATTTGTAACATTCCTAGTAGAAACTGAATAGTGATGACTGAACTAATATGAAGTATAAAAAATGTATATGGATAAGATTCTTTGATGACTTTATTATTTAAAAAAAATAATTTAATTCAATTTTGTTAATATTTCAATTGATGAATAAAGCATACCGTAAATATTTTTCTTATTATTTCATGTACATGAAATCTAAATAATTAAATGCACATGAATAACAAAAAAAGAAACATATACCCTATTAAATCTAAATTCAGTGATAAGTGTCTGAATTAAATGTATATTTAACCAGGAACAAATTTTATATATCAGAAATTGTTAGGCATCCTCAGCTGGAATATTATGACAGAAATAGAATGTCGCATTCGGGTGATGTAGATATTAATTCTGTAAATATTTGGATTTGTTATGATTCTACAAGTTGATTATATACTTCTTTTTATTTTGGCTGAAATAGGATTTCTTAATGAATAAGTTTCTAATTTCAGAGTTCTAGAATGCTTTCTATTGGTCCAAATTACATAAAATTTTAACAACTTTTAATTCAAATGATGCGCTTGAAATTTATTATATAAAAAAACTAGTAAAAAACAGGAACCGATAAGTGTAACTGAAATACACATAAACATTTTTTAATATGGTTTATAAATGTTAAATAATATTGAGCAGTTTTAATTCTATTTTCCCTCCTTCATGTTTAACAATATGCTATAAAAGCAAAATTATTTTTTCCGTAGCAGATCGGAATTAAACTGCTAAAATATGAAGAACATAACATCAAATTCTGTCCTTTAATTTCACACAAATGATGGCCTTTTACAGTAGATTTTTTTTCTTCAGAAAACACCACAACCGAAAATCGCAAGAGCTGATTTCGAACGAAAGAAGAGGTAATACTATTGGAAAATGACGGTTGATCACCAGTGCATCTGCGAAATAGCGTCGTAGTAATTGCTTTAAACAACCATCAATGCATGGATTTGCGTCATTCTGCACGCATATGATGTCCTGAAGGCATCCAAGCTGCAGAAGTTGTAGGATTATAAAATCCTTCAGCATCACAGTACTGCTTTCCTGTGATGAAACAGGTTTGGGTTTCATTTACAGTCAACTCTTCATAAAAAATGATGAAGTAGATATGATGTAATTCTAATGATAAAGGTAGCAGTAAAACCACTGCTGACACTTTTTCAGGATTCAAGAGCTATTCCTGTACAGAGTTTTTACTGCATACAGAAATTCGACAGTTGTTATTGTTAACTTGCCCAAACCTTGCAACATTTTGGCATTAGCAGAAGGAATTTGCTTTTATTCTCTTCTCAGAAGAATGGCAAGATTCCAAATTGTTTCAAATTTCTGTATCATTTTGAGTAAGGTTCATGGAGACTTTGGGCCCTTTCGTATCTGCTTCATAGGATGAAATTCTTTTACAGATGCGTCTAAGTTTTATTAGTTCAGGTGGAACAATTTTACCAGTATCGAATTTTCATGCAACGTTGACATGGTGGGCAGAAAAGTAAATAACTAATACTCTCGCAGAATGCGACTTTTTTTATACAATACTGCTAATAGGCAATGCTGAAACTCAAATGATATTTCACATTTTCAATATATGTTTTTTTCTTATTTAATAAATATCAACCGCATCATTTGACTTATAAGGAGTTCAAATTTTATCTCATTTGAGCCCTCTGAATTGGGAAAAGTGATTTTTTTTGTATATATTGTATCTACGGCAGGTTTTATTGATATGCTAAAAAAAAAGAGTATCCATTTACATTAATAAAAGTTTTGTAGCAAATATTAGATTCTTAATAAGAAGGTTGAATAAAAATTATAAAAATAAAATTAAATATTTTGAATTAAATCGCATCATATTTAAATGAGATAACTGCGAAATTAATATTTTTTTTGCCTCTTCTACGAATTAATATCTTTGTAAAAAGAAGAATTGCGAACAAGTCGTCGATAGTATTAGCCATATCATTTTTTAATATTTTTTCGTGAGTAATTTTAGGATCTCTTTGTTGATTCAGAAGTATGTTAATAATTGGGTAAAATATGTTTAAAATATATGAACAACATTTTTATCTTTTTGTGATCGACAAATTCCCGGATTAACTTGAGTCACAAAAATAACAGCATAATAATAGCAACAGCCCTTATTTAATTCGATAATTATCTCTGTTCCATGAATTCTACCACAAATTCGTGCTTACGTGTTTCTGATTTAAATGGGGACATTCTATCGCTTATTTAAATTGTCAGCAGCTTTGAAGATTGAGGTGATGGACTCCTTACCTTGAGAGAATTAGTTCTCTTCATCCCTATGCATTGGAGAGAGAGGGAAAAGCATTTTTAAAAAGTTGTGCATCTGCTTTTCATTAAACTTACTTGCATTTCTTCCCATGTAGTTCATACGAAAAAATCATCGGTAAAGAAAGATTTTCCAGTCTTTCCAGACTGCTGGACAAAAGGGAATTGAGCCCAAAATTCCATTCATCTCTGCTTACTTAAATATTATTAAAGGAAATCTAGGACACATCCTTCGCTTTGATATCAAATATTGATTATTTTTAGTTTAATTTAAAGTCTGTCTATTTAAATTGAAGTTTCTTCAGACTCCTTTCACTCTCTAGTATTCCTCAACATATATTAAAATATGTAACATATATTATAACATTATTATAACATATATTATAACATATTATTATAACATATATTATAACATTAACATATATACAACATATATTTAAAATATTACAAAAAATAACTAACTGAAAAGAAATACTACAACTTAACAGCGGAAAAAAGTAAAGGCGGATAAAAACAAATCACATACTACTACAAGATAATCGTATTCGATAAGTTTATTCGAGTCATTTGGTAAAGCACTAAATGTAATATCACAGTAAAGTTTATTGACTCTGTTTTAATATTTTATTTCTTTCGAAGATTTTCTGAGCAATATGTTACAGGTATTTTTTAATAACAGATGTGCTAAAGTAAATATAATCTTTAAAAAGTTAATAAATCTACTTAGAAATTTAGTAATAAAAAAAAACTTTTAAATTTCATTACAAAATATTAAATTAAAGAATAATTAAGGTATATTTAATTAAAAAATTCGAAAAATAATCGTATAGTTTTTTTATGTCTATTGTAAATATTATTGATGTTTCTCTTTTTAATATGTAATTATTACAAATTATCCTTAACCTTTTTTTATCTTGGCAAACAACGTGTCAATTTCGAATTCTTGTCAAATCTAAAATCCAAATCAATTGGCATAAAAAAAACTATAAGATTATTTTTCTAATTTTTTAATTAAATATACATTAATTATTTAATTTAACATTTTGTAATGATATTTGAAAAGTTTTTGAAAAAAATCAGTAGATGAAAAATACAAAAACAAAAGTATTGCTTCTTTATAAAACAGAAGGGTCTATAATAGAGACGAAATATTTCGTTTTAAACTTGATATATTAGCTGGCATGTTTATTAAGTTTTTGTTTGTCTGTTTTTAAGCAGAACAATCGATCATTTTTTTAAATTTAAAATTTGCTATTATTATTTTTATTATTTCTTTTCATTTTTAAGATAAGTTTTAAAATTTATTTGAATTTGAAATTTTCAATTAAAGGTTCAATAATCATATTCAATTATATAATTATTATGTTTATTTCATTGTGATATTGCCATAATTTAACAGATATATATATATATATATGTTTAATTTCTAGAGGAATTTTACATAAAACAAGTGTTTACATAAATTCATTATTACATTTTAAGCAAATTGATTTATTTTTGCTAAGCTGTGTACATGCATATAGGTAAAATAAAACAATATAGATGATGATATGTGAAAGAAAAAATAAATAAAACACAAAATTTTATTGGAAAGAAAACTCAACCGTATTGGAAATTTAACCATGTTAAATTTTATAAAATGCATCATAATTGCAAGAGTAGAATACTAGACTTCAGTCGTCATACAAACGCCTAACTAAAATTAAAAGATGAATGAAATATCTTTGTTTTCAATCTTGTATAGCATTTTCCTATAGTTTGTAACTCGACATGTTCTACGGAAATTATTTTTCAAAAATATTTGCTAAATTTAAACTTATAATTATTTAAACTAATTATTTAAGATAAGATTTTCTAATTATTTAAGATAATTAATTAGTTCTATGAATAGAGTAAAGTCTAATTACATTAGGTATGTCGGGAGTCTGTGTGATACAATGAGTGACTTTTGAACTGCTGTGAAGTTTTCACTCAAAGAGATAAAGGCGAAAAATCTGAATTCATTGCATAATGAAGCGCGATATGTCGAATATATAAATACGACAGTATATAATACACTACAAAGAACTTGGCAACACATTGCTTAAAAATAATGGAAATGCTATTTTTTTAATATTATTACATTATAAAAAAAATCTGGATTTACAGACTAAACAATGTGGAATTCTAAACATATACATAGCAATAAAATGTCAAAATTTGCTCAAGTAACCTGCACTCAAATGCATTTCCATCGTATTGGAAAATATCTTAATAGTATTATCGTTTTCATATTTTTCCACATGATTAATTTATTAATTACTTCTTTTGTTTGATTGAAAATAGCAAATTGAAATTTTTAATTTTCAAGCTGAAAGACAAGTTATATTGATAATTAAAATTAACCTGGCAAATTTATTTAATCATAGATAAAATGTTGCTAATTTTTTCATTCTATTGCAATGCTTACAAAAAATAGTATTAATTATTATTATTATTATTATTTCAAAACTTCATTATCTACTTAATTTATGTTTATATTTGAACATTTTTTTAAGTTGATTAAAATCAGGTCTGTGTCAAAAATTTCTTGAATGCTTATAATTTAAAAAAAAATACCCAGTTTTCATTCTATGAATATCTGTATAATTTAATAAGAAGAATCCAATTGCTTGTGTGTAATTAAATCTTAATTAATTGAAAACCAACCAGCGCATTTTTACTATAGCTTAAGGTAAAATTCAAATTTAAGACAAATCCAATTAATTTTAATTAATTAAAAATTTTATTCTTATGCAATGTGTTTCTACCAGCATCCTTGAGAATGTGAAAATTTCATTTTATATTTTTTAATATTTACATGAAAATAATGACCAAAATAACACATATTTTTAACTTCAACAAATATGTATTTTTAATGAATTGATAAAGAGTCTTTATTTTAGAAGCATGTAATTTGAAAAATGTTTATCATTTCGAATGCATTGATAAAAAAATTTATCGTAAATTTTTCTACCGAAATCAACAAAAAATTTAATAAAATACGTTAAAATATTTAATATTAATACTTATTAAATACAATTTTTACAATTTTTTAAAGTATTTTAATACTTTTATGAAATTTTGTGTAGCTTTGAAAATCAAATACTGATAAAAATTAACAAATATTACTTTTTATAAAAGTAAACTATAATAAAGAGTACAACATTATTTTCAATTTAAACAATTCATTTCATCACATAAATTCTATGCAAATCTATTGTAAGAAATAAAATAAAACCATATTCCTCAAAAACTATTTCAACAATAATTTTTGTAACAAAAGCTACTAAATACAATAACATTTTAAAGTACAAATAATAAATTGATGATTTTTTTAGTTTAATTTCAGCAGTTAATTAAATAAGGAATCATTTCTTTTCATCATATTCATCACTTTAGCAATTTTTTATTTTCCAAAATTATTTTTAATAATTTAAAGTGTAAAAAAGTTAATAAATCTTTTTTTGTAAAAAAAAACCGAAATTTTTACATAAATTAATTACAAAATACTAACAGACAAATTGACAAAATATTATTTTTTACCAAAAACACAATTTTATTGCAATTGAATGTAATATTATTTCCAATTCAAATATTTCTTTTTGTGGAACACATTATATTTAAATTTGCAAAATGAAAATAAATGTAAAATATATAAATATAAATAATATATTTAAAATATATATACATATAATAGATTTATGAATATTTTAAATTTTATTGGTACTTTATCATATTGGATTCTTTTCAACTTATAATAATTGCAATAGTCAAACATGAATATATACATATATATATACACAGTTCAGTCACATTAATGTGACCACCTGTCAAAAGCCAGAATATACACTCTTGTATATTCTGGCTTTAAGTGGAGTGTGGTATTTAAGTGAAATTCTTTATATACACTCCACTGCAATGTGCTGCCACCTGTCTTTTGTGATTGGTTATTTCACGATGACGTCGAAAGTAGGTGGTGGTCACATTAGTGTGACTGGACTGTATATACACACACACACACACACACATATATATATATATATATATATATATTCAATAAAGAAATTTTTAACAAAAATAAGTTTTGAACAAACAGCAAATAATTAATATTTTTTACAAAAATTGTAATTGCAATATGATGAAACATTTAGAAATGCACTGGGTTTTGCTTACAATATGTTCTATGAATTTAAATTAAAACAAATATTTAATTTCATTATTTTTAATATATGTTTATTAATTGAGTAAACATATTATGAACAAATGCAATTACAGATACGAGATAAGAAAAATTTTCGAGTTAATCAGTTGCAAAGTAAACTTTTTATTATTCAAAAGTAAAATTTTATATATTCCTTTATTGAACGCATATATATATATATGTGTGTGTGTGTGTGTATTAGGGAAGTCACATCTAAATTAAAGTTGAATGCAAAAATGTTTAGGATTGCAATATGCAATGTTATTACTAAGAAAAACTAAATAGCAGAGATTAATTAAAATGTTTTTTTTATAATATTTCTTCAAAATTTAGATATTTCTTTACAAAATATCCTCTTTGTTGTCAAACCACAGCATTTCTTCTTTTATTTCAAGGAAAGAAAATTATATCTTTTTAAATCTGATTTACTCATCACAGATTTTATTGATAGGTTTTAATTATTATGAGATTGGAAAGATTTATTACATCTTGGAATTTACAAATTTAAGGCTAAACTTCTAAAACATGAGCCTGGCTGGTTGAGTGGCTAGTACTCTTGTGCTTGGTACCACAGGTTTTGTGTTCGAGTCCCGGCTTTGCCATCCATGTTTGTAGTAGTTCAGAATCCCCTTTAAACCGTAGGTCCTGGTCTACTAGGATCGTAGAGCGTTACGGCGGAACTGTTACTCCGCGCCTGTAGTTTATCTTCAAGCTACACACGCGTACTGGGTAGTGCTAAGTTAGTATCATCGGTGCAGTGCTTGCTTTAAGGAATAAAATACAACTGTCTAAGTGTTAGCCAGCTGCATTAGAAAGAAATAAGAAATTTAAAGTTGTGGAAATCAAAGCAATTTTTATCAGCATTTAAAAAAATGAGAAATTTAATGATACCATGTCAACAACATTTATAGTTCAAAAACGTGTTTAAATTGTATAGTACTGTCGTTTTTCACTATTGTGATGGTTTCACTAATATGCAGTTCACATTATTCTTTAAGATAATATTTTATAATTCCTTAAACAATGACTATCGTGGAAATCCATAATTTCAAAATGATATTTCTCATTCTTGCTTAAAATGATGTTTTAAAATTCTTTAAATTAGACGGTTTTGTAGGATCAAAAAATGTCATGCATGATCATTTATAGATGATAATTTAAAACAAAAACTTAAGCATGCTATCATCTATTATACACCGTATTAATGACAAAAATATCGTCTTACTCTTCTTGGGAAGTTGCGGGAAACACGAAGACAACGTTGTTTTCACGTCTCAGGCTCCTGGACCGGCAGTCTTGGCAATTTTGCCGAAAATCTCGCCCTTGGATGCAAATGCATCTTTGAACATTCTTCGGTGCGTCTTTCGTCATAGTCCGCCGTTTCAAGTACCGAATATTTATTTTTTTCCTTTAAAAAATTAATGGAATCCAGGCTTGAAAATTTAACGACTCCTTTGTTTTTGAATACAGCAGGAAGAGAGTTGGCAGGAAGAGAGTTGAATCTCTTCATTCTAGAATCTCCGTCTTTACGACGATTTAAAGACATGTTAAAAACACAAATTCTCCCCCCGCCCCCTTTTAATTGAGATGCATTTATCTAATCCCTTTATGCAGGTCTTTCGGCGTTAAAACTGTAATTAGCTTTTGTCTTTCGCGGCGGAGAGAAAAATGCCGAGTGTTTTGCAAACGTCGACCAATAAACCGAGACGTAGGGGGTCTGAGTTTCGTCCGTTTGGCAGCACTACTGATCTGCACTCGTTTCTTACAGCAGTTGAAATGAGATAAAATAATTAGCGATCGGAGCGCCATATGCAAGCCTTCGGCAATTGGCTGTCTACTTCAAATGCTCTGTATGTTAAAAACAGTAATTGCTATTTAAAATCATCATCCAAACAATCATTTATGATATTAAAAAGGGCATTTTTAAAAACAACACCTTATTTTAATAAGTTTTATAGATGATAAATTATAAGAAAGAAATGTTTAAAAATATATTCATAAATTTCTCTTTTCAAAGTCAGAAAGGAATAAGGTTTAACAATTTTAATATAACTTTAACCTAACAAGTCACGTTATTTGTGGATCTCTTTTTTCTCTCTCAAGTAAAGAAGTTGTTCTGAATAATGTGAAATAAAATTACTTATCAAATTCAAATTATTTAAGTTATTTCTACTTAATTCTCTTATTTTTTGCTTTGTAATTATTTCCATTTTATTCATTAAACTTTCTGATTTTGCATTCCATTCAAAAATATTTTTTTTTTATATTTTTTTATCTTCTTGATTTTTGTCTTGCCCTCGCAAATACTTTAATTTGAAATATTTAAGTCTTAACCCTAAGTATGTCTATTTATTTAAGAAAATAAGCAATAATTTAAAAGTTGCTAAGAAATTTTTTTTTACAATGTGATAAAATTACTACGATTTAAAGAACGAATCAAAATAAATTCAATAATAGATCCTGAGTCGTATTCTATTTGATTTATAAAAATATATATAATTATAAGAATTCTTAATTTGTATTAAAAAGAACTGCATACGGTTTTACAAAGAAAACAAAAGTTGAAAATTCTCTTGAAAATGAAGACATGATGAGATGGTATCCTGTTATTCTATTTTTCCACATAAAATTTCCTTAATGAAATATTTGATATCTTAAAAGATCCAAGAATTTCATGAAATTCATTCTTAGAATTAATATTATTATTATTTTTTTCTTATTGTAAGTTATTTCATTTTTTTAAAAACTTATCTCAAAATACATATGCATAAATGATTATACATTTTTAAGGTATCTCGATTTAATGTTACATAGAGAGAAAAAAAAATCTTCTGAAGTCATTTTTCATTAGTGTTGTTTGGCTATCTAGCAATAAGCGATAAAAGATATCGCAATTTTCCGTAGCATAAGTTGTGCTATTTGGTGTTTTTTTTTTTTTTTTGGGGGGGGGGGGAGGGGAGTTTTTTTAAAAAGGGAGGGGCAAATATATATATTTATAAGAAAAAAAAGAAAAAAAAAGAGAAAAAAAAAA